>VXBI01013797.1:74668-105885 GCA_013397375.1 Toxostoma redivivum
TCACATGTTTTTTATAAACAGCTTGCAAATCCTACTACTAAGGACACAATTTTTAGATCCGGCTCCACTTAGAAGTAATCTTGAAGCTTACTCTAGTCCAGGTAAGGAGGAATTTCCAGCTACAACAGTTTGAAATCTTGCATTATGATACCTAGGATGTGTACATGAAGTGAGCTTTTGAAGAATGCACTCTCTGAGGCCCTCTGAACCCTTAAGGAAACCTTTACAGAATATCAGTTTCACTGGTTTCCCTTTGTTACATAAGCTCCGTGTCCATATTATTACCACTAGGAATTCATGGAATGTAGGAGGAGGTATGTCTAGTTTCTACAGATTCTGCTACTGTGTTTTTTACCATGTGCCCTATCTTTTAATATTAAAAGTGTCTTTTTATTGTATTTGCAATGATGACTTCCATAAGTTGTCACTGACATCATATATAACATATGAGCTACATGAGAACATATGAGAATAACATATGAGCCAGAGACAAGAAAATATGCACGTTATATCTGGAGAAGTAATCATATCTGGAGATTAGATGACAGACGAAAGGTCATTTTTAATCATTAGATTTCAGTATTTTCCAGTTTTGTACCAAATACCAATGAAGTCTTTAATCTGCTATAAAATAAACTTTGTTGTCATGAAGAGAAGAAATGGAGGCATCAATTTCAGTTAAAATTCCATGAAATAGCCTGCTGTCCAGATCCTACTATACCTTGCTGCCACTAACAGACCATTTTCTCCTGCTGAACTCCTCCAAAGAGTTTTAACCCTCTCAGGAAAAAAAACAACAAAAAATGGCATTCTATATACAGAGAATAATTCAGGCCAAAAAGTGTTTGTGTACTCGAACCAGCTGCTAAGAAAAAATAAACTACTCAAATAGCAGGAAGAGACTTTAAATCCATTCTTTGTCATTAGGCTACATGATAAAAGGGCATCACAAGACAGCATTCAGCTCACTAAAAAAAAAAACACAAAGATTGTAGTATCCTTTTAGAGAACTACCTGGAAAATTATTCCAGGCCCGAGCCTTTCAGCTCAGAAGTGGTTCTCTGAACCATTTCTCAGGGTGATAAGCTGTTTTTCAGCTGAAGGCCAAGAAGCCTTTCCCAGGAAAGATAAATTGGTCAAAACACAGAGGAATGAATAGAAAAGATAAAGACACCTGTTTGCTGTTAACAGACCCTGGGAATGGGTGTCTTCTCTCTGACCACAAAAGATCACCATAAGGAAGGAATCTCTGCCCAGGTTTGTCAGAGAGTTGTTATGGAAAAGCCATCAGCCTCATGGTCTTGAAATGAACACACCACAAGGCAGGATCTTCAGAGCATCTTCAAGACTTAGGGATATCACTAGTTACAGTGCTAAGACTTACTATTAATGCCAGTAAGACAAGACTTACTACGGGATTTTTATGGGAGAAATGAAAGGCAGGGAAATGAAGGGATGTAAATGATCTTGGGAGGAACATGAACAAGAAGATAGAGGGAGAGGTGCATAAAAGGAGCCAGTTGTATGCAAATGCTTCGTTGCTCAGTACACTTATGTATCCATGCGGTGAACCTGATAACTACAGAGGCAGTGTCTATTGTCGGTGCATGCAGAGGAGCTAAACAATGTAATATACAGGCCTGTACAACTGCAACACCAGCAACCAGAGCAAGCATGTATGTCATTGTGTGACTGCCTGAGAATAACAAACCAGGCTAGGTGGCTTGGAAAGCCAAGTACTGAAGTGGGGCCATAGATCTAGGCTGGACATCTGTGTGTGTGTGTCTAAGTGCAGTAACTGGAGATTTTGTCTACCAGACAGCCCAGGGTATTCAGGCAAACTACTGGAGAAACTGTAAGGTCTGGGAGTCTATTGAGATACCCATTTGAGTGTCTCAATCTCTGTTTCCCACCCCACTTCCTTTCCACCTAACTGAAGACAAGTGGAGATAAGAAGGTATATGGGCCCCTTACAGAACAGTCTTAGTGTCTAAATCCAGATATTGTGGAATTCATTAGTGTTCAAGTGAAAGAATTGGGCATGTGTGTGTCTGACTGAGGGAATCTGTAGTAGGAAGTGGAGAGGGCTTGCAAGCATTGTGCATTTGTATGTGCCATTGACTGGGAGACTGGGGATCAAAAGCCTGTTTCTGGAAGCACTGAGCATCTAGGATTATTATTAGAGATCCATATTGTACACATCCAGGCATACTAATGTGTCTGTATACTGATCAACCAGAGTGCAACAGAGTAAGGCCGCTGGTGCTGGTATTGTGTGCATGACTGCTCACGTCTGACTGGTGATCTGTACAGATGGCTGCACGTATGTGTGTTGTATATGTATCTGCGTGTATGTGCCCATTAGGAACACATGCTCAGTGCTGTGACTGGGTGGTTTGAAGGAGCATGGAATTGCAGCAGCCTCAGGTTACCTGATTCAGAACTTCTAAAGTCTTTGGCATAGATGAAATAAAAATGAAGTAGTAAAATAAATGCCTGGAGATGTTTTGCAAAGGTACAGGTTCTGTTGACTCCACCTCTGCAAACCACTACCCACATCTTTATAAGAAATCTTACACAGCAAGAATTTCTGAAGTAGGAAGAGATAGATCTGAAAGATTTGTACTTGCACAGATAAAATTTCTAGAAGTCAGCATTCTTTTGTCATAAGTGCACAACTACCTTCAGGCAAGTAAGTGCCTCAGGAGGAAAGATAGAGACCTGGAACAGTGAATTCATAGATTCTGAGAATACCTATCAAAACAGTTGTTACACAGATGAAAATAGCTAGTATATTAAAAAACAAAATATAGTGTAGTTTCTTTTTGTATCTCTTTATAGTTACCCGGTTAAGTCTAGCAATCAAGATAACTGCTTGAACTTCAAACAAACCTGCTGAGTGACAGCATGTCTACACCCACCCCAAACTTTTCAAGTAATGGATCTGAGACATGCCAAAGTCACAGGCTTTATAAACATAGCCCACAACTATCGTAACATTGCTTCTCAGTAATTGCCAGAATCACTTACCTGTACAGTTTTTGGATTGCATGGGCTGCATTCTTTCTCACATAAGGAGATAAATCGGAAGAGGCTTCCTTAATTGCAAGCATCATAATAGGAACAATAATTGGGACACGTATACTGGATAAAACTCTTAAAGCACTTGCACGGATTAATTGATTAGGATCCTAAAGAACAGGAGTGAAGGAAGAAATAAAATCAGATAGTGCAGAAACAAATAATTAAATTCACTGCTATGTTTACACTAACTAGTGACAACCCATTAAAACATGTAAATCTCTCCAAATCAGACTTGCAAGTGAAGGCCATGCTAATAAGAAAATGTGCCACGCTTCATATAAAGAAATTTCCAAACCAAAAAAAAATAAAACAAATTAAGAGAGTGTTAAACATTATGAAAGTAGGAAAATTTTACAAAGGAAAACATTAACATAATGCAATTTTCCAAACAAGATATGTTAATTATGGATAAAAAGACTATTATTTTATTTAATAATCTGATACATTTGCTGCAATCCAAGTGGAATTCAGATATTCTGAGAAACATAGTAACCCAATTTTATTACTTATACTTATGAAATGTCAAATAAAAATGCTGTTCTCATTTGTGATATTCCAATTTAAGTTCTTGACAAAATATCCATTGTATGCTTTACTACAAGATATAAACTGAAGCCAGTAACAAAAACAATTTTAAAGAACATTTTGAAATATTAAGCTAAATGTTTTGAGACTTTTTCTATTTCTTATGCTCTCTTCTTTTGCCGCAGTTCTTGGTCAATTTTACAATACTAGGGTTAGTTTGGAGAACCAACACATCTGTTGGATGAACTGTTATGTAAACTTTATCCATTAATCATGGACTTGGAACACAAGGAAAAATGTTGCTTAATCAAGTATTAAATCCCCCAAAATCTCGCAAAGTGAAATAGCAGCATCATTAATTCATTATACTGTAAATGTCTTGCCAGAAGTAACCTCCTAAAGAACATTTCTCCCAAGGACTGAGAGCTGGCAATACATATTTTCAGACTGGTATTACCTAATTATCAATTAATTTAAGACCTCAAAATTCCTACATCTTAGAAGCTTCTAAATAGTAAGTATTTGGATGGTGAAAGCCCTTTATCTGACCATTTTTGGAAAAATATCTTGTTCCTACCAGAGTTTGCAACACTCATTTGCAGCCACTTAAGTTTAAATAAAGTTTAAGTTTAAAATAAAAAGTTCCTTCGAAAGAGGGAAGTAAAAAATCTCTACACATAAAGCCAAATTATAATCAGTACAAAAAGGAACCAAAACATTACAAAAAATTAACAGAGACCTATCTTTCATAGCAGGCTTAGTAATTTCTTTAATTGCTGACAATCTCTGCTAGTTTGGTGTCTATCCCCTTGCCACACCATCAATTTTTTGCTACTCAGCCACAACATTATCCCTCCTTCCTCTGCTCTCATTACCCACTTTTAAAAGAGTTATGCCATGAGGAGTGTTCACTATATACATATATCACCAAGAACACCAGAAACAAAGTCATTTGAATTGTAGCTTTTCATGGCAGTCAGAGATAGTGAAGGCAGTATATAGGAGATTGGGATGAAAGTTCAAGGGAAAGGGGTAGAAAACTCTCTAGCTGATGTGGGATGCTGCTACAGCTGCACAACTGGTGCTCTGATTGCAACATTTTCCAACATGATGCAAGGCATGTGTTAAGTGACTTAACAGAAATGAGCCTGGAGTACAAGAAGGGTACACAAAAAACCCAATCTCCTCTTACAATAAAAGCTATCCAAACTTCAGAAAAGAGACTTAATATATCTTTCTTCTCTCCACAGTCACACTTCAGAGGCAATCCTAAACTTTGCTGTCTAATCCCATTTTTCACTGTTACCTCATTTGAAACAAGAGTACAAAAGGCTATTTTTTCAGTGCTTTTAATGAGAAAGTACCATGTGCAAGATACTGAGTATTTTAATTTAGGTACTACTGTCCTCCTTATATTTCAATTCTCTGTTGTACACAAAGCTCTTTCTTTTATATAAACTAAAAAGAACATAGGTGGTTCATGCCAATAACAGGGTCTTCTTTCTATACACACAAATTATACTGGAATGAGAAAAGTGATTACAAAAATTAAATGTCTGGCATGTGGATTTGAAACCACCATTCTGATGTTTTTCTAAAGTGAACTAATTTTACTTCTTTCAGGCTAACTTAGCTGCTTGACAAGGTTTGAGGTAGCAGAGAAATATTTGGTAAATCACATAACTTAAAACTACTTTATCAAATGCAGATATTTACATGCTTTAGTTTATCATACTACACTTACACAGGTATTTTTATTTTTGTGCTACCAGCTCAGAATTCCCTATAGAATGTTATTTAGTAGTCACTCACTTTTAAAGCACGCTGGAAAGTACTGATGGACAACAATGCTAGATCTTGCTGCTCCTCTGCGTAGCGCATTAGATAAACATACACAAGCTTTTTTATCTGAAAAGAGAAAACACAGTGAATATCACTATGAGAAAATTTTAGAATTCTCTAATACTAGCTTCTAGGTTTCACATTTTTATCAACATTTTCTCCTTTGAAGAAAAAGCTAATAGATCCCTGGAGCACTCACGTGCTTCTCCAATGTCTTATGAAACATCTGAGGTGCTGCAATGCCACCTAATTAATGAATCAGTCAGATGAAGGCTACTAACACAAAGTTCTGCTTTATATTAGTAACCAGTAAATCAAGACTATAATAATCTAAGATGTTGACATATGGAAACTGATCACTTGAGCACACTTTTTTCTTTCTTATAGAAAATAGGTTAAAGTGCAATAGCCAAGAATTTCAACAAGTCCATTTTATTTTACCCTGAAACTCAAAGTAAATTAATCTAACACATTTGAAAGTGAATATAACTTACAGCCAAAGTGTGTTAACTTACCCATCTCAAATCTGATTAAAAGAGCACTTATCTTGGATGAAAACAAAAGATATTAGAGTCACCTTTGCATGACGACAAGCATTCAAAAGATGCAGTAATAGCATACTACAAAGGATGAAATACCCAAAGATTAAGAAAACCTCAATATGACTTTGGGGAGAAGGGTATTCAATTTAGTTCACTTTACCCCTCATACCTAAGAAGCAGTGAAAATATTTTTTTTACATTTGAGTAGTAAACTGACTATTAGAGTTTATAATGGAAAATTCTGGAAGACCCTTGACTACAGCTGTGCTAATAATTACTCCCACTATCAGAAAATCTATCTTTGTGCCAATTCTGGAAAAAAAAATAGTATTAAATCACAGAAGGTTACACCATACTAAATTATTTTCTGTTCAGCTATAGAGATGTAGCAATCAACATTGACCACAAGAGGCCTGTGTACTGAATGACTGCAGGTGTGCAAAGAAAGCCTCTTTTCCTTGAAACCACTCTGTGACTAGAAATGGAAGCACTCAGAGCTTCGTGACTACACTATTCTTTTACCATTTACCTTCACTCAATGTTAAAATGCTCTGTTCTATAATGCTAATCATAACAGGGGCACATTAGGCTTGAGGAACACAGGCAGATTCGTTTAATTAATTTATCAATATAAGCACATCAAAATCCATGAATTATTGATGAAGACTTATTTTTGTTCTATACCACCAATTGTTTATTGGGTCACTTTTTCTATCCTTACCATCCATATGTGATGCACATAACCAAGCTGAGTTCAGCATGCACTTACAGGCATTTCTGTAAACAATAAGATGCCCTTTGCTCTTCTTCAAATAAATTAACATGTTTTACCACTTCTTCATCTCCATTTTCCTTCATCAGAGCACTAAGTTCTGATTTTAAAAACAGCAGCTTTTAAATACAGCAGCTATTTCCGGGACAGAAATTCACATGGATACAGACACAGAACTGCAGAGCTGCTCTGAGTTGGAAGGGACCATAAGGCTCATTGAGTCCAACTCTTCAATGAATGGTCCATACAGGGACGGAACTCACAAGTTTGGTGCTATTAGCACCATACTTGAACCAACTGAACTACTCTCAGGGTTACTCAGACAAATCAATGTATTCTACGCTACCTCGTTGCAGCAACTTGCACAGACAGTTTTGGGTAAGAATTCTTATGAACAGGGCAAAATTTGGCAAAACACTTTCAGGAAACAGGATCAATGTACTAAGAATCTGACTTAATCTAGTAATTTCTCACAATTTCATAAGCACCCTAAAAAATGGACCATGATAAATGTTCCTGAGACAGAAAAGGTCTAACTAGATGGCTGTAAGTACACCTACACTATGATCTAAACTTGTCATCTAACTCAAATTGACAAACAAATTTGTCAGATGGCTTCAGTGAATGTCCCGATCTCTTTTCAATTTAACAGTGTCTTCCTGCACAAATATGTTAGCATTAAGTGGTGGAAAAATGAGTAAGTAGGGAAGTTTACAGCATAGAAGATGGCATGTGAATCCACATAACTGTCTATTTGTTTTAAAATAGGAGAAAATGTCCATAAAATATAAACAGTGAAAGGCTTCTGCTAATAATGTTTGGTTATGTGATTAGACCTTATCTTCATGTCTATAAAGCATCCCCCAACAAGGGGGATGGAGGGATGTGTGCACCCAACACCCTGCTCTAGCTTCTCCCAAGCCTATGACAGGAGCCATCAGCTCAGAGATCCAGAGAGAGACACAGTAATAGGAGGGAAATCAAATTTAGGACTCTGAGAAAGGATACCCTGCCACACTCCTCCCAGAACAACCTCAGGAGAGCCTCAGCTCCTATGCCCAGGTATCAAAATCACCAAGAGTCAACAAAGACCAGAGCACCTTTCAGACTGAAGTTGGTTTACATGTACAGAAATGGGACATGGATGAAAAGAATTTTAGATGAGACATGGGATGTCTTGTGAAGAAGAAGCAAGGGAAATCTACATGATCTTGGAAGGATTAAGTCAGGGAAAATCAGATGGATAAGATGGCTGAACAATTTGGTAGTTGGTACATCTCTCCTTCTGTTCCCTGCATGCTAATAGCACAATCTTGCTATTTTCATTGTATTGATTCATTAAATTTAATTTCGAATTGTTTTCCTTGGTGAGGTACTCTTTATTCAGTGTGAAGATGCATTTATGTGTCTACAACTACAGTCAAGCTACAGGCTAGAGGGCTGCTGTATCCATGGACGCCAGCAACTAGACAGACCAGAGTGAGGGGACTTAAGGATGACTCCAGCAACTGTAATGTGACATCAAGCCATAGGGAACTCTAATCCAGGGTGGCTAGCATCTGGAACAAGTGAGGGTCTGGCTACCAGCACCTAGGCTGGGACCACAGGCTATATGGTCCATGAGCTTGCATGTAACTGAAGAGATCAGAATATGTGAAATCAAGCACAAGCCAATGTGTCTGTGGTGCCAGTAACTGGAATAGGTGCAGGTGTATGAGCTGCACCAGCTGACAAGTAGCTGCAGTGGCCTGGGAAGGAAGTAGGTTGTAGGTGCAAGCACTTAAGGGCAAGACCTCAGGAGGTGCTGCCTATGGCATAGACCAGTGAAGTCCCATCCAGCTGCAAGGAAAGCCCCCGGCCTGTGGGTCTCTAAGGGGCAAGAACCATGTGTTTTTTGTGCATCTCTTCAAGCGCATAACCACAGGGGGTTAGATAATAGAAGAGCAAGGAAGTTCTGGCCAGGTCCAGTTGTACGTGCACACAGGTGCACAGATACCTGTGTGTCCAAGGGCAACTCCATGAGGGAGCAGGAGAGTCCTAGTTTAGAGGCATTCATATGCGTAAAGATGTTTGTACCAGCAAATTAAAAAGGGCTACAGCCTTCAGGGCTCATATGTCCATCCTATCAAAAGGAGTGACTGAGATCCATGGGCCAGACATTGGGCAAACTCCATGTGGATGAACACTCTATATATACACACATTCCCACTAGCAGACCATCTTGAACTGCCAAGCTGCTGGTGCTGTTTGTGTTCACCTGAACACTCTGTGACAATTTATGTGGCTGCCTCTGTACATACGTATTTGTCCTGTATATATACAGATAGAATATTTATGTGTATGTGCACACCTACCAGGGATACAGTCTCAGCTTCACTTCTGTTAGGCTAAAAGTCTGGAATTGGGACAGTCTTGCCTCTATCAGACTAGAGGTTCCAGCCCTAACAGTTCAAAGCACTCCAGAAGAATAACATTGTTTAAGGTACTCCTCTTTGCATAAGGTGTCCCTGTTTAAAATTGGACTTAAGACTCATAACTTAGAAACTCACAACTTACGAACACAAATTACAGTGGAACAGCTAGTCTGATTTCTCATTCCATATCTTTTTATTGCCTATTACTAAAAGTACAATTACAACTCCTAAAATTATTGGAAGTCAGTAAGTTCCTGAAAGACTCTGAATTGGCATCTTTACACACTTACACCTCCTTGACTTACCAGTGGTAAATATTAGGCCTTGGCCAAATAAATCCACTCTCTCTCAAAGAACAAAAAACCTCAAGGTTTTCAAAGTAGTAACTAAAAAATAATAATTTCTTTAAAGCTAAAATTAAACTCAAACTTGACTTTACTATCCATCCATGTAAATATGGAAGAAAACTAATGTTTTATCTATTATATCACAGCATGTTAAAGTGAGAAAGGAGTTTGCTGAAACTATTATTATAGGAAATATAATCTTTGGTGTCATGAGGAAGGGAAAAAATAATTTTTTGTTCCCATTACTAATAAAGGTTGAAGTATACATTTTCCAAAGAGGACAGAAGAACTGAAGCATGCATACAAATTACTTGTCACCTTAAAATCCAATACTTGAAACAACAGTTGCCCACATTTTTCAAAAATTACAATCCTGAGCAGTAGGAAGTAACTAAAGTCATTGCATACTCACTCTACTTTCATCAAACTGATGCTTGTTAGGCAGCATGCGGTCTCAAACAATAAACTTACAGATGCTATTTTTATCAAAATCTTATTTGTCAAGTTGATTATAACTCTAATACTCTGCACTATGCACTTCTGTCAGTATATGCACAGTAATGCTAGTGAGCATCAGAGTTACATGTTCTACATACACCCTGTGGTTATACAACAGTAACACTGTGAATTTAAACACATCATCGTTTAACAAAACCTCAATTTTTTTGCATTCTGGAAATCTGAATTTTTATTAATCCAAGATGGATTTTTCCCCCTTGCTTTCTTATGAGAAACAACAACAAAAAAAAATATCCAGAAGCAAGCTACTTTGTGCATCTAATAACACCCAATATAGATGCAAGGACACACTTTTTTTTTTTACCCATCCATTACCTTTAGGTTGAAGTCTAATACAATTATATAAAATTTTCATAAACAGATTTTCTGTAACATTATGTTTAACAGGTTAGGAGAATACCTCAATATTTTTACTGGCAACATTCTTCACAACAGCAGGAAACAGCTCAGAAGCATTTTTTCCCTTTGCAATCATCTAAAAAAAAGAAGAGGCAAATCTTAGTAATGTAACAATGTAATTTATTAGAGTGTGGTTTGGGTTTTGTTGCTTTATTATAGATCTGTGTTTCAAATCTCATTTTCTGTGAAATTGAGGATAAACATGTGAGTTTTTGTTAATTATTGGACCTTACCGGATACAATCCATACAATAAAAACTCTTGGGTGCTGGCAGGTTATGAGTGAAATCCATTAATTGGACTTTAACATGTAAGACAGCAAATAATTTTCAGTGCTTTCAAAATTACTAAAAACAAAGATGTTGCTAATCTGAAAAGCTCTGCAGAATTATCTTTAGGGAGCTGGAGGGGGAAAAAAAAGAGCACCCAACAATCCAACAAAGTCCAAGAAGTTATACAAGCTTAAGTTACACAAGTTAAGGGAAAAGCTCCTTTTCCCTGGAACAACTGTGATTTGCAACAGAACCAAGGAGAAAAATAAAAATAAACATCACAGTTTAAAAATATAACAACGTTTTTTCCCATCGCAAGTTAAATACAGAAGGCCATAAAGTGTTTATACAGAACAAAAAAGAACACACAAAAGCCACACAGCAAAAGCAAGATCAATCAACCCATCAATTTTCTTTGAAGGAAGTTTTCATGTTTGATCATGAACAAGGCATGTCACAAACAACAAAATTCACAATAAAGATCATAAACATCAAAACCCCAATTTATCTTCAGTTCTTGTACAAACACCTTACGAAGGAAGTTATTTGTAGGAAACCAGGTACATAACAAGGAACAAAATACTTTCATATACACTATAGGTGCACAACATTCTGCTTAGATATAATTCCAGTACAATGTCTGGCAGTACTTTATGTCTAAACTGCAAACCCTGGAATCTCAGGATCATGTTACATGAAGCTACACCAAGTTCAGTGCTGCTGAATACAGACCCAGAGCACTCCTATCTCTAAGAATCTGTGTGTCTTGCTCAAGGTCAAGATTCAGCCAGCCAAACACCAAGTTAATCAGAAAACACAAAATCTCACTAAGGAATCATAGAATAGTGATCTTTAGATGTCATCTAATCCTGCAGCAAGCAGGAACATCTTCAAGATGTTCACAGATCAGGTTGCTCAAAGCCCGGTCACTGAATGTTTCCAAGGATGGGGTATTCACCCTCTCTCTAGGCAACCTGTCCCAGTGTTTCACCATCATCATTGTAAAATCTTCTTCCTTATACAGAATCTAAATCAACTGTCTTTTAATCTAAAACCACCCCTCCTCATTCAGTCATCGCAGGCCCTACTGGAAAGTCCCTCTCCAGTTTTCTTGTAGACCCTTTTACATACTGGAAGGTGCTATAACGCCTCCCCAAAGCCTTCTCTTCTCCAGGCTGAATGAAACCAACTCTTTCAGCCTGTCCTCACAGGAGAGGTGCTCCAGCCCCCAGATCCTTATTGTGGCCTGCTCTGGAGCCGCTCTAACATGTCTGTTTCTCCTGTCCTGGGGACTGAAGATCTGTATGCAGTTCCTCAGGTTGGGATTCTGGTACAAGAGTGGAGTAGAGATGCATAATCATCATTTTCAACTGGCTGACCACACTTTCTGGGCTATTAGTGAACAGTGTCAGTTCACAACCACCATTTCATCCACCAGTATGCCGAAGTCCTTCTTGTCAGAGCTGCTCTTTATCCCTTCATCCACCAGCTTGTGCTGACACTGAGGGCTGCCCTGACCCAAGGGCCGGGCCTTGTACTTGGCCTTGTTGAGCCCCATGATATTGCCATAGGTCTACATCACAAGTTTGTCCAGATCCCTCTGGATAGCATCCCATCCCTCACGCACATCAACTGCACCACTCAGTTTTGTGCTCCCTGCAGATGTGGTGAAGGTGCACTCAATCCCACCATCTATGTCATTATCTTCATTAACGAAGATATCGAATAGCACTGGTCTCAGTATAGACCCCTGAGGGACACCTCTTGTCACCAATGTCCACTGGGGTACAACATACATAAGCAACAACAAACACACAGGGATTCAACAAAGAAACAAGATTTCTGCAGCTACAGTTATCCATAACCATAATATTCCAACTATTACTTGGCATTTTACAGCTGATTAAAACTTCATATTCTCAGATCACAGATCTGTCTGTGTATTTAATTGATAAAACTGTGTATTTCACTGATTAAAAGCATAAAGAGTTAGGATCTCAAGCAACAAAAGCAAGAATACACAAAGCTAGACAATATTCTGAGAAGCTTAGAAGAAGGATGCTGGGAAGAAGAAAGAAGGAAGCTGTAGTTCAAGGTATTACTCAGTCTTTCAAAAGGGTGTAAGAGCAGCTGTCCAGCACGACACTTTGATCTAACGCATTTAATATCATAAATTGTTTATTGGACCTGTATTAAAACACAGGAAGTGACACAAGCACTGTGAAAAAGCAAGCACATTAAATTAATTTCAGGGAGTTTTTAACTAAGAATCTAAAATCAATTTCCTACTTTCAGGACTCGGGACTCCCCACAATAAATACCAAATTCAGAATGACAAGGTAGAATTTAGTAACAAAATGCATTGCAGAGAAGTAGGACAGAATGAAAAATTATCATCTTATCTTGGTGCAAAAGTTATGATACGCAAAAACAGGGATGATCCTCAGGCCTCCCTGACAGACTGTAATGGTATGACTCTATGCATTACAGGGATTATTTAACTGATCTACCGTAAAAGCTCCAGTGTACCATGTAAATACTTATTTAGGGTCTTTTAAAAGAGTGTATTTTGATTCATTATTGCATAACAATTCATGTAGATCATCCTTAGCTAATGGATCATTAGCCTGAAAGAACACAATGGTTCTTCCCAAGACCAAAGTCTATCAGGTCATTTTTGTTGCTGTGCCTAGACATTCTCCATTTGTGTTGTCTTATATACCTAGAGTTTCTGCACAAAAACTTTCATTCTAGCATAAGTGCTGTGTAATGTCAAGATGTACTAACTCTCTCTTTTTCCATGTGAGAGACACACAGACATGGATGATACTCTCTGAGGGAAATTAGGCATGTGACTGTTTCCTAAACATATGCTCTGAAATCTTCAGGAGAAATTCCACTGATTTTCCCCAGAAATTCAATCAGGTTTTAAGATGTGATACTGGTTGTCAATATCAGCGAATATTTTAAAAGAAATATAAGCTTTATGTTTTCATGCATATAGTAGAATATGTATACACAAAAATTTATTTCCAAACTAGAAGTGTTGCTCATATTCTTCCAAAGACTGTGATTATTTTATTGCATGCATATAAGGAAGAAACATACAAAATAACATATCGATTGAAAAAAAAAAAAAAGTCATTGATTATGAAAGTAATATTTTAGCTGAAAGTAGGCTTAGGTACTTTCATGCATAAGGGACAAGTGAAAAGATCAAAACTGGATTACTCCTATGCTTAAAATTATATTGTTTTAAGTCACTCTCTGGAAGACAGATTTGTAAGGAATCTCCTTCTCCCTAGGAGAAAGTTCATAAACTACCTTAAAGGAGGACACAGCCACAAAAAGTACCATATCCAGTATTCTCCTGCTACTTCTCCACCATGTCTATATGAACAAATTAAATTTTAGCCTCTTAACGTCTACTAATATATTAAGCTAACTCTTAGTATCATAGAATTATAGTCATATAGAACAGCTTAGGGTTGGCAGGGACCTCTCCTGTTGTTAGGGACACCTTACTGAGCAATGCCCCTGTGAGGACAGGCTGAGAGAGATGGAGTTGTTCAGCCTAGAGAAGAGAAGGCTCTGAGGAGATCTTATAGCACTTTCCAGTATGTAAAGAGGGCTAAAAGAGAACTGGAGAGGGACTTCTAAAAAGGCATGTAATGACAGCATAAGGGATAACAGCTTTAAGCTGACAGTGGGTAGGTTTACACTAGATGTTAGGAAAAAAATCATTGTGAGGGTGGTGAGGCAGTAGAACAGTTTGGTCATAGAAGCAGTGGATTCTGTATGCATAGTTTTTTCAACTACCTGAAACTTTGAAAATAAGCATTCCAGTGAGACATGTTAAACAATACTCTGAAAACAGAGTTCCTTTTTATTCCAATAATAAGGCTAGAGAAAGCCTTTCATCTCTGAAAAACACATCTCATCCCTGAGAGATGTAAGCTCCTCTCTGTATGTAAGCACAAAAGCACTTTTGTGCTCCACAAGAACATTATTACCACTATTACAAGGCCTCATGCTGATGTTGCGCAATGTCCCAGTCCTGACCTGTAAAGCTCATTGTTTGAGTTTGTTATGTCAACCAGAGGTTGCCGCCAGGTATCTGGTGTGAAACACACTTTAAACATAGCACAGGAAACAGCAAATACCTTGAAGATATGAAAGAAACTGAAAACAGAGGATTCAGTAAATCAAACAGCTCACTTGTGGTTAAGTTATGGTCAGCCTTACAAGCTAGAAGGCTGTTGGCTGCTTTAAGCAGCAGCAGCTGAGCAATGGAAAAATACCCAAAAATCAGAAGGTGCCCATTGCAATTTGGGGAAGTAGTGCTCTCCCTGAAGTGCACAGTGCTTAAAACAGGAACAGAAACCAAGGACCATGAACTTTTACAAAGGACAGAAATCTGATACTGGAAACTGGAAAGAAAAGTCAGAATTGGAAAATGCGGGAGCAGAAGAGAGAATGTGCCCAATTAGTTCTGCCTTCCCTTGCTGAAGACCTCTTGAGCCTGACCACTTCAGCTAAGTCCATCAAGGATCACAGTTATCACTGCTAACTACACATCTCCAGCTTCGTGGTATCACACGCTTCCAGAAAATTAAAGAAGCCATTAAGGACTCTTCTGAATGTTCAGCAGCAGCAGATATTTACAATTTGTAAGTTTGCTCATTGCACACCCATTTGTAATGATAACATTTTTTGTATGAATAAAAAAACCCAAACCAGTAAAACCTTGGTTTCAAATTTAAAGCTTATTCAATTTAATGTTTTCTAATTCCCCCCATATACATATGTACACCTACAATCAGTTTCAACAGTTTCCAAATACAGATAAAGATTTGGCCAGCTTTTCAAAAAAAGAAAACCGAGGGAGCAAGAGTCAATTTGTCACAACTCTCCTGCCCACAGTAATAACCAGGAAAAAAAAAGATTTTTTTTCTGAGGGAGGCAGAAGAATGTATGTTTACCATGGTACTTATAAAGGTCATGGGTTTTTTGCAATAGCATGTCTGTATGCCACAATGGTAAAACCCTTGAGCAATCCCACATCATGTTGGAAAAGATGGATCAAAAAACCTTTCCCAAATCCAAGAAAGACATTATGAAATAACAGTTGATAGGTTGCCCTGATCTCACAGCTAACTCGTGTCTCTAGCAGGACTAAAGGATTAGAAACAAAAAGACAACCATCCTGAGTAAAATTCTCATCACTGGATGATCATGAAGGGAGAAGAAGCTAGTTCTGGAGTCAGAGGAAAAAATACAATCATATGACACCATTTGTACCTACTCACTTTGGTGAGTACTTGGAAAGAATTAAGTACGCAAAAACCAAGCAAAACTAAAAAGCAAATCCAAAGTAGACTGAAGAAACGATGACAGAAAACAAATCCAAAAATCCCAAAACAAAGAAGTCAAGTGGACAATGAACAATCTTCCACAGCACATTCTTCCCATACTTCTAAGAAGAAATTAAGGAATACTATCAACTTCATGATGTTTTTTTCATAGGGTTTAAACATACAATGGTATTAAACATTATTTAATCACCTCTATGGGTACACATTCATCTGAAATACCTTGCTGAATATTCAAGCATCATGCCCAATCAAAAAAACCTCATACAATTTAATAAAATAAAATTAATAAATGCAACTTGTCATTTTATTCCTGCAAATTTCTATCGTTTCCAGTCTGACAAATTAGAAGCTTCTCTTCAGGAGCTATTTTCTATTCAAGGTCTTATTGAAAATAGTTATTTACAAGCGTATTGGCACTGTTACATAAATATTTTAAAAACATATGACTGCATATATCCAGATATACCAATTTCTAAACAAAATTCCAAGTTAAGGATTTTACCATTTCACAACTTTTAAAGATAATTTAGAGACTTAAGTGCTAATCTGGTACAGGATCTGCAAAAAGAAAGCATTCTTCCTATTCAAGACATAAAAATAATAATAAGCTCTCATACCCCCTAACAAATAAAAACAATCAGAAAAAAATCACATACCCCAACAATCCTTTTCATGGCATCCAGCTTTGCAGAATCTTTACTGCTTTCCAACATTTGTTTTAGGTCTTCATTTCTATGGTAGAAATACAGTAAAGCATCATTTAGAAAAAATAAAAAATCAAACCAGAATACCATTTTTTATATTCTTGCATCAGTTCAGCAACTCATGGTGAAGTACTGCGCCCTCTTGCCCACTTTTAAATTGTATTTACTAACACCGTATAATGAAGTACTTAGCAAAAGAATGTTTCAGATTCTAACAATAATGTAAGACCATGCAACTTCAAGCTGCTGTTACCTGAACCTGTCTCGAAAGCTGCAATCTTAAAGCACAAGAGCTTAGTTTAAAGCAACAACTCATTTGCTTCTCCCTTATCTCCCAGGGAGAGGCAGATGCAATAACTAGAAGTTGGTATGTTTGTATTAAAACATAATATCAGCTTATGTAAGTCACCGAAAAGCCCATACTTCAGTATGCTCTGAATTTCACCAAAAATCAGGGATATAACCTTGTGCTCCTGCCTGCCTTTCTGGACTATAAATTACTATCCCCTACCCTCAGGATTAAAAGCCTCAGATCTTGCATGTTCTACAAGCTGTAAGACTAAGACAGCCTGATGATTAGACACATACAGTGTCCAAGCACTTTTTACAACTGGAATAGAATCCTCCCACAAAAATATCAAGTTAATAAGAATATTCTCTTGTAGATACTGCTTTTCATTAGCTGTCACTAATAAGAAACCTCATTCTGCTTGGCTTTTTAGATGCAAACAGATCACAGTCTAACTGCACTTACAGACTACAAAAGTTTACAAAAAAGATCCTTGGAAGAAACAGCTTTTTTGTAACATCTGGATTGTCTGATTTACTGAAAGATACAAGCAAATAGAAACTTGAGATGCCTGCAACATTCCAAAGAACTCTGAAGACTTTCCAAGTTTACAAACCCTATGAACTTCCACACAAGTGAAAGGCAACATGGTGGGTCAACCATGGCCGGACACCAGATGCCCACGAAGCCATTCTTTCACTCCCTTCCTGAAGCAAGATGGAGGTGAGAAAATAGGAGGGAAAAGGCCTCATATGTCAAGATAAAGACAGATTAATAAAGCAAAAGCAAAGGAAAACAAAATGTTTATTCTCTACTTCACAGCAAGGAATGTCCAGCCCCTTTCTCACCAAGCAGAGCTTTAGTACACAGAGCAGTTGCTCTGGAAAACCAACACCATAAGAAACAATGCCCACTCCTTCTCCGTGTTCTTCACTTTTACTGATGACCAGTCATCATATGGTATGGAATATCCCCTTGGCCTGCCTGGGCCAGGAGTGTTGGCTACACATCCTTCAAGGTCTTGCCCACTCCCAGACTACTAGTGAACAGGGGATATTGGAGAGACAGTCTTGACTCCTGTGTGAGCACTGCTCAGCAATAGCTATAACATTGCGGTGTTAACAACACCCTTCTCACTACCGATACAAAGCACAGCATGATGAAGACTGCTGCAAGGAAAAATAATTCCATCTCAGCCAGACCAAATATAGCCAGGCAAGATTTCAAAAGTAAATGCAGAGCCTGGATATATTTTGAGTTATCCCTGCCCTCAGAATTTCATGTGGGAAGGAAAAGAGCGTAAGATAAAGCTGAAATTAGTTACAATGAAACTAAATATTGTCATTCATTCGGTCATAAACCTTTGAACAGATTTTTTTCTACTTGCAAGGGACAGAATCACTCTAACAGAGATTTCCTCGTATTTTCAGAACAAGTACTGCATCTGCTTTGTGCCTCTCCACAAGAAATCCACATTGCCCACATTTCAGTATATATCCACAAAAGAACTGCAACTAGATGGAAAAAAAACCCAAAAACAAAACAATCAAGACATTTCCTACTAAGCTAAGGCAGGTAAAATTCAGGATACCTACATGCAACTTACAATTTAAGTCTCACTCCTCTTTCAAAACCAAGTGTTTAATGAAATAATTGGAGCAACATATTACAGATTCCCTATATTGTCAATATTTGGTTTACTTGACAGCTTAGTATTCAATTATTATCTTTAAAAAAAAAAAGAAAAAAAAAGGAAGTATTCAATTTCCTTGTTTGCTGTAGTACCACTTCCCAAATATCATTGGTAACTCCCTATTTTGTCTGCATCACACTCAAAGGTTTTTATTGTCTTTACTTACTCCTGGACATGTTTGAAGATCTATAAGGTCAGTGTACTATTGCTACACTTGTTAGGTTGTGTACTTTGGTCATTTAAATTATATGTCACATTCAACTTTTTGCCTGGAGTGTTGCATACTGCTAAAATCAGCTTAGTAAGTCTATAGCTGGACACCTTCATAGGAAGTGGTAACATCCAATGTACCTTCTTTCTGGAACACCACTCAAGGCTGACAGGTCTGCTAAAAATAACTAATGCTGTGATGTCACACGTTTTCCTATTGTCTGAATTTCTGTTCCAGGATAAAGGCACACCTTTCTCTACATTAAACTCTACATTCTTCTGATTTTACTCTAAGATGCTATATTCCCCTCTGTATAATCACACTTGTTTCAGTCATTCCGTATTTTGCCCTCAGATCTGTATCTTTATTTTTTATATCAGAAATAAAGTATTTGTTGATTTGGGGCTGTACATAAATTATTGTTAATTTGGGCTTTTGATTTTTCAATCCCTCTGTATAGTTCCATTTGCAATTAACTTTTCAGCAAACATAGCTTTGATTTAATTTTTGGCAGCTCTCTTTATTCCCATCACTTTTGGCCACAGGAACAGCTTATTTTCCTGACCATTCCTACCCACCTATTCTTTACAGGATACCAAGTAAGTCTCAGTTCTTTTTGATCTTTTTGAAGTACCTTGCCTGAGACTTTGCTCTAGCTGGACACAGAAATCCAGAAACCTCTAATTCCCTCTGCTGAAGGTCATAATTCTTACCTGTTCATGAATCTCTATGACATGGTAAGAAAAGTTACACAGCAAAAGACAGGACTTGATTTAGAAAGTTGTTTTTAGTCCTATGCTCCTGCTTCTAGTTTCCTACTGTTGTTGCAAAGTGAAATAAATTAAACATTTTCTTAAGAAAGGATGTTCTTTGATGTTTCATCTTTGTATACTTTCAAGCCTAATCAACAACAAATGAGATTCAATCTATGAAATGGATAGCAGCTAACAAGCAAGTTCGAAGTGAGGTCTGTGTGTTAGAAGGACAATTAATTGTCTGTAGAATTGCCTTGTTAAGGTTTGGGGCTTGACGAGTTTCAATGATCTCAGACCCCAGGTGAGGTTAGCAAAGTTTGGGAAGAAGGATGCACTGCTGAGGGCGGACAAAGAACGCAAAATTTATGGGCCACAAGGACATTTTGCAGAACCCCCAAAACAAGGAGGAAACTAATAAAGACAACTCAACAACAGCGTGGAATCAGCTCCAATTGGGTAAAAGGCAATTCTGGCAGGGGGAGACTGACCACAGCCCACCGACTTAAAAAAACCACTGACCCAGAATAAGAGAAAGGCTGAGCATATGGACCAGTTATCATGAGAAGTGAAAGATGCATTAACCAATAGAAGATAGAATACTAATTAACAAACACACACACAAAGTCAACAAAACGGAAAATGTAGAAATAATAATTGGAACTTGAGGATCAAGTAGCAAAACTGGAGGAAGCTACACAGAACAAGATCCAAGTACATGCTGAAGACTGTCCCAGAATGTAACAAATAACAAGAAAAAAAAGGTGAATTTAAGATGTGAAGACAGAAGAAATGTTTAATGATCAACTGTACTTCTAAATGCTTATAAAAAATATTTTGTCATACACTTAAAATTAAAGCATTTTGAACGGTTAATTGGGAAGATATAAACCACAGAAATTTATATATGAAGACCTGATTTCAGCCAGCCTTGTTTCCATAAGAGAAAAGAAGCGGGACAAAATAAAGAAAGGAAAATAGGAATTAAACAAGAAGTTGTTGATGAATCCATTTGGAAATTAATTGTTACTTGAATTGATGTTTTTTTGGGTTTTTAAAAATCTTTTCTACAAATTATAATCCAGGATTAGCAAATATTAGATACTTACAGAGTAAAATATTGCTCCATACATCCACATGGATCACCAGCAGCAGCAAGCCTTTCTTCTTCTACAGTTAGATATGGTTTCAGTGTAACATCAAAATTTTTCCCTTTAAGAGCAGACTTAAGAGTGCAAGACAGCTCAATTATTTTGCCCAGCATTGTGGAGTTTTGTTCCATTCTTTCAAGTGAAGTATGTTAAAAAACCAATAAAAAAATTTACTGTGCTCAACCAAACTTGCCTGCCAAGAGTGTGGTCTACTCTAAAAAAAAAAAATCTTACAAAGTAACAGGATACCCACTCCCTTGCTATTTTAACTTCCAGAAACAAATACTGTATGCAGTTTCAAAGGTCATTTCCCTCCAAAAACAACTCTTATCAGCAGCCTCAATGAACAATGGCAAAGGCAAAAACATTTCAGTCTTTTGTAATACAGTTAATTGTACAGTAAAAATATTTTCATCTTTTGATCATTAAGAAGTTTCAAGGAAATTTCAATCCTTAAATAAAACCCCTCAAAACAGAAAGCATAAATGTAAGCTTTGCAGTCACCCTACAGTTCATGTTTCTATACTCATTAGTTACGCTGAGGTGACAGTTCCTCAATAGACAATCCTAGACAAATACTTTCTTTATTACTTATCTCCGCTTGCCAGGGGCTCAGGAAAAATGCAAGCAACCCCCAGCTGCATCAGTACCTTTGCCTCTCACTGCTAAAACTTTCAGAGAATCTACCCTTACAGAGTTAGGTGCATATTATAAATTTTATTGCTACAGGAGCAACCCGAGGTTTAAAGAAGCCTAATCTGATAGTTGACAAATGATGTGGAGCTATATGAAGCAGGAAAGTAATGGTCCCAATAACAGCAGATGCAAAAACCACCCAGCTTTCGCCAGAGTACAAATATACAGTCTCAGCCATTTTCTCTAACAGTAAGAAGAGGTAAAATTACTTTCCAAGAGCAAAAAAACCCACAAAATCAAGATGATTCCCACCTATCTGCCCAGTGATGTATTCTAAGAACTAAACAAGATTTCCATTGAGATCCCAAGCCATAATCTAGTGTCTTAACATCTATTTCAATATAGGCCCACTGCCCTCAAAAGCTGCAAGCTGAAAGCACTGGTAGAGTCTATAATTAGAAATTTATACTCATATGAAATATTAAGTATGTACAGTTCCCAGCTGTTTTTGTAATCTTTACCACCACAGGCTTGTTTTCCACAGTATTAGAATTTGAAAGCTAAAGGAGTGTAAATTAGAAATGGAAACTCATCACCTAACTTTCATAGCAATTATCACACATGACAGATCTGCAATGACACAATATGATGGACGTCACAAAACACATCCAGAGTAATATGTTCTCCTTGAAACATTGGTTGAATGTTAAGCAAAGGTAGTAGTTTCTAACTTTCTTCTATGTTTTTATATTTTACACTCGTAGCATTGAAGATATATACACTGCATTTTTCTCTCTACATGAAAACACTGCTTTCTTCATACCTTTGCAGTATTTGTAGATACGATAAGGGCATGGATATCATAGGACCAGTGACAGACCAATGAGTCTGAATTAATCTTATAGATGTTACTATCAGAAAGTAAACAAAAAACACCAGTTAATCTTTTCTACTTCTCATGTTCTTTCTTGTCCCCTCTATTCCTCTGCCATTTAAAAAGGAATAAGCCACAATCCTTGCAACTGGCCCAAGATAAAAGGGGATGGTGGGGGTAGGGGTGTGGTAAGTGTGTGGAGTGTAGGGAACAAAAGAAAAGACAAAAAACAACCTTAGATCTTGACAGTCACAAGATTATGCTTTAACAGCCTGGAGTTCTATGCAGAAAACACTTTGATAACCTTACTCTGCATGTTGATTATGGTAAAGAGCATCCAAAGAAAAATTCTGAACATGCCATACTACTGTCAGCACACACTTGGTCACTAAAACTAGCATCTTGCTGAGATTAAGACTAGGATTATAGATTCCAGTGAGCAATGTTACCCACTTCTACAGGAAAAAAAAGGTAGGTAAAGCTATACATCACTGAGGGTTAAACAGCTATGTCAGTGATAAATCTGCTCCTCTCTCTGTTACTTTGTCTCTCCATAGGAACTATGACAAACTTCTAGTAATACTAAAATATTAATCCAGAATCTGCAGCATGTCACTTGCCACTGCATCGACATGTTCCAAACAACTATTATTAAGAAAACACTTGCTCCACTCTGGTAAAATACACATTTATTTTCTATTGGTTTTAGCAACACCATAAGATTAAACCCATCGGTTTTCAAGTTTTGCTACAGTTCTGACATGCCAGTTACTGCAAGAAGTCACGCACTAATCATGAGCCTTCGTTGTAATAAAGTAGAAGGCTCATGAGTATCAAAACTGCAACTGAAGCCCAACCAGCAATCCAACAAAAACCACGAGAACAGTTGTAATCGACTCAAGGAAAGGAAAGTGATTTCTAAACAAATAAACCCTTGAGAGACAGAAGGTCTTCATATATAAGGACAGCACTATAGCACTGCAAGGTAAGATACAGGAAATGGCAAACTAATCCACCACTGGGGAGGAAGCAAGCTTCACCAGTTTTAGTGTTACAGAACAAAGCTCTTATAGAACAGAAGTTACAAAAGTCTCATTCAGTTGACTTTTAACAATGCATTTCTTATTTCAAATTTTCCATCCACTGCATAATTTCAGTTATACAATATCAATTTCACTGTTCTTGCATTCAGGAAATTTCAGTTGGCAGGACATACTTTTAACAAAGCATACTAATATTTTATTTTTTTTGGCCTTCAAGATAAAATTCAAAATACTGTGGATGTTACCAAGTTTGAAGCAGAAAATACACATTGACAGTGTAACCTTTACTCTTGGCACCTGAGTAGCAATGAAGTCCTAGGGAATGTCCCACGTTTCCTGAAAAAATTAGTATTTTTTTCTTGACATTTTACTGGTACAGCAAAATCCTTAAAATAAATTGGTTTATTCTAGTTCATGCAATTGTGTAAACTCTAAATGAGTTTGAATTTAACATTTAAAGAGGAACTGCAAATTGATTTCAGACCCATAAAACACAGAAGCTTAACTGGCAGCAAATACATGCTGCAATTTGAGTTAATTTTGTTGATTTAGGGTTTTCTTCTAGCAGGAAATTAAGAGATCTGAATTCCACTGTGTTTTGGTCTATGCCACAAACTGTTTGAATGACATCTTGTGGTGCTGTTCAGTACTACCATCCTCTTCCATTATAGCACTGTATTTACTTTTAATTCACAACATAGAATTTGACTGCTATTCAACTGCTAATTCAATCATATGGCTATGAGTGTAGCTGTTCTATGGTTTAAACAGAAATTGAGATATAAATTTATTTCTTTTTCAGCCACTCCTAATTCTTCAATCTGAAAAAGAAGCACATTATGCAAAAAGCAAACTCAATAGTTTTAAAGGCTAGACTAGAGAGAAACCAGGATAACTACAGTATCCTGTAAGGGTGAGAGCCACAGAGAGTAAAACCAGTTATAGTCTCACCAGAAGCATAATTTAACTCATTTGTTACTTTGCCATCGATTTCTCAAAGCACTCGCAATCTGGATAGTTAGTCATAGTCTTTCCTTCTCATTGAGGAAACAGGAAAGTATAAAGTTAAAAACTAAATAAAGCATCTCCCAGTTCCCTGTTGTGAATAGATAGTACCTGAGCAATACTTGAGCAACTCAGTGCATCAAAACCTGTAAGTTGCTGCTATCATCACCATCAATGCAGATATGTAAACTACCTATATTTCAAAAGCTCTAACCACATGGCAGCTAGTATGACAAAGCAGTTCGAAATTCCTTCTGGATCAGACTGTGATTTGAGCTAAGATTATCTGTTGTCAGTAAAATAGCTACAGACACTATTTCACCCAGCAACAAGAAATGCTGTCTGAAAGGATGAAAAGATTCAGTCTTGCAATTGCTCTGTATATAACCATTTCTGATAGTACCCACACCACCAATACTGCAGGTAAACTTCTGCCACAGAGAAATCCTCCTCAGTGGAAGAAAGTTTTCTAAAGGCTGAAAGAGTGTCATTGGGTGTGATGCTGCCACTTAAATGGTTGTGTCAACTGAGAGCCTGTCTTCAGGCTAGTGCTCAGAATATGCAGACATTTGTAGATCACTTTGCAGCATTTGATAGTTGTGAAGGGATTATAAGAAAATGAGAAGAAGTATCACAGAATATTCTCAGCTGGATGGGACCCACAAGGATCATTGAGTCCAACTCCTAATGTTCCCAGCTTTCCCAAAAATGGTGAGAAAAGCCTTATTAGAAAGATACCACCACATAGGTGGTGTTGCCAGAACCTACTCAGTGCTGGTATACTTACATATATGTCCAGGTTTCAGAAACACTGTTTAACAGCATTATAATGCTGATCATCTTCTGGCAGAATGCCAAAACCATTCTGGTTTCCTCCAAGTATCAAAACTATCAAGGGGCAGCACAGACAAGGATAGCCTTTAAAAAAAGCAGAACTAAAAACATGTGGAATTTCAGCCTTGTAAGTTCACTTAATACCATTTATTATAATTAAACCAAACAGTTTATTTAATACCATTCAGGATGCAGATCAAAGCAAATGTCTAAGGCAAATATATGACAATGCAGAAAATATGCAGAAACCATGGTGAAGACCTTAAACTCTAAAACTTGCCTTCCTGAGCAAATAAAAAAGCCCCCAAAAACATAGTGACTACATTACAGAGAGCCATAGCAAATCAACAGTTCATTGCTTGCATCCTCATATCTGCCAAGTGCATGGCAATAAGAACATATTCATTGTGTGTCACTTCCCATCAGGTATGACAGATTTCAGCTGGAGAAGTGTTCTGCAATAGTATGCCCACATTTGTACACTGCATTTAGTTCCTGCCCTTGTACTGACTAGAGGGTTCGGATTTTGTCTTGTAGACTCATCAGTTCATCCAAACCATTCATCTTTGCTGGGTTGTACATCCTACTGAAACTGGCATATCACCATATTGGTGGGCATAGGGCCATTTTAACAGATGGAGAATGAAAGTAGTTGTGCCAATGAGCTAGCGGATGCATCAAGTTTGAATATTAGAGCTGGAGTCTCCTCCAAGAATTTCACACATGGCAATCTATGTACAATCTCTCCATGACTGGTTGAACAGAATATGCCAAGACAAAACTAGATCAATTTAAGACTCCAAGAACACCTCTGGCAGCTGTTGAAAGCAAGTTTTTAGCTCCGATGGGTTTGGAAAAGTCTTCTGCACAGAGAATTGGGGAATGAGTATCCTAATGAAATCACCACCTTCAGCTCTCCGCAAAACGGGCTTGCAAATCTCTGCAAAGAAAAATGAGTTTGCAGCACTGCTGAGTTTTCTGATGAATGGCTCAACAAAACATGTAAACCAGACCTGCAACAAAAAGTCTAATAAATGACAAACCTATTTAGCTTGGCAAAAGTACAGTGTAAAGATGCAAATCAGTAAATTTGAAAATGTGTGTTATAAATTTTGCCATCCGCTTCAATACCATACTTAACAATTGACACCTACTGATGTTACTTCTATGGTTCACCTCTAAGTTTTTACATTTTATCAGATAAAGCAATAACTAGTTTTATTGCTGAAATTGTACCAATTCCAAATACCAAACATTTTTATATTTTAATTTTACATGCAGGCAAGATTTGTTTAAAATGCAATTAATATAGATGAAAATCCTCAGTCCACCCGCAATCAACTGTGGGCAGTTATAGCTGTACCCTAATATATGCAATTAACAGGGATTCTGTGTTTCTAATTAGCTCTCCAGGTACTCTTACATGTTGGAAGGTGGCTAGAATTTTCACTCCTCCACTCAGAGCAATAATAATGCAATAAAGCATACTGTAACTATAAAAATATTCCATTAACTTAGGTGATGTGAATCACACAGTATTTCTCTACACTAAATATGAGATTTTGAGATTCCAGCTAGGCAGTGATGACTGCATGGACTCCATCAATCTAGAACACAGAGAAATAGCTCGAGGCCCACATGCTGGATTCAGCTTGTCCGCAAGATCCACATAACCCATAGGCTCTTACAAATTTTCTGCTGAAAACTTCTGTTATGGGCAAAGACCTCTTTCTCTGCAGACTGTTTCCATTACTCTGGGGACCAGAATGTGACCCTTTTTCTTCTTTTTGAAACATGTGAGACATGTGAATGTCTAGGATACAATCAGTTCAAAGACAGGAGTCAAAACACCAACCTGGACACATTAACAGATTCTTAAAACACAAATACACAAGTTGTATAAAGGAATACAATACATGCCAGCTCATGTGACAAATGTGAAAGAGGAACAGAGGAAGAAGAGCAGCATGCATCTCCAGTCGTGCAACAAGGTCCTTTCCACACAAGAAAGTTCAGACTGACTCATCTCAGGTATGTAAGATCTTTCAATTCTTGAGATGCTTAAGAGAATGAATGCAAAAATTCCATTCTCTGAACACCAGATCCCCCTTCATTCATCTAACCAACCAAAAGGCTTTAAAAGCAATACATACAAAACCGCAAGTTCTATTTGCCTCTTTAGTCAGAATTAAATACAGAAAAAGCTAGCACCAGTATAATACATTTGTTATGAAATCTCTTATTAAAGAACAGTTTCAGTTTAAGAAATCAGTTTCTTATGTACATGTTGTAATACTACAGAGAGACTAGAAAACTCTCTTCCTTTCCACCTCTCTTTTGTCCCGAACACGTACAGTCATCACACAGAAGCAGACCAAAGTTGCATTTTTGTTTTCTATTTTCTTTCACTGCAGTGGATACATATAGTGTGTTATCTAATGAGATACAATGTTTGCACATGGTGCATGCAACATAATGCACTTTGCTTATATTAAGATAAAATACCATGAAATAAACAGTTCTCTTCAATAATCTTCTAACAGTAAAACTTTACACTTTGTCAGGATTTAGATGTCACCAGGACAGAAATTTTGATGAACCAAGATATTTTTAATACTGATAGCATGTTTGAACCAAACCACAACACAAGCATGTACCAAAAATACTGTGTTCACTAATTGAATTGAAATTATATTTGTAATTGAAAGTTAGTGGATAGATCATTGAATGCTGAAGGTAAAAAAGGCAGCTTTAGCAGGAGAATGACACATAGGCTTTTACACCAAGGGATGCTCAGAGCTTTTAGATGAGACGAACTTCAGCAGAGTAGTCCTACCAAAATGTGAGAAACAAAATAGGACAAAAAATTTATATTAGACCAACTCTGGATTTCAGATTTAAGTCTGCCAATACTTATTTGTGCCTCTGTGTGGGCCCTTCTGTCACAGGATTGAAGACAACTTATCCTAACAACTTCATTATCTTCATAACCATTTTGGCTTACTTCTTCATGACAAACAGGAGAAGACAGACAACACAAAGAAAAGAGACTGGAACTTTTTCAATAAAGTGTTATATTGATACTTATACATTAACTACATTAAATCGTTCTGATTGACTGGCAGCAGGCAAGTGCAGGGTTCTGGTCCAGCTGTTTTTGCAGTAATATTCTGGGCCAGAAATTATATATTTATCCCTCTGCTGAGAAGGAGTATTTCTTGTATCATCAGTATACCTCAGAAGAATCCCCCTTCCTCAACAACAAAAAAAGTTTGCCAAGCACCAAAACAACACAATAATATCAGACATGAGTATATCAGCATTGATGAGAGACAATCTAGAGAGATCAGCAAACAACCTTTAAAAAGCTCTAAAAGTAACCATTTCACCAGTGGCATACTTCACTAAACCCACACCTTCATGCACAAGATGCAAGGACACATCTTGCACTTCTCTGTATTCTCTTATACTGCCTTCTGATGAGCAGGTTTCACACTATTACTAGAGTGAACTATTAGAAATACAATGTATACACTTGATGAATGACTACTGCATTTTCCAACTAGAGTGCCATATAGTCTGCTTTTCTAACAATAACCCTAACTCGCAGTCCAGTTGCCTTTTCACACTACACAAATTTTCACATTACATAAATCACCTTCCCTGCAGTGTCTGTTCCTCAACTACTCAATCCATTCTCAGAGCTTAACCATGCAAGTGTTAAGCTGAAGTGGACTGCATTAAGTGAATTGTGAATAACACCCTCCTTCAGAAAGAATTTGCTTGTCAGCTACAAAAGACCACAGACAGCAATGTCTGTTTTCCTCTCAAGTCATTCTTTTAGAGGATTACACTCATGAAAGTGTAAGAGCAAGCCTAGAGGAGTAATTGATTAATTTGGCATGCTCACATATCACAAACTGTTCTGGTTCTTCCGTACTAAAGGACATCCAGAAACATATACATGTACAAAATATCTCAGGACCCCAGAGCTGTATTTCCCTGTGATGACGGGAGAGCCTTGGGTAGAATCATTCCCTTCAGCTCCTGCATCTAATAAAACAGAGAGCTATACTTCACCTGCAAAACACTCCTAAGTTTATGAATTATGTAGAAAATTATGGTCATGATCAATGAACAGGATACCCTCCACCCCGTAGAAAAAAGAAAGTAGCAAAATAATGGTTTTGAAATAAAGCACCAAGTTGTTTTTATGGAAGGGGACAAGAAAAGAAGGGTGCAAACAATGTGTATCAGCTAAAACACACAGACCCACAGAAGCGCATTTACACTATAGCAGTGAAAACCTGAACTGGAACAGAATGAAAAAGTGAAGTATTTAGCAAAACTGAAGGAGAAAAAGCAATGACACTCATCTGGCAAACTGAGGAGGCCCCTCACCTACTGTCTTATAGAGGTAAGCATTAGAGTGCCAGCAGCAACATGTTTTTGTGATTTCCTCTGCTGTGGCTCAAAAATAAACACATCAGTTGAGGTTTCCAGAGCATAGATGTTCTCCTTGTGCAGAACAATCAAACTCAAGATGCAGCAATTGATTTTCTAATGTACATGAGACCTTAAGTTTATGGTGCTTTTTATTGGTTGCTCTTGGAATAGATTTCCAATTTGTTGCAGAATACAATTCCAGCTTAGCAAACCTTTTGATCTTTTCATTTGGACATTCTTCCTCTCCAATCCACTTTTACTTTAAGGAGCCGAAAGCCTTCTGTACCAGTTCACTTGGCTAGGTTTTTTTAACCTTCTCCATTTCCTCATTTTGACTTCTGACCAAGACACTGTTAACACTGTTAACACCCACTTCGAGCTGGCCACCTCGCCGTGGTCCACTACATTTCCAACTGCAACTCTCACAAATACTTTTTTTTTACAAACATTTATATATATACACTTCTGAAGGCAAAATTAGGACAATTCCACCGCGGCTAGCTGTCGAAACAGAGGAGAAACAATAAGCAGCTTTTCAAACAAACCAAAAGAAACACTTTACAGGTAACCCACTATCTATGCACACTTTAAACCTAAGCAAGTGAACTTTTCCGCGGAGTTACGAAAGGAGTCGAGCGGAAGTCGCGGCTACCCCGCCGGGGCCCCTGGCACTGTCGCTGTTCGTGGGATGCCCCGCCAGCCCAGCACCGCCCGCCCCAGAGCCCAGCGAGCTCCCTTACTTCTTGGTGTCGCTGCTGAAGAGCCCGAAGGCCGCGGGAGCCGACGGGGTCACGGTGGGCGCCGCCTCCTGCGCCAGCTCGGGCGCCGCCTCTCCGCCCTGCTCGCTGTAAGTGAGCCCGTTGCCGGACATGGTGGTGGTGCCGCCGATGCCGGTGTCGCCGCTGCCCGCCCGCCAAAGTTGCCGTCGCAGCACCCCTGGAACTGCCGGCCCGGCGCTGTCCCGGAAGCGGGGCGGTCACGCGGCGGGGGGCGGGGCGGCCCGGCCCGGGCGGGCGGCCGGGGCTGCGGCCCCGGNACGTGCGGCCGGAGCTGCGGCCCCGGGGCCGGGGGCCCGTCGGGGTGCGCGGCGCGGGCCTCTGCTGTCCCCTTAAAACGCAAAGCCTGCTCTAGAGCGTCTGGTCGTTTGTTGCTTCTAGTGACCATGTTGAATGCCAGTACTGCACGCTGACAATAGAAGTAAGGTAACCCAGACTAGAAGCAGCTGTTAACATACGAGAGGGCAGAAATATCAAGGGCTAGTTAGAAGTCTTGTGAGGGAAGTTTCTCCTAATTCCATTTTAGAATCCTGTTTTACTACGTGCATCTTTTCCCTTTCCCGTAGTCTTTCAGGAATAATCTGTGTTCATTAAAACACTTCTCCAATCCATCTCCTGACATATGCTAGTGGAGTGCATCTTTTCATCCTTAGAAATGAACTCATTTCCAAAAGGTTACCTGTTCACAATCAATACTTTATATCTTGCAGTGA
>VXBI01013797.1:108865-123444 GCA_013397375.1 Toxostoma redivivum
TTACAGAGTTCTTTGTCATTTCTTCAAGCATAAACATGCAAAATACTACCTAATATTAATACCTATTAGTAGAACTGGAAACATAATATTAGATTTCTCTTTTAGGTACAGAATATCTTGGAATTAAAAATATTGGAATTATGTTAAAACTATTACAGAAATACAAATGTATCCAATGGAATAAGTGCTGTGATACTCTTATGCTGATATCAGACTTGGTGTGTTTGATGGTCATTAAAATCTATGTAAAGTGGAAAGTGAATCAGTTTTCAAAAGTTCCACTATTATTGAAAATATTATATGTTATTTTTTCATTGTTTAATCTTCCCAGATGTTTAAATATTGTACTATCAAATTTGATATCAAAGCAGGAAACCTAAATTAACTGTCAACAATTTCCCATTACTCCCATGAGAGGAATGCTCACGGACTTCAAATAATAGATTTAAAATATTGAAAACTGTGTTCAAATATTTATTGCACTATATCCTAATTTTTAAAAACCCCTGCTCCTGAAGAAGGAAAATATATGGCTTTTTCTCAGATGCGTTTTAAGTAGAAGAAATTCAGGATGTGGTGGATTCTCTCAAGTACCCCAGCTAGTCATAACTATCATTCTGAAGAAGTCACCAGTTGTAGATTCAGTCTTGCTTGGCCTTTTTTATATAAATTCTAGGTTTCCTCCTAGATCTATTAGTGAAACAATTATAGGCTTAGATTTGCCAATTTATCTTCTCCTTTTCTTAATCCAGAGAAGCATGGAGTCTGCAGTTAGAACAAAATATTTAACTGATTTAAGTAATGAAGCTGAAATAACTTTTTAAAACCTTGTGACTATATAACTGTAACTGTGTTTCAGTTTGATAGGTAGAGTTTGTAACATATTTTTATTTAAAGATCTTTTAAATCTAGTTTGGATTAAATGCTTTAAGAAGGCAGTACATGTACATGGTTTATGTGTTTATTATAGCATCTCTTCTTTATTGTGCTGCCATTATCTAGAAGCTCCACTGAGTTAAACTGCTCTTGAAATACATGCCTTGGAATACTTCAAGTGTCTTACTGGATCCTGAGTTTTTGAAGCAAGTCAAGCCACACTTAGTAAGGACTTCAACCTTCGTGTTGCTTTTGTATCTGCACATCCTTCATGTTCTAACTTTAAACTACGCTAGTGAAGGTAATATATATTTGTGTTCATGTTTGATTTCTAAAGGTACTGCAAGTGGGTTATTTGGCAGAAATAAATATTTGTAAAAAGAACAGCAGGTTTATAAGATCTTCTCAGAGTGTTTCTGTATCTTTCAGTCATGTTAGATCTGTCCTAAAGAACCTCTATACAATTTTTGAGATTGAGATTGTAATGCATTTTACTGCTGGATAAACAGCAATTACAATATTTGCAATAATGAAAAGAGAAAATAGGCAATTTTGAGAAATTGGCCATAAGCAGAGAGAGGGCTAGCATATTACAAGAACACTGTAAGCACATTGTGATTTCCATGGCATGGAGTCCTGGTATAGATTACAGTGGTACCAGAACAGGTTTTACTGATGTTGAATGAATACAGCGTGCTCCTTTCTTCCATAGCTGGAGCACAATGCCCTTCAGAAATAACACCACCTTATTTCTACAGCATGCAGCATGTGTCATGTCCCATGGAGCAAAAAAAGCCAAAAAGGTGCTGGCTTAAGGAGATCACAGAATTAAAAGAATCATGGAACCAAAAAGAATCATCAAATGGCTAAGGTTGGCAAGGGCCACTCTAGGTTATGTAGTCCAACCTCCTTACACAAGCAACTTTTCCTAGACCAACTGTACTTAGGAATGTGTGCAGACAGCTTTTGAATAATCTTTTTTCTGCAGAAATGTACTCCATACCCTCTCTGGGAAATCTGTTCTGGGTCTCAGGGACTCTCACAGTAAAAAATTTTTCCTCATGTTCAAGTATTGTTTGGCATCTCTGAAAAGAGCCTGGTCCATCCTCTTGACAGCCTCCCTTCAGGTACTTATACATCAATAAAACCCCTCTCAGGCTTCTGCAGGCTAACCAAAACCAGCTCTCTCTGCCTTTCCTAATAAGTGAGGTGCTCCAGTCCCCCCATCATCTTTGTAGCCTCTGCTGTACCTGCTCCAGGGAGCTCAATGTCTCTCTTATCCTGAGGAGCCAGGAACATCTGGAGTGCTGTATCCTCACCATGACTGAGTAGAGGGGCAGGATCACCTTCCATGACCTTCTGGCAATGCTCTTCCTAATGCCCCCCAGGATACCACTGGATCTCTTGGCCACCAGGGCACGCTGCTGGCTCATGAACAGTTTGTTGTCCACCAGGATCCCCGGGTCCTTCTCCACAGAGCTGCTCCCTAGCAGATAAGCCCAGCCTGTGCTGGTGACTGGGGTTGTTCCTCCCCAGGTGCAGGACATTGCACTTGCCTGTCATTAGAGATAGTGTCAAAAGACTTGCTGAAGTTAAGGTAGACAATATCCACTACTTTTCCCTCATCCATCCATGTACTTCCCTCATTGTAGAAGGTAATAAGGCTGAGCAAGTGTGATTTCTCCACTTTGATGACTCCTGATCATCTTCTTATCATCCATGTGGATACAGGTGGTCTCTAGAATGAGGTGCTCTGTTACTTTCCTAGGGATTGAGGTGAGGCTGAATGGCTAGTAGTTTCCTAGATCCTCCTTCTTGCCCCTTTTGAAGACCAGGGTGACATTTACTTTCTTCCAATCCCCAGCACCTCTCCTGATTGCCATGACCTTTGAAAGATGATTACACAATGATGTCCACCAGCTCTTTCAGAAATCATGGGTACATCCTGTCAGGGTCTATGGATTTGTGGATGTTAAGTTTGACTAAATGGTCTCTTACTCAATCCTTCTCAACGAAAGGAAAATCTTTCTTTTTCCATTCTTTCTCCCTGATCTTCTGAGTTAGATTTCCTGAGGGGTGGCCTTGGAAGTGAAGACTGAAGCAAAGAAGATGTTCAGTAATTCTGACTTCTTTGCAACCTCTGTCACTGGGGTCCTTGTTCCATTCAGTAGCAGGCTGACATTATGCCTAATATTCCCTTTTTTACTGATTAATTGATGTATTGGTGTATTTGAAAACAAAATATAAAGTGGAACATGGAATTAAATAAGAGAAAAGCAGAAAATTGGTTTTAGAAACTGGAATGAGCAAAAAGGAGGATGGAAGTCTCAGAAAACTATGGTGGTTCTTTCAGGTGGTGATCACGAAGATACATTTCTTAACAAGAATGTAATAGGATTTGTGTGAGAAACATAGGATAGTCATGAAACATTGGAGGAGAAACAAAGGGAGAAATTAAAGGCATAATGCCAAAAAATGGTTATTCTTCACATTTCCCTAAGGGTGAAGCATTTCCATTACTTATCCTAACAGATTTTTTTAAAATGTGATAATTTATGCATAGTTTCTGGAAAGAACATGATGAACTGGCTGAGAATAAGGTCTGTAAGCAATTACTACACTCAAGTGCACTTGTATATTAAAGGGGTGAAAAGGTCAATAAATTGTTTTCCTGGCAGGTCAGGAATGAGAAAGTTGAAACAACATCTTGAAAATAACACTAAACACAAAGAAGATAATTTCAGACAAGGGGAAAAAAAAACTAAACAAACCAGCATTTTTTTTCCAGATACTTTCCTTTCAGTCACATCTGAATAGCAGCCATTCCTAACCTGGCACTCCCAAGACCATGGAAATGTTTGTTCTGTTGAACAATATCTCTGGTTTGTTTTGGCATGAGATAAGGGCTTCTCAGGACCCTACAACTGAGATTCGAAAACTAACTCATGTATTTAGTTAAATAAATCTTAAGACTTTTTCCTATGATTAAGAGTTATTGCTCAGGCAGGATGTCTTGTTTCTCAAAAAAAAGTAGGAAATTCAAATGAAAGAGAATTTATAGTCATTTAAATGAAAAATTTCATTTTAAAATGTATTATTTTAATAAACTTTTCATTTTAATTTTAATAAACTTATCAACTTTATTAAGTTGATAATTATATTTCTTTTAATTGCATTTATTTTAAAATGGAATTGTGTTTATAGAAATGTTCATATAATTATAAGAAAGGTTAAATTATTAATATATAAATTAAGAAAAAATAGTTGAAATGACATTTTTAAAAGACTATGTCTCTGATACTTATTCTTTTTACGCTCACTGATTCATGTAAATACATATTTTTCCGTATTTAAAAAAGGAACTTGCTTAGAAGAATGTGAGAAAAGTAGATTTCTTTCATCTATTATTTAAAAGAATAAAATAAAGGAAGTATAATGCATATTTATAATCTTGTACTGTTGAAGCTATTTTCAATGTGTATTCACAAACCTTTTTTAGAGCATAGGCTTCATTTAAATAAGCAGATTTGTAGTTAGTCTTGTTCGGTGTATCTGAGGATGTATTTAACATCCTTGAAATGATACAGAGAGATCAAGATAAGGAATGACTTATATATGAGAGGAAAAAACCTTAATAGACTTTAACTCTGTGGCCTAGAAAATAGACATTTGATAGAGATCATTCTGGTTTATGATCTATATCTATAAAGTCATGAATTGCACAGAGAATGTGACTCATTATCCCATCTGCTAGGAGTTATCATATAAAACCTGTAGATTGTAGGTCCAAAATAAAGAGATATTTGTCCTACAGCACAACTGAATATTTATTTTGATAGTTGCCATGAAGTACTGTTGATGCAGAAGTTTCCATGAGTTAAAGAACATGAAGACCATATAATGAAAGAAAAGGTTATTGAACGCAAAAGTTATTGAAATATCGCTGGCTCAGGAAGTTCCTGAATCACAAGTTTATTACAGAGAAATATCATTATATAGTGTCCTTGTTCTAATATTCTCCCATAAGAATCTGATTCTGGTAATACTTATAAGTATCCAAGGCTAGATAGACCTTTGGTGGTGCATCTGTTCTTATTTTACATATTTCAGTTCACTGTTCCTATTGCAGCTAGATAAATGTGTAGATGTTGTTTTATATCACAGTTCAGCAGCTGAAAAATGAGAAATTGTGTGGCATATGAAAGAAATTAGCATGTACATTATCTAATGAAATTCTTCAACTTCTACTAAAGACTTGTAGTTTGGTAGAATGGGAACTAAATCATTCTGCCTTTCTATTTCTGCTTTCTCTTCTAAGGGACACATCAGTCTACTTTATCTGTATTTGAAGAATGCCGCATATGATGCAAGTCAGGCTACACATCTCCTGATCACAAAAGCTGACACTTTATTCAGGCTTCCTGGGTTTTTTTGAAAGAAAAACAGAAGTATGCTCTGGTATCAGTCATATTTTTCCCTCCAGGTCTTGTTTGATATTTCTTTGGAAACTGTAAAAAAACCTGTGTATTTTCTACTGGCACACAATTGTGATGAGACATATTAGGATGTTTTTAGGGCTATCATGGCTATCTGACCCATCTATTCTGCTCTCAGGGACACCAAGTCCCAGCTTGCTGATTGTCTAATCCTTCATTTATAATGCTTTGGTGCTGCATGGTTATTAGATGCAGTGCTCCACACAGCAGTTCTCTCCATCTAATCACTTGAGTCAAAACAGCAAATATCATACAAAAATTCCTTTTTCTCTGAAGCAGTGAACTGCAATCCAGGGTTTTGTTTCTAGATTCCAAGCTACTTCAGTCATTCATTTTCCTATGAAAGAAAAATTAATAAGATGACACTGATGAGGCAAAATCCTATTTGACCTTCTATAACTGTTTGTTCCATAACTGAACTTAAACGAGGAAACTTTTCTACAAAAGTTCATTGGAAATAGTATCTTAGAAGATAGGTGTATTATTCAAATATACAAGACAAATAGACAAGCAACTAGCATCTAAGAGTAGCAGAGGTCTTAGACATACTTCCTTTCAAATTTTAATAAAGCATTTAAAGTTTTGCCAATGTGTCATGCAAACCTTTAGACACCATTTTCATCAGCAAGTTCTGCTTCCATGGCCTTTAACGTCTGCATTTCTTCCTTTTTTTTATCATTAGTGACTGAGTCATGAAATGCTAGTGAAAGAAGACAGCTGCATTTCCATTACCCTTTTTTACTGGGTAGAGAAAAATGTTTTTGCAGAGAAAATACATTGCTTGTTAGTGGTCTGAGTTGGTTCACAACAAGCAAGGCTTGTCATAATTATTCTATTATAAAAATAAATGGATGGTATAAACAAAGCTAAAGTAATGGTCAGTGTTGCACAAAAGAAGCATGTCTACCAGGACTTTCAAAAGGAGTGTGAACTACTTTGAAACTGCAAAATTGAGCATGCAGCATAGACAAGCATGGCACACTAATCCGAATAGTGGGGTATGGGAGCAAGATGAGGAATCCTGTTGGGGTAGCAGGAATACACCTACACAATGACCAGAGTGGTCTGCATCTGGTTCTCCTCTGCAGAGCTTTGTGTACTGAGCTTTGCGTCTAGGGCAGAAGATAACACTGAGCATTGGAGAAAACCTCACCCATGCACATGTCCAGTTAGATTTGGGACTGGGGGAACTGAAGAAAGCCTTGTGACTGCACCCTTGATGCCAAACACCTTCCTTTTGCTTTGATAAAAGCATTTCTTCGATACAACTTAGTATACAATGTCCAATTCCTTGAAAACAGGCAGACAAAAACCAAATTGCAGTTTCCTTCTGCAGCTTCCAAGCCATCTTTTTGGCATTCTGGGGCCAGCTCCTATCACTGCAGAGGGGAAGTCCCACCAAGTGGCTGAGAGCTTTGTCTAAACACTTCTTGAATTCTGGCAGTTTTGGGGCTTATGAGCAGGTGGCCTGAATAGATGAGGAAAAAACTGTGGGTGTATTCTACATGGACTTCAGTAAAGCTTTGATATTCTCTCCCACAGCATTCTCCTAGAGAAGCTGACAGTCCATGGCTTGAATTGATGCTCTTTTACTGTTTTTTTATTGTTTCCTGAGTAAAAGAACTGGCTGGATGGCCAGGCTTAGAGAGTGGTGGTGAATGGAGTTATATCCAGCTGATGGCTGGTTACCCAGTACCACTGCCAGTCCTGTTTAATGCCTTCATTGATGACCTGGATAAGGGGTTGAGTGCAGCCTCAGTCAGTTTGCAAATGACACCAAGCTGCGTGGAAGTGTTAATCTGCTGGAGGGCAGGAAGGCTCTGCAGAGGGATCCGGACAGGCTGGATCATGGCTGAGGTTCAAAAATGGTGTGAGGTTCAACAAGGCCCAGTGCTGGGTCCTGCCCTTGGGTCGCAACAACCCCAGGCAGTGCCACAGGCTGGGACAGAGTGGCTGGAAAGGACCTGGGGGTGCTGGTGACAGCAGCTGAACATGAGCCAGGCTGTGCCCAGGTGGCCAAGAAGGCCAATGGCATCCTGGCCTGGATCAGCAATGGTGTGGCCAGCAGGAGCAGGGCAGGGATTGTCCCCTTGTACTGGGCACTGGTGAGGCCACACCTCAAATCCTGTTTCCAGCTCTGGGCCCCTCATGATAGAAAAGGCATTGAAGTCCTGGAGCAAGTCCAGAGAAGGGCAACAGAGCTGATGAGGGATCTCTCAGAGCTGAGGAAGGATGAGTCCTGTGAGGAGTGCTGGCATTTTTTATTCTGGAGAAAAGAAGCCTCAGGGGAGACCTTGTTTCTCTCTGCAGTTGCCTAAAAGGAGGGTGTTGCCAGGTGGGGGTTGGTATCTTGTCCCGGGCAACAGTAAATAGGATGAGAGGACATTGCTTTGAGCTGTACCAGGAGAGTTCAGGTTGGACATCTGGAGGAATTTCTTCTCTGAAATAGTAGCTAAGCATTAGAATGAACTGCCCAGGGAAGTGGGAATTCACCATGCGTGACTGCATGTGGCACTTAGTACTATGGTTATTTTGCATAGTGATTATTGGTCAGAGGTTGGATTTGATGATCTTGAGGGTCTTTTCCAACCTTAATGATTCTATGGTACTTATATATTTGCTTTTCCAAAAAATTGAGGACTTAAATATTTTTCAGCAACAGTTAATTTAAGCAGAGATAGTAATTAGAGGAGCAGGCTGCTTTTACCCAAGTCCTTGCAAATGCATTGAAGTGTGTCTGAATTCGGGCACTCTTATTTAAAGGGGTAGGCAGTTACAAACACCAGAACAGAGTACACCAGCAGCTCTTCTAAGTGGAGATGAACTTTCAAGCTTCCTGAAACAATAGGTATAAATTTAAAGCTGTATAGGAACTCAATAGTTTGGCTACCTAAGTGCATCCCTTTTCCACTACTTTGGACTTACATCAATACTGGTCTTCCTTTCTGTACATTATTTTCCCCTTTTTAGTTTTTCTGGATGGCAGTCAACTTCCCATATGTTAGAAATTTGATACCAAACATAAAGGAAGGCTGGGGGAAATCTCAAATCTCTCCTCTATGAAGGCAGAAGACTAAGAGACGACCTATTGTTCTGGCCCGTTCTGGCCTTTCTGATTTTCTTTTAATTGAGCCTGTAACATGGTAGCAGTACAGAAAATCTCTTCTAAAGTAATAAGGACAAAAAAAGTATGAAAACTTCATGGAACGCAAAATGGTAAATCAGAAGTAAATTACCTATAAAAAGAAGTTTTAGAAGAAGGGTTGGAAGAATACAGAATAGAAAACCTTGCCAACAGCTCCACGACACCAGGTTAAAGACACCAAATCCGGTTCTCTGAAAATTTTGATACCATTTAGTCATTTCCACCCACATTAAATAAATCAGAATTCTAAGCCTACTAGCAGCAAAATAAAAATTCTTATTCATCAGGTACTTTTTGCACTTGAAGTTACTGCAAGATTTTTGAAGTAAGCTTAGCTTTGGATCTAATTTAACTTAGTTACATTTGAAATCAGTGCTTTTGAAACTTTTTTTATATGGTGATTTCCTGGCACAGCCTTCTTCCATAGGAGACCATGTCTCCCTTTGAGCCCTGATTTTTAAGTCCATAGAGAGAAAAGGACTGTGCAAAGGTCCACATTATCCTTACACTATGAAGAGCTATTAGTATGAATCAGCACTGAAGGGAAATAATAATAATAATAATAAAGAATTAAGTTTTATTCTGTATTGGTTAATGAATATTGTCTGTGGCAGTTCCAGCTTTGGGCACAAGAGGTAGATCTTTTCACATGAAACTTCCATCAAATACTTAACATTACTAATCAGCTTTTATACTTCAGGATAAGGGGCAGACAGCTGTTGCTAATTTCCTCTTCTATCTTTTATGCAGTAACACATTTACAAAAGTGAGATTAATTGTAAAGATGTAATGTGGAGAATGGGAGTAGCCAAGCATTTATTTATAATGGGTTATTTATTTTGCCCAGGGGATCTTGGGGCTTCACAGGAAATGCAGTGTCTTGTCAATATTTTGTTCTCTCTACATAATATTGTTATATGCACTTATATGCCCTTTTGAGATCAGAGTACACACAGTGAAACTGATTTTGTGGGGGATTGAGAGTATATGTCACTGGCATTCACCTGACCTGTGCTGAATCTAGCAACATTCTGTGTGGGTTGGAACTGTTTTGTTTGTTATTTCTTGCTCTCTTCAGCCCAAGAAGATTAAAGATTGAAAATACAACCTGATTAAAAGCCAAGTGTATCTGTACCCTTAAACACTGTTACATTTTTAACATATTAACATTACATATTAACATTAACATATAATTTACATTATATGATTTGGAGTTTTTTAAATTAGAAATTATAGGGAATAATTACTTGAATCCATTAATATATTTAAATTTTTGACATTGTGGAAACTTTTACATTCCTAAATATCGTGGAGAAAAAGCAACACACTTTACTTAATTTCCACAGGGACAACAAACACATTCCCTGGTTAACAGCTGCATAGAAGGATTATCAGTGATGTGATTATAGAAGATTTTTGTATTAATGCATATATGAGCATTACTTCGCATATAGACCTAAACCAACTATTATGTTCAAAATATTATCTATATTTTGATATAAATAAATATGGTACTGCTTTTTTTAAAAAGGCATCAGCATAGGCTTTAAACATACCTTTTCAGAGACCTGTGTGTTACACAGACTCACAGACTTCAATGTAAAAACGAATCTTTTTCATTTTAGGTCTCTTTTATGATGCGGGATGACCAGTATAGTGCTATCTAGTTTGTGTATTTGTTCATTAGAGGACACATTAACTTGATTGTAGTTACTTATATAAGTGAGGATTGCTTGCATGAAGAAGAGTTTCAGAAAGGGAACGTACTTTATCTTATGTTGTGGCCTGTAAAGCCTTTTCAAGAAATGCAACAAATAACAGAGTTCTTGTTTTTGCAAATCACTATTTCTACTTATTATCTGAAGGTTTTATTTGTTTTGTCAATGAGAAAATTGTTGTATGGAGAATTACAGTTGCTTAAAAGGAGCATGAAATTTTAAGTAATTACCTGCCATTAATTTTCTGAAATCCTATGGATAAATTGTTCTGTTTCATTTATGTGACAGTTCTAACTTTTCTGTAATGGTGCTTTCCAATGGATCATCAATTTATGCTGTTATTTTGTGATAATCCATTTTCATAGTGAAAACTGCCCTATGCAGATTCCTGTATCAAATGCATCCACTTTCTTCATGTGTCATTGTGCTGAATTATATCAGGTAAATTTTGCTCAGAGATTTGATCCTGTGAGTCCATAAACCTTGCTATGGCTGATGATTTGTAATTGCTGTCTCACACACTGCAAAATACCAATCATACAAAAAAGTTAGCCTTCTGTTGCTCCTTGTAGCATTCACTGGCTTGTAAGCCATTCACTGTATTCCACCAGGTTATTGAAGTTGAAAGTAAAGAGTAATTGATTTGAAGTAGTATATTTGACAATCCCACAGAAGTCTCTGCAATACTATTCCACATCAGTGAGAGCAGGAACATTATAACATTAGCTTATATTAATTTAATAACTTTCTTCATATACATGCAGCATTTTCCACATAAAAGAAAACCAGTTGTGGAACAATAACTGAAGAAAACTCTGGCTGTTGCGGTTTAGTTATTTTCATTGTGTTTCCTTAAGTTGTACTTATTTTAATGATTCTTTGTACAAATGGTTTTTCCCGGATTACCCCCCTCTGTTGTTCTCCCAGTTGGTCCACTCCAGGTCCCCTTTTCCTGCCGTTAGGCTTGTTTACTCCCCTAAGTCCCTCCCATCCTTCCCGAACCTTCCCTGTCAATCCCCTAAGCCCTATCCCCTCCAAGTTATCAATCACCTGTGGCCACGCCCTTTGTTCCCGAATGTTCCCTGTCAGTTACTTGGTTGCTGTTATCAGATTGTTCGGTTTGAATTGTACCCCTCCCACTATGTACCCTATTGGTTCCCTGTAATATCACCCCATCTTGTGCTCCTCCCTTGGGTTCCCCCGATTGATTGCTGTCTGTCCCTCCCCTGGGGGGAGGGCCCCTATTTAAGTTCATGCATAACTGTTCTCCCTGCCTTTGGTTGCCTCCCTGCATTTGGTTGTCATCCTCCCCTGTTCTTCCCTAAATAAACCTTAACCCTGGACGCAGCCAAAGGTCTCTCCCAGCCCTTTATTCTTCACCGTCGCGACGCCGGTCACGAAGGCATCGGCCTTATCTGGACTTAGGGATCTTGGAGATCCCGAAGACAGACCACTCCTGCCGCCTAGCCCACCGTGTGAGCTAGTTGGGTGAACAGTGAGTGTGGTGGTCAACGGTGGGCAGCGACATCTGGCTAATGCAGTTTCATATTTTCAAATGAAGAAACACTCAAGATGAACAATCCAAACAAGTTTTGTTAATGCAGTGCTAATACTTCAGAAATTTAAGCAGTAAAAGCCAGAATGAGACAGGCTTACACAGCAAATTGCTATCCTTTTACCTCAGGGTGTTTGCAGAAACCTCCCTCAGCATAAACTGGTTGCAGATTTGGTAGGTAAAGAGGCCATTCTGAGGAAAACCAGTCCTGCTTATAGGAGCTGAGCATGACTTTAAATTAACCACTTTTCTTATCAGTCATACTCTGACAGGCTGTTTCATGCAGAGAAACTACAGATACACTGTTCTGTCCCCCAGGCAGCAAGAACCCGAAAGGAGCAAATCTGCAGTGCTACAACGTTTCAGGTCACAGACTGCTTCTGTGAGCACATATCAGGCACAGCAGAACGGTTTTGCAGTAGTTCTTTTTTTTGGCTTCACATCCTGGTTGACCCACTTGCCACAATTTTAGTAACAAGGTTTGGAGTTCAGCTGGCATCCTGGTTCTCTACTACATAAAGCAAGAGCAGCCTAATAGAAGGCAGAGTTATATGCTATAACAGAGTACTATGTAAAACAGTACCTATACTACAGCTACCTAAATCAGCTTTTTAATACATAAGTGTGCCTATGATACGTGATCAGTGTTTGTAAAGCAAATAGTCTTATAGTTATGTGACAAATATCAAATATAATATGTTGCACCAGGAAACTGAAGCACAATGAAATTACAAAAGCAGGCTAGTTTGTACTTTTCAACTGAATTGGATTTCCTGTTTTAGTACCAAAAATGCACCAGACAAGAAGGTAGATGGAACTTGTAGAACCAATGGAAAATAATTGCATAATGAATTGGGACCACTATTTCAAATTCAACCTCTCCTACCTTAAAATTAGGTGTGTAAAGTTTAATGCTATGCAGTTTACAGCTTTTGATGTTTTAGTATAACAATATATGAAAAAAAGCTAAACATAACAGAACTTAGTTGAGGTCCTGGAGAACCTCCTTGTTTGTGCTTATCAGATCCAACTGGAAAAACTTTTTATATAGAACTGGAGAGGTTTACCCTTAACTGCAGCTTTCATTTGAGAAAAGGTAATGGATTCAGGCAAATTACCAATAGAATAATTTAGACCATTCAGCAAAGGGGGAAGAAAACTTGTTGAGAAATTGACAAAATGTGGTTTATTAAGATTTTTCACAACAGCCCAGCTGCTAATAGTGATAGTTACTCAGTTCAGAGGTTATGTTTTTAAAAATGTCTTATTGTTTATTGGACATCTCTTTTTGATATTATAATGGTAGCTAAATTGAGGTTGAAGCTAATGAACTTGTACTGAAAAAAAACTCCACCTCTTCTTTCACTTAATGGCATAAATTTAGATTATCCCAGAAATTATTATAGAGGGGTGGATTAAGTTAGCTAAACTATTTTAGCCACTTTATCTGGGACAGTAAAAATCACCCAGAAATTTTGGGTATTCATTTTAATACACAGCTTCCAAACACGTGACTGAAATGAACATTGCTGTCTTTGCTGTCAGGAGGCATGAAATTCAAGGAGCTAGTTCTGTTTTGCAAGAACTTTAATGGTCCCATGTGTTACATATTTAAATTTATCTGTCTCTTCCTACAACTATTTGACTTGCTCTAATCTAAAAGTTTCAGATGTGTTTCTTGGAGGACGAAACTCATTGCTCCTCTTCCAGGACTGCCTTTCTGCAATGCACTGCTTCTAGATTATTCTTAAGCATGACCTTGATCTACTTGCAAAAAGACGGAATTTCAATCTTATGGTTCCAAGCTTTTCTAATTAACTGTGCTCAATTCAATAAGTGGCATGATCCCATTTAGGCTGTTGCCTAAAAGAAGAAATAGAAGATATTTTTCTCTACTTACTTAATTGTTAATGTTTCTATTGCACAGATTGCCTAGTAAATTGTTTCTTTTTTTCTTGTTTTTGTTTATCTTAAAATCACCAGAGATACTGTAGTAATTTGCTTCATATAAATGCATATAACTAATCTGTTTATGAACAAAAGCTAACTTCGGAAAGATATATCTCCAATGAGGAGAATTACACTACTTCTACCACCTTAACTTAGAATTTCTCTGTTGCAAATCTTGAAAACTGTAGCCACTATATATTTCAGGAAAAAAATGCATTACTTTATTCATTTATTAAATTATTTGAACATAATTTTCATATTTGTGTTTGAATCACAAGGAACTAACAAATAGATATTCTTTGCTCAGCCTGGCTAAACTTTTGCAAGTGTACTGCCTAATTTGAAATCCAGAAATTGCTCAGTGCACACAGAAGTGTATGCCAAATGATGATGCTAATGGTTTTGGGAACAATTTTGCAGCAAATCAAACAGCTATAAAAAACCCAAAATATTGAAAAGAAAAAAAATTAATAAGAAAGCCGTTCCTGAGAGAGCTGTAATTTTGGTTTCATTGATTATGGAACAGGCCTTAGCACTAGCAAAAGGACATGAAAATTGAAGGGAGACACTATTTTTAAAATTAAGGCATATTTGCAGATTGCCTTTGCTCTAACTGACCATCTGTCTGAAGACTTATTGGAATATGCTGTCATGATATACCTCAGAACCCTTAGAAACAGGAGGAAGAAAGGCAGACAAATATACTGGAAAACATTCTAGTCCCCGGATAAGGGGAAAACAGACAAGTCAAATAATTTGTTACACAACTAGTATGAAATTTCTGTGGAGTCCTAGGCTGCATTTCATGAAAGTAGATAAAAGAAGTAGTAGTAACTACA
>VXBI01013798.1:0-28746 GCA_013397375.1 Toxostoma redivivum
TAGCCAGGTAAAGACTAAGAAAAGTAAAAAAGTATAATGGACTGTTAAAAACACCTCCCTACATCTTAACTAAGACTGATGTGTTTGGATTGGCTTTCCCTGGGACATCTCTGGTAGAAATCACACATACATTATCTGCCCAGTCCAGGGTACTGTGCAAAAGATACCTGTATGTAAATATTTGGTCTTTAATGTACTGGGCTGAAAAATTTCACTCTCCATAAACTATTTCATATGTTCCTCCATTGCAGCAATATTCCATTCAGATACCATGGTAGATACCATGGTTCTGAGTGTCAAATTAAAACATACAAACAAACAAATAATTGTCCTGGGTTATTAGGAAATTCTGCCTTTAGTTCTCCACCAGGGGGAAAGAAAAAGGTTCACAGATTTCTTTCCAGTATGAAAAAAATGCCCATATATTTTATTTGAAAACATGTTCCATCTTCAAAACACTAAAAAATCAACACTTGCATTAAACCTGGTTTAAGGTTTATAGCATATGGCAGTCTTTAAAAGAGGAATATATCTGGAGGTTTTCATGACTTCAGAAAACTACATAAGTTACACATGCTGAAAGTGCTGCACATTAGATACTCTTGTCTTGGAATGTAATTGCCTTAAAGGTATAAAGGAGGCTGAGGCTAATAATTCCCCTAGCGTGACTATTCTCCATTTCTGTTCCACAGAGGAAGATAGAAGGATGTGGTATCATCAAAGAACCATGTGTTGGGAGAAGGATGAGCTAATCCTTATATAGTTGTGCCCTGCATCTCAACTAAGGAATGAAAACCTTGCAAAAGGACTTCCTAAAATCCTACATACACTATATCCCTTAATATATTAAATGCTATAATTGTCGCACTAAGATAAGAGATGCTTCCAAAGTAATCCATGTTGGGTGGCCCTAGGTAATAAACTATTTATTAATATCCCAGAGTTGTGCCATGCAGTGATAGTGATGGAAATTTGGCAAACCAGCTCTACTCCTGTCAGATGAGTGAATGAGCCACTTCACTCAAGGCTGGATGACAGATAGATGTAGAGATCATTTTATGAGGGAAATCCGAAGAGATGGCTTATGATTAGGGTAGTGACTGAGAGAGATGACAAGAAAAAGAGAAGAGGACAGTGAGTACTTTCTCAACCAGACAGTTTTACAGACATAAATAAGTCCAAAGCCTTTCTCTCTTAAAATACATATTGCCAATATAAATTGGCTGCAAAATTCTGTTAATTTAGATTATGAACATTTGGCACTGGTTTTGAGCTTGTGCAAGTGATTTTGGGTGGTGGACTGATTTCAAAGTATCTCTGTAATCTGTTTTACATGGACTGGTATGATTTTTCCATACTTAAATAAATAGAACAAGTAGAAAACCTAGGTGATAACTGGTATTTATTTTGTGGCTAGTTAAAGTCTTTGGAAAATATGATCTTAGTTTTCCTAACTCTAGTCATAAACATGGGGTAATAGTGTAAATCTGGTAGAAAAATGTGGGAGATAGAACAATGTGAGAGGCTTAATTTGGGAAACAACTTTTACTCAGCAGTACAGGGTGGTGCATTTGCTCAGGTTCTGGGTGATTTGGGACTGACAACTTCAGCTGTACTGAAACAATTTTCATTTCTCCTGATCTATCCTGGGAAGGTCTCTTCCTGTCAAGCTACCCAAAGCTAGGTACTTCTCATCTGCTGTGGATAATGTCTCATTTTATATCATCACCCAAAAATTCGAGTGCTGCAATTTATAGGACACAGGATGTTTCCTCTAGCAGCTTGAGGGAAAGCCAGGCAGGAGACTGACTCATGGTGATAGGGTTGTTCAGTGAAGGCATGCAACCTTGGATCTTTTGTCTGTGACAAATTGGTCAGAAGGTGGCCTTGGGCTTGGGTGTCCTGCTGGGTAAATAGCCCTGAGCAGCAGGTTTTGGGGGAGGCACATGCTGCTGAGCGTTCTTCCCGGACCTGTGCCACTTTATGAAGCAGACATTAAGATGGTGTTCTGCTAACAACATATGGAGAAATGCTGTTGGGGGTGCTCTCAATCCCAGATTAGCCCAGGCTGCCAGTCTGTGAGATGTAACTTCAAAGACCATAAAGAAGGGAAGACTTTTAAATCCAGGACTGCAAAATTCTGGCCCGTGTTGTGCTAACAGGTTGGATGGGAAATCATATCACCAGTAAGTTTTGTGAATTTGTCCATCTCTCTTTAGAGAGAAATAGGTGTTTATTCATTTTTGGTGTCCAAAATACTCTCCTTCTCTGTTGATTTTAACAGTGGAATAGAATGATATGCACTGAAAAAACAATTGTGATTTAATTTTTTTTATTCTTCTGGAGATGAAGAGATAAAAGAAATTCCAAAGGTTCTGAAATGATGCTTGTTTTTTTTTCCCCTTTGTTGGCAGAACTGAGAAATCAAGTACTCACACTGTTTTGTGTGGGCTGCCCCAACTCCAAGCAGTGCAGTGACATAGATGAGCAGTCCCAGCAGAGAAAGTCATGGGCATCCCAGTAGATACAACTGCTGTGAAAGTCCTACCACGGCTGAGGTCAGTGGTGTTGCTGCACTTCTTTTGTGAGACATTCTTCATGTTTTTGGTGCACTCTTGTCACTTGGACCCATGACAGGATTGCTAAGAGAAATTAGTTTAGAGGATCTATTATTACATAAAATGGCATGCCAGAGCACAAAGGCTTAACACAATTCTTGATGTCAGTGCACAGACAGGACTGCTTGACAGTGGAAGGCAGTGGAGGTGATGTTGAGGCAGGCAGGGACAGTGTCCTTCCCTTCAAGTTGTGGTACCCCAGTGAGGCCAGCAGAGTGGTGACAGGGACTGGGGATTGTCCAAGAGCCCAGTGGCCTCCAGACAGGTCCTCAGTGACAAGGCAGGTCTGAGATGAAACCAATCTGCTCAGTGTAGCTCAGTGCACTCAGGGACCTGAGACCTGTAGCAGCTCTGTAGCGTGGTAGAACTTGTTCTGAGCAAAACATGACTACTGTTAAATTGAGGTGGGTCCATAAGAATGCCAGTTTACCAAAGATGAAAATAACTATGAATGAAACAGTGAGAGAAAAAGAATACATATCTGAAAATTGCAATTTTTAAATGAATGCTTCTGTAGGTGTTACCCTCTTCCCCTTAAAATCAAGATATTCTGCCAGATAGAAAAAGAAGGAATCAATATATTTTAGATATTTTCAAAATGAATGAGAAATAAAGAAGTTTATAGACACAGATATAAATTAACAAAGGTAATAATAGTCAGAAAAATGACAAACTAAGGAGTGTTTGTGAAAGCAGTAAAGAAATAAAAATGGTAGCATTACTCATTGTGATTCCAAAATGATATGATATTCAGAAAGACTGGGTGATATGTTAGCATCAGAGAGTAAAAGACTATGGCTTAAACAGGAGAAGCCAGATGTTATTAGAAATAAAATGTTTGGTTCTCATTATGTACTACACAATCCCCAAGCAGACACACATGCTCCCTCCTTTGTGTGAGGGAGGCAAAATGCCTTGGGCTGGAATCCAAACCCACCCATGGACTGGCTGAGTGGGGGAACACTGAGCAAAGAGAGATGAATGAGCCCCTGCCCTTCCCCATGCTCCTGCAGCAGTTCTGCAGATTTCAGGGGATTACCCTGTGCTCCCTTTGCAGTGCACTGAACTGGAATCCCTGCAGCTGTAAAAATATTATTCTTGTGTTGGGAGAAAAAAAACATAATCCCACAGTAAAAAGAGGAGATATCTCTGCCAGTTTTCTGCATAAAATGTGGTGGTTAGAGTACTCACTTTGGAGAAAAGGTTTTTTTCAGGGTTCTCCTTAGTACAACAGAATCTTACTCACACCTTCCATCATTCTGAAGAGTGTAACCTGAGCTGCCAATTGTGATGAATTGCTTTCAATAATGTTTGTGGATTCACAATCAGGGAATAAACACCATTAAAACATATCCTGAGTGTAAATGAAGGAGGACATGGTCCTGAGAGCCCAGGGCTCAGACTGAACACAGGTGAGCTACCTACTAGCTGGGTTGCTAAGTTCGTATCTCACCTTCTTCTCTCTTCCTCTCCTCAACCTTCCATAAATATTTTGTTCCTTTCTGAATGCTGCAGGGTGAAAAGGTTCCACTCCCTGGGATGCATACCCATCATTCCGACACATCTGTGCTCTGGAGCTTGGACATTTTCAGGATGGCAGGAGATGTAGCCTTGACATCAATGAGTAAGACTGTGCTGAATTCTTTGCCTGTATGAAATTCCAGAGGATGTTGTCCCCAAGCTGTTTGGAAGAAATGTCCACTCAGGTACTAAGAAGAGCACCAGAGCACCATGAAGAAGACAGCTGGAACAAGAGTCAAGTGTCTCCCATTAAGTGTGGTCTCACTAGAGAGATGAGGGGGGTGTGAGCAGGTTATCAGCCTTGGAGAAGAAGGAGAGACAAATCCTCATTCACAGTTGCTTCTGCTGAGGCTGCCCACTAGCAAGAGAAGGTCTTTGTCTTTCTGCTCCCTGCCTGCAGGCTCACCTGTCACTAGTGTTGGTGAGTGCAGACCTGGCTGCCTCTGGGACTGGGCAGGGCTCTGCTGTGGCTGGTAGGGATAAAATGAAGCCATGGCAAGAGTGATGGTCCCCAGGAGCTGGATGCAGTTGCTACCTAACTCTCGGCCTTGATACATGTAAATGGACAATTTTAGTTAAAATTCTGGTTACAGTTTTCATTTAGATAACCTGTATGTGCTCAAGAAATTATTTGCAACCAGCCCATAATGAAATATTTTCTGTTTTCCAGTAAGTAGGAATGGAGCAGAGGAAGATTAATGTGAGTGACTTAGAACAAACTCAAGGTTCTTGGTATGGCCACAGATGGAGAGAAAGAAAGAGCAATTAAGGTTATTATTTGCTGGACTACTTCTGCTGTCATCTGCCTTTTTCTTTTTTTTTTNCTCCTGTTGGCTTTCCTGTACTTCTGACATTCAGGGATCCCATGACAACTGAGGCTTTCTAGAGAAAAGCCTGCTCCAATCTTGGTATTTCCTGTAGACACCATGAGGCCTCTGGCACAGCTTGGCTTAGCACTGGAAGGATAAGACAAGTTCCTTTTTTCAGGCCACAGGGTACCTAGGAAGCAGAGGTCTGTCTGCTCTTCGTGAAGAAGTACACATCCAAAGAGTCAGGCATGATCTACCTTCTCAAAAAATAATTACTTCATTATATGTTGTGTCATGTGTTCTCTTAACAATCCTTTTCCCTGCCATTACAGTGTAATCTGTTTGTTCCTTTAACCCTGTGTTCAGCGTGCACTCAAATGCCAATCATAGCCAGCACCATGTGTTCAGTTAAAATTATATCTCTTGGAGCTCTTTATTTGGTAGTTTTCTGGTCCCTATGCACTATTTATACAGTGCCACATATGTTTTGTGGAGCCCTGGGATGAAACTCAGACGTGCTGCAAGTTAGGCTAGCTGCTAAACAGTACCAACTCTCAGATGTCCTTTGGTGACAGAGTTACAATAATTGGAATTTTAGGTCTGTATTATCTAAGACTTCACCCTTCAATGACACTGGCCCACGGCCTGCTGAGGGAATCTGGACCAATGAATGATAAATACAGTGAGGTGGCAATGGGCTGTTTAAACTGTAACCTTCAATAAAGGTTTTATGAATTGACTGGTGTTTCCTGAGCACATAGTGTTCTAATGAATATGACCAAATATTTGGAGGAGACAAGTAATTAGATGTGAGTGAATAAAAGAGCCTACTATACCATCTGGACAGTTCAAAGAATTGGTAATTTTCAGATAAAACATTGAGAGTTAAGATCTGACCCTTGTTAATGGTGATTAGGCATTACTATCACCTGATGACCAGCTGGGAGACATAGGTGAAATGAGTCAGGGATTGCTTTTGTGTTTATGACTAATTTTGGAGAAAAGATTTTCATATTCTTGTAATCTTTCCAATTGTTCCCCGGCGGAAGATGAAATTTTAGATTATTTTTGGCTCCATCAGTGTTCATTTAAATTTAAATTGGGATGTTAGATGTGGGAAAGCTTGTGTTTCTATGACAAATTAAATGTGTGCTCTGACGGTTAAAAGAGAAGTTGAAATTCAAAAATGGATGATTTTCAGGGAAAGGTGGAAAATCCCACGGGAAAAACGTCTGAAATCTACAAAAATATTTTATATGGAGCACAGACAGACATGTAAGGTCAAAAAAAAGAGCAGACAACTAGCTGAAACCTGCTGATAAGATATATTTGTCAGCAAATCACTTGAAATATTTCAATCTTCTGCAATTAAGAAACCAAGCCCTCAAAGTAAGAAACTGTGAAGGAGGCAGTACATAAATAAGTTTTATTTGAATTAGAAAGAAGTTAAATTAAAGTGGGTGGAGGTTGACTCTCACTTTGCAAAACTGGTGTTTACCACTGTCATAGCTGAGAACAAATTTAAAAGGCAAAGACAGCTGCATTCATCTACAGCCAGTCTAATCTCTCCCAGCTGAAAGGTGCTTATGTGACCCAGTACCACACTTAGTAGGCAGTCACCTTAGTGGAGAGACTCTAAATGTTTTGGAGTAGTGTTAGTCTCTCCTCCTTTTGAAACTGCTACCAATTCAGCAGGGTTGTGATTAAGCATAGGAGGAAAGAAGCACAGAGATTCTCCTGCCTACTTTGGTTCTTTGCCTAAAAAAGAATTGTGCATTTCAGCCTCAAGCTTCTGTCCACACTCTGAGGCTATTTAACTCATTAAGGGCTTGTTTGTTAAACACTTCACTGAGAAAGAGGTGAGTGCTGAGCTGTGAGTGCTTGGGGTAAATGACTGTGCCTTATGCAGTGGTGTAACACCATGTGCACTGAGTGCTAGGAAAGGTGGGGCTGAAGAAGGATTGCCCTATTTTAAGATCCTTATGGACTAGGCTAGGCTTAGGTCCTTCACTGGTGCTTACTTTAGACTTGCCATTAAAGGCTTACAGTCTCGTATGCTGGGCACTGGTAGGGGACATGGAGGGAATTGGATGTTCAAGAAGAGTCTGAAGAAGACAGAAAGTCTGGTGAGGACCTTTCTGAACAGGCCATGGAGAGGTGACTCCAGGTAGAGGAAATTCAGCTTTTCATCTCTTCACATAGTGGTAAGCCATCTCCTGTAGTTAAGTATGTTATCCACAGTAGTCTTCTGTTGGAAAAACAAGCAGTAGTCTGCTATGTGATACTGAACCCTCTAAAGGCCTAGGGACAATTTCTGCCTGATTGGGAAGGTCTCCAACCCAAGTTTCCCACCCTTCTGATGACTGCTATAAACAGGAGCTTGCAAGTACCAGATCAGTGTCTCATTTTGGAGTATTCTGTTTGATACATGCTATTTAAGTATTCATAGGAACAGATACTGTGTTGGAGGTCTCTCTCAGGTGTGTCTTCCAAACACCAAACTACAGCATATTTCTCTCTCTCTCCCCCCCCCCCTCTGGCCTAATGAATATTTAAGATATCATAGTGATGAGAGTCATAGAAAAGCCCATGAGAAAATTAATTCTGTCTTCATAGCAGGGTTTCAATAATGTGCTGTAAGTAAAGCATTGGGGCCACACTGGATATGGAGCATAAAAGAAAAGGTTGAATATCTTGCTCATTAAGTGAGCACCATCAAGCTTGAGTACAGAACGAGGCAAGGACTGTGTGGAAAAAATAGTATGTCATCAAGTAATTAAAGAGTGCAGCACAATGCGTATGTATAAGGGACTGAATTAATGTTTTCAGGAAGTCTTAATTTTGGCATTTACTAGCACTGGAATGCTTGACTTTACAATCTGAACAATATTCATTTAGAGTATATTTTTGTGTAGATAAGCTTGACATAAAGAGGAAGTGAGGGAGCCTCACAAAGTCGTAAAAAACATACTCCTTTTTTTCTCCACCCCAATCACCTCTGAATGCAAAATTATGGTAGCTGGTTGAGATTCGTAATCAAAGAGTGAAAACTTAGTGTACTTGATAATTATTGCCACTGCATTTCCTCTGTAGTAATCATTTTCCTATTTTAATTCCAAGCATTCTCTACCTCATCACTTTGCAGACTAACATGTAATGAATGCTATCAACAGGAGGTTTTTACAAAAGCCTCTACTGCTGCAGTTGGAGTTAAAGAGGGAGGGGGCAGGGACATTATAAAGGGAGAGCTTTCAAAGAGGCATTAGAATAGATGGCTAAAGAATAAAAAGTAATGAAATTAAAATATTTTGCCTGCTGTTCTGCTGATGAATTTGGCCATGAGCAGATTGGAATATTTAAAAAACATAATCGTTTTTCAAAATAATTTGTCAAGGGTCAACTACTTTCCTGGTTACTCATATTGAAGCACGAAAAACCTGTCTGTGGAACAAGCTGCTTCTTTGTGGGCATAGATGTGAGGAAATCTGTTCCAAATTAATCCATGGAAAAAATCATCAGTTTCATAAGTGACTTTTTGTGTGTGTTTATTATTCAGAATGTGGATGGTTTTGACTGGTCTTATAAGTAATACGGTATGTTACAATGTGTCACAACACACTGAACTCGGTTTATAGTAAAAATATTTAGTCATCTTCTGTTGTAAGTTAAGCTCTCTGTGTTCTGATATTCATAGATAATCACCCATCTCAACAGTTCTTCCCCTTCCTCTAGGAAAATTTCCCTAAAACAATGGGAGAAAATAACCACAATAGGGACTGAAGTGAATTAATTTGGCCATCTACAAGGATGTGTGTGATTTTTATTTGGGAAGAGAGCAGTATTTGCCTAGTACTAATGATTAATGACTGATGAAAGGATTATTTTTAGTAATACACATGAGAATAGCCAGACATGAAAATACACACATGTCTCTAAATTCTCTAATTCTCTAATGCTTTTATAGTGAAAAGATAATGGACATAAAAAAAATGTGTCTTGTAGATAGCTAAAACAATTATTATGTTGTATAAAACACATCTTATATTGATTTGTCAGCAGCCTTTTATGTTTCAGTAGCTTGCCAAAGAGTCATTATGGCTTAATGTCTCTCCTAGTCTGTAATAGACATTTGTTTCTGCTTTAGCAAAAGCACTTCTACATGTCACATTTGGGTGAATTGGGACACACAAGCAAATATCATTAAGAATTTTTGCAGTCCTGCAGAAGTTCTGAGAGTCTTTGGAGTCTTTTTGAAGTGGAAAACCAATAGAGGTTAAAACTGGGTACTTTTATCATCTCTCTCACACTGAAATGACTAACTCTGGAAGAGCAGAGGTGTGCTCACAGCCTGCTCAAAGCATCCATACAAGGAACCTGTAGAGGAATTTTGTTTATTAGCTGACTGCTAAGTTTCTCCTCCTTTCTTTCTTGACTGACTTTTTAAATAGAGGATGTGACTCAGTCACAACTAGAAGGGAATTGTTGAAACCTAGTTTTTACAGTTCCAGATCAATTTGGGTTTAGCACTTATGCTGTCTACATGAGGATGATTTCAGTTATTTTGGGATTTCAGGCCAAATTATGCTGTGTGCTTGGGTTTACCACTTGTATGGTAAAAGGCAGACCTTTGCTGCCACACAATCAGGGCAGATTCAGAGCGGTGGACTTTGGCTGCCTTAGATCTGTGTATCAGGATAGTGACAGTGGCAATCCTGCCAACTGCAGCTACAGGTGGCTATTCCGAGTTCTTCAGTGCTAAGTGCACTGCACTTAGGAACCAATATACATTACTAAAGCACAATGTAGTCACGTTTAGCCTGTCAAATGTCATATCCTGGACATCTTTCAGGGGTTTATTTATGATAATCGTGTCATTTCAATGGAAAGCTTTTTCTCTCTATGTATAACAGCTGACATGTTAAGCTTGGCACAACTGAAATGGAAGACTGATCCTCTGAAAGTGGCGTTTTTGTTCTGTTTTGGATCCAACTGGTTTAATTTAGAATATTCTCTGCATCAAGTTGGTGACTGTTGTATTTTAACTGGGAATACAGATGCAGCTTTTTCATCCAAGGAGGTAGTTTATGACTGTGACCAAATTGTTGCTTTGCTGTAGAAAGACATCCAGAGGTCAGTCCATGGTCCAAGATTCACGTGGCACAATGTGACTTGTGTTCACATGAGGGTTCCTCTCCAGCACACTGGGTTTTGAAATAGCTCAGACTGAGTCAGGCTCTGTGAAAAGCTGGGGTCCTCCATTCACTTTTACTTCTTGATCCTCTAATGCCAGTGTTATGGGTGTGCCTGTTTTAGGGTCTAAAAGGTAAAACACAGTATTTACTCTATATTAATTCATATGGATTCTGCTTTTAATGGCTGAGTCAGGCAGTGAGTTTTGGGTGCTGTCTTGAATCTTCTTTGCATCTCTGCCTTGCATAAAAAGGGTTCAAGAAATGAGCCTGTTGTTTTGCTGTCAATGAGGACTATAGATTAACACTTCAATAGTGAGTCACAAATATGCTGAATAAATCAAGGAATTGTAGTGTGAAATGAAGAATTTTTTTATTGTAATGACTGGTTCCAGAATCTGAATCTCGCCTTTATTCAAAGAGTAGATGGAGTAAAAGCAAAGGTAATTAATTTTTCTCCTACAACAATGGCAGCCCTAATAAACGGAGAACACCTGTGATGGGAGAAAATATTGCTGAACCACAAATAGACTGAGGTTGGAAGGGATCTCTAGAGGTTATCAGGTCTAATCCCCTGCTCAAGCAGGATCTCTTAGAGGCAGCTTCTCAGGACAATGTACAAATGGCTTTGAATACCTCCATGGAGGGAGACAGGGCAACCTGTTCCGGTTCACCCTTACAGTGAAAAAGTGTTACCTTATATTTAGGAGGACCTTCCTATATTTCAGTTTGTGCACATTGCCTCTTTTTCTGTCACTGGGCATCACTGAGAAGAATCTAGCCACATCTTCTTTGCACCTTCCCTTCGGTTTTTCATATTCCTTGATAAGTTCCTCCCAAGCCTTCTCCAGGCTAATGAGTCCCAGGTCTCTCACCCTCTCCTTTTACATGAGGTGCTCTTGTTCCTTAATCATCCCCATGGCCCTTTGTAGGACTCTCCACCAGCATGCCCATTCTCTTTTGTACTGAGGAGCCCAGAACTGGATCAAGTATTCCAAGCGTGGATACATCAGTGTTGGATAGGGGGTATGGATCAGCACTGTCCACCTGATGACAATATTTTGTGTGATGCAGCCTGGGGTACCACTGGCCTTCTTTGCAAATGGCACACTGCTGGCCCATACGCAACCTGGTGTCCACATTTGAGTTTGCTTTCCAGCTGAGTGGACTCCCAGGATGTGCTCCCGCCTGGGGTTGTTCCTCCTCAGATGCAAGATTTTGCATTTCTTGTAGAACTTCATGAGGCTCCTGTTCACCCATTTCTCCAGCTTGTTGAAGTTCCTCAGTATGTCAGCTCAACCTTCTGGTGTATCAGCTGCTCCTGGTTTTGTGTTATCGGGAAATATGTTGACAGCGCACCTTGTCCCATCATCCTGATTATTGATGAAGATGTTGAACAGGATTGGAGCCTGGATGTTGTTTCCAGGATTAAAGGCTCCATCACCTTCCCAGGGATCAATGTGACTAGCCTGTAGTTCCCTGGATCACTCCTCTTGCCCTCTTTGAAGACAAGAATGATGTTTTCCTCCCTTCCTCCCTACCTCCCTCCCTCCCTTCCTTCCTTCTCCCTCCCTCCCTTCCTTCTTCCTCCCTATTCCTGTTGCCATGATCATTTAAAGGTATTGAAAGTACTGACATTGGCCAGATCCTTCAGCACTTGTAGGCACATCCCATCAGTGCTCTGATATTGATAAGAAGGTGATCAGTCAAAGGCTGGACTTGATGATGTTGGAGGTCTTTTACAACCTAAATGATTCTGTGATTCTGTAATTGTTGCCAGCCATGCAGCTAAAATTATCCCAAACTCAGGCAGGCTGTCTGTGCCCAAGTATCTGTTGTGAATGGCCTCAGAGTGGTGCTAATTTTTTAATAGTCCTGTGAAAAGAAAGCTGCTCTCAGCCAGAAGTGTGCCAGAGAAACCACTTGCAAATTAATATGCTTTAGCCCATGGCCTGGTCCTCTTTCTTTTACTGATATTGATGCATCCGTATAGTCTGAGCAGTTGCTTTCCCCAGGGAAGAGCTTCACATGATTTACTGCTACTTGAATTAGTCCTTTTTGTCTCTGGCTTTCTAAAAGTACCTAGAACTTACAGTATGGAATAGGAATTCACCAGCCCAGACAGCCATTGCCTGAAATCTTGGTGTTCCGCTGCCCTCAAGTCTGTAAAAGCAGGAAGATTGACTGGGAATGGCAATTGATATTTTTTAATAGAACAAGAACAACTGTACTCAATTTTTAATTTATTAGAGAATTGAGTGTTTGCACAGGAAGGGATTTGAAGCCTTTAGAAAAATTATTTTATTTTAGATAAAGGCAACCCAAGCTGTTGTTCTGAAGCACAGTAGTTTTACAAGCAAGCTCTCATAGGAGTGAAGAGTTACTCCCTATGTAATGCTTAAGCATTATTCTGTATAATTATGGATATTTTTTTCCTTCCAAAAATATTTTTTTGAGAAGCTGACATTTCAAAGGCTTTCAATTCTGTGTGTCACTATCAAATAATCTTTTTTGTACTTGGCTGTTTATTATTGGATTGCAACAACGATAAAGCTCTAGGGGTTTTGTCTCCTTTGGTATGTTAATTAGCTATTTTCCCTTTGATCTTTTTCTTACTGAAAAGAGTGAAAAACTATCTCGGTAGGGAATCTTACTGATGTACATTCATCCCCTCATCTCCATAATCTGAGGATCAGAGGGAGACAACAAATTTCACTGCTGAGTGAGGTTGCTATAGGCTTTAGTTATAATGTACTTGGTTTCTAAATAATCCCACCACCATTTATATTTGGAATACTGAAGAGGAACCTTTGAGAAAAAGAAATGTAAAAATAATTAATTTTAAACTGTGAACTACCTTCATTAATTTAACTTTTTCTTGAAGTTTTATGCTCATGCATATGCCACAAGCTCTTTCTTGCATGCCTCTATGCATTTTTTTCCTTTTTTTCTCCTTCTGTTTTACTGTTGGCTTTGGATATATTTTCAGTTCTCACAAAAATAAAATATAGGCTAAGCCCAGAGTAACTATTGAGTGAACTTTTAAAGTAATAAATGTTAGAATAGCTTTCCTGTGGAAATTAGCAAACTCCTGTAACTTTGGACCGTTGAAAAGGATTGGGCAGAACTGTGGAGTGGTGGGGAAAAGGCTTATACGTATGCACACACAGATTATACATATGTATTTCTGTCTCTCAAGGTCTTTCCTCAAAAGCTGTCAGCCTCATACAACATTTCTTGAAAAAAATTAAGTAAAAGCATTTCAGTGAGAGGCAGAGGCAGATCTGCTTCATGGGGCAGTCCAGCATTGGCAGAAGTGTAGGCAAAATTACCTACTGGAGATTTTCTAAACAGTTTCTTTGAGTCAGTTTATCCATTTCCTCAGGAGATGGACAAAACATGAGGCAATCTTGCTGCTGAGATTCTTGTATCCTGCAATTGGGGATGTGACCAGAACTTGATATTCACAGTAGAGACAATTACATTTGAAATGGTCATGTAGTCTGCCTTGGCAGTCCGGGAAGAGAAGCTGGCACTTGCAGAGCAAGAATGGTGCTATGCCAAAGAAAATGTCAGGGGAACTCTTCCCTAATAGTATCCATTTCTCTCTGGTGCCCAGTTCATATCTGTATCAAATTGATACTGGTGTTTTCTGAAATGAGATGGGACAAATCCTTCCTCTTCCAGGTTACCTTGCATATGGACAGGTGAGCAGTACCTAAGGTGCTCTTGCTGCTGCTGCAGCTCATCATTACTGTCTCAGCTGTGTGTATGCATGGGAGGAGGTACAGGACTGTTTTTGTGTAGATATATCATCTGCTGAGGGATGTGTTGGTATTCTCCTGCTGTGAACCCTGGGCTTGGATACCATTCCGTTAACCTGCAATTCAGTCATTAAAATACAGTGTTTAATTCAATCTGAGGTGCCTGATAGAATCTCAGACACCCATATATGGGTCTGACTTATAAAAGAGACATCACTAACAAAAGTTGCAAGTTCTCCTGGGGCAGCTGGAAGTCTGATGGCATCTTTTATGACACTTAGGCAGCTCAATGTCACTCTAAGAGTGGATGCACATTGAGGCACTGAAATTTGTGTTTGCATGCAAGTGAAGTGTCTAAGCCTCCATCACAATGCATGAAAGTCTAGTTAATGCAATAGACTCTTGAGCTAATAGTCTCAGTTTAAATGAAATACCTTCATGTGACCAGCTGCTTTCAAATATCTAATGTGTTTCTACATTCTGAACCTGAATTCCACCCCTGCTATGTAAAAATCCAGCTCAATGTGCCTACATTATTGTGGCACCTATTGGAGTTTAAGATACTCCCACTTGGCTACTAGCTCCTATTCCAGGAGGACACAGGTCCTTTGTCATACATGACAACCCCACTGGATACTGCAGTCCCTCTAGGACACCTGAAATGGCATGGGATACCTACACATGTGCAATGGACTTGAGCATTAGATGTCTGCTTTACTGTGAGCTTAGTTTAGGTGTTGAGACATCTGTGGTAGATCTCTAGATGTGATCAAGTGAATTCCAAATCAAGTTTCTTGTTTTCTGGGCACATGAATCTCAAAGATACTCGGGATTCCTACTTTTTCCAAGGTGGTAGTACATTTGTCGTTTCTCTAGAGCATCTACATGATATAGACTCTGCACAGGTGTTTCTTACACAGAATCAAAATGGAACGAAAATCATGTTGAAGTTGTTAATGAGTGATTTTAATGCTTTTGCCTTCCTTTTGCTGCTCTACAACCACGGGATGCAAGTTGTTGCTATGATACGAAGAACTAGGGATATTTTTTTTTTGCCATAGTGAAATCTCTGGTGTTAATTTTTGAAATGTGCTGCTTGCACAACATCTTTCCTCAAGGTTTTCCCCACTATTGCTAAGATTTAATATGTTAGAACAGTGTCTGTCAACCAAAGGTAATGAAAACAAGTAGAAAGGAGGATTTAGACCCCATTATAGTCTTATGCAATAAAAATCTTGTTCCCACAAGGATCAGGTGGGATTCCCAATGGTCTTTGTAATTACAGGAGGAAGGATTTTTGCTTTCTGCTCCAAGTTAGGCAACCAAATCCGAGCTAGACACATGACCTTCCTTTCACTGAAATTTAAGAGAGAAATTGAAGTGTCCAGAGGAGATTTGCATTTAAGACTGTTCTAATAAATCACTCTCTGAATGTGCTCATTTCTGTCTACTGACTATAAAAGGAGCCTCAAATCATGAGCTCACCCAAACTCAGACATTTATAAAGTCAATGAAATAAAACTGTCTTATATGGACCTGAGACGAGTGTTGGATCTTCTCCTGGTCTTCAAGAATAAATGCTGTGTCATGAGTGTGAATTCAAGAATATATGCAACATAAATATGCAAGACCATTATTTTTATGAGACATTTACTGTCATGCTACTTTGTAAATATTCATAAAGTGACCTTCAAATGAAGGTCATCAGTGTTTTCAGGAAAGTGTGATAAAGTCTGCTTGGTGATCACATCTATGCTTAAGCTATGGTGACAGGAAAAATATGCACAGAGTTAATTCTAGCTGAATCAGGTGTGGTACAAAACCCCCTGGGCATGGTGTCAGGGTTCTATTTGTTCTGTCTGACTATCGCTTTGGGCACATATTCTGTTTCTTTATTTCTGACCACTCAAATGTTTGGCTATTCCCTCTCTTCTTTTCCCTTTTTCTGTCTTCCTTTTTTTTCCTGTTTTTCTTTGCTTGTCATTTGATTGTCAGGCAGTTCTTCAATTCTCTAAGCTGTGTGTCATCTACAGGGAATGCTCAGAGTTCCTTGAACTATGTGGTCTTTGTACCACCACATTTTCAGTGAGGTTTATCAGTTCTGCTCTGTCCTGACCCATCTAAAGTGCTTTTCCAAGTGACCTTGAACTCATCAAGCTTGACTGGGAGGCACCTGTCAATACACTCAAGGGCAGAGCTGCCAGAGAGACACCCAGAGACAGGCTGGTGGAATGGGCTGACAGGAGCCTTATGAAGTGAGGACCTGACAGACAGCAGGCTGCACGCGAGCCCTGCAGCACAGAGGGCAAAACCCTCCTCGACTGTATGAACAAGAGTGGAGACAGTAAACTGAGGGAAGTGAGTGCTCTTTCTCAGCACTCATTAGATCATGTCTAGGTACAGCAACCTCTTTTGGGGTCTCAGTACAGGCAAGTAATTGACAAACTGGAGCAAGTTCAGCAGAGCCACTATGATGGTCAGGTGTTGAAGCACGTGCCCTGTGAGGAGAGGCCAAGGAAGTAGGACTTGTTCAGCCTGGAGATGACATGGATGTGGGGGGATCTTACAGAACCCTCAGCACCTATGAGAAGCATGGATAAGTCGGTGCCGGCTCTTCATAGTGGTGGGTGTGGATAGGATGAGAGAAAATAGGCTTATGGTGAAAAAATATACATTCAGAATGCCTGCAAGGAGAATCCATAAAGACAATCCAGCAGTGAAAGAGGTTTCCTGGGAGACTGCACAGTTTTCATCCCTGTAGATTTTCAAGATCTGACTGGATAAAGTCTCAAGCAACTTTCTCTGACACCATAACTGGCTGTGCTTGGAGCAGAAGTTCAGACTGACAACCTTCTGAGGTAGCTCCCAAACAGAATTATCCCATGATCCTGTGATTTAAACTCAGTTCCTGTCCTATATCCTTGCTTTAGCTAAACTGCTAAAGTCCCTAATTTTGCTGATGCTGACCTTGCTTTGCTGACATGACTTCCTGGCTTGACTTTCAATGTTATGGGCTTGATGTGCAGTGACCCACAAATGCATGGTGCAGTTGATTAGAGCAGCCAACTCACCTCTGCCTGGCAATCCCAGCTTCTAGAAACCTCAGTCTTTCTAAGTCTGCAAGGACTCACTGTCATCATAAAATTTTCTGAAATTGCAGATTTCATACCTACATTTTACAATTTCTCCTTGCTCTTCCTTCTTGGTAGAAATAGTATCTACATCAACCTGTCATCACAGTGGGCTGAAGAACAGGCAAGAGGCAGTGGCATAATGGTAGCAGTAGAAATGTGTATTTTATTATTAACATCGTGAAAATGACAGAGAAATTGCAGCATCGCTTCTGTGTATCGTAAAGCCATCATTATGTCTTCATCTGCTTTGAGGAAAAATAATTAGTCTACCTTGGGGCACTGCTGAAGAAATACAGGGAAAGAGATATTCCTGAGGAAACACTGTGGGAGAAGAGAAGGCATATGGGATTTGCAAAGAAGGTGTAGTTATAAGTGATAAGATAATTTTTTAGCTTTTGAGATAGAAAGGGAGAAAGATCTGGTTTATTTACTACTGTGATTTATGCAAACAGTGATGTATGGCTGTTAAATTTTCACTCCATTGTATAGTTTGAAGATATGTTGCAGGATTTTCCATTTTTTCATATTACTGCTAGAGACAGGAGGCATATAGTCTCAGTGTTCTTCTCACCTTAGCCAGCAAGGATCTGTCTATGTAAATACTAAAATATGATTTATTTTTTTCTGCAGTTCAAGGTCAGCATCCTAGTAAGAATGCTCATCCTTGATTATGTTGTGCCAAACAAGACCAAGCATATCCACAGTCTGTTGATTGCAGAATCAGGAGTTACAGATCGTGGGTGGTGGTGGAAAGGAATTTATGAGGGAGATGGAGGCTTTATATGTGACAAAATATTTTGGTATGGCTGTGCTGGACTTGCTCCATGTGGTATTTGGGATGCTGCTGTAAAATTATGTGGTGAAAGTTAACAGTGGATTTTATAATCAGAAAAACTGTCCCAAACTCTCATACATGCAATGCTCAGTAACTAGCTGACAAGCTGCAACTACTCTTCTGATTAACACTCCATTCTCTGAGCATCATGGAGAAGCTGTCCCCGTATGTTGTTCTTCAAGTTCCTGACAGCACAGACTTCTCACAAATTGCACTATTGAAAGCTTATTTTGTTCCTTACTTTCTACCTTCAACTATCTGCTTGTCCTTGTTAAACAGATATATCCATCCCACTTTCCTGCAGACCTATAGCCTCTCAGTTTTATGTGGGCTTGGAAATAAAATGGGCTAGAGTTGTTTCTGACATCGTCTGAGGATTTGGAGACATTCATTAGGAATTTCTCCTCCTCACACTGACGCTGCGTAGGAGATGCATTATTTTAGTGATGAGTTTGAATTGTGTGGCATTCTGTTTTCAAGTATACTGTGGAACAAGGGGCGGGTGGTGTCACAGATGAAACTTTCTGCTAAATTCATCAGGATCAGCTAAACAAAGCTTACAGATAGGAAGATGGCAAAATATTAGAAATGTTTGACTGCAAAGATCCTCAAAAATTGCTTATTGCCACTACATGCAGTAAGACAGGATCAGGTGTGCCTAAACCTTTGGTGACAGAGTGTTGTCTTCTCAACTGTTACAAACCCTCCATTGCTCAGCCATTAGGAATCCTAGATTTCACAACTGCCCCTTGCAGCAAGCTCTGATGTGCAACTACTCTTTCATTTGCAATGCCTCCTTAAATGTAAAATTAGCCTTTACTACAAATTAAAGGTCTTTCATTTTATGCTCTCTTTGGTGAAAAAGGAGTGCAGTTAATTGCTATAATGAGCAGCAGAAAGACTGGACGATTGGAACAGGGCAATCTGCTTTCAGGGGTTGTGATTGTGTAGGGCTGTGCTGGTACCTTTCACACCTTCCTGGCCTGAAAGACAGCACTGTGCTGATCAAGATCTCTGCTTCCCATCTACAGTGGCTGACAAAAAGTACCAGCAGAGTAAAGGGAATTTTCCCAGGGTTAAACTGAGCTCAATCAATCTTTTTTTGAGGGTCAGAAATGACAACATTGTAAAATCAAATGTCTGGCATTGCAGACAGTGTCCAAAGCATGGTAGTGTAGGAGTCTGGATAATGCAGAAAGGAGTGGGGTATGACTGTTGTATTCACAGAGATGCCCTGTGTCTGGTCCAGGGTCATCACAGGAACTGAGCTGGTGGGGTGGAGGGAGACAGCTTTGAACCTTTGTATGAAGGTGGGAATGCAGACACCTCCCCAGCTGGTCCCCATCTGCTCCACTCACACCAAATGTCCTTCCATTTGCTCAGAGTCCAACAGGCATGAGGAAGCCAAATGTTGCACAAGCTTCATGAGGTTGCTAATTATGATGGCTGCCTGGAGTTGATGTGGTAAATAGAAATACCACAGCTGAGTCCAAATGGACATGCTGGTGTTTGTTTTTACTTTGCTGAAGCAAACCGAACATGAGGGCTTGATAACATCTGATCCAAATCCTCAGAGCATACCCAAGCATACGGTACCCTGTGTGACAAGGGGCATGTCAGATGGACCATTTGGACAAAGAAAGTGACCCAAACTATCCCACAGACATAATTTAGGAAGCTTTGGATCTATACATAGATAAATAACACAGCTGAACAGCTGTAAATCACATAGCTGCTGGTGACATTGTATTTCCAGTCTGTCCCAAAAGGTGCTCATTCCAGAAAAGTGGTGAGTACATTTGTGTAAATACAGAAAGTGATCCTGTCTGTGTTTAACATCCAATGAACAATAAGATTGCAAAATCAGTATTTAGGAATAAATAGTTATTATTAAACTTATTTATGCAATACCACATCTGACCTTTTGCATATATATGGTATTTATAGCCATATTTACTCCTAGTTATAGCCACTATTGACATCTGAGAAAAACATAGCATTTTCTGTGGCAATGGAAGACTGCATCTTTAAAGTGCTAGAAGGTTACGTGAGGAATTTTAGAGCTGGCATTTTCTAAATTTACACAATAATTTTTTCTAATAAAGGCTTATTTTCTACTCATTTGTTTGTGTATGACTGCCAAGATATATATGCACTTTACTCTGTATATATTCATGTCCACATCCACTTATTTTTTATTTCTTTTCATTATAAAAAAACATAGTAAAGACTATATTTAATTTTTAGTATATCCGTGCTACACTGCAGGAAAATCAATTAGCTTTAGCCATCTCCATTTCTTTTCTGTAAAACTGGGATTTAGAATTCTTCACAGTAATCCCATGGACAAGCTCTGTTGACTAGCATCTGGACGTTGCTACTACTGCCATGCACTCTCTTCTATCTGTTTAAGAGAGAAGTCTTTTTGCCCATACTTTTTCAAGCTGGAACCTTGGTAGCCAGCTTAGGTGCAGGGGTTTATTGCCTCTCTTATGGCAATGTGAATGTGTGACAATAAATGCATGGAGGGTGCGTGTGGCCTTTGGTATTTGACCTCCACTGTTAAGTTTCCATGGAAAATGGAAGCACTGCAGACACATCAGCAGGGCACTGGCATCTGATCTGCCACATGGCACGAGGAGGTGCACTGTCATCTTTGGAATGGAAGTCAGCTGAGATGGGGACTTTTGGCTGGAGCACAGACCCCTCTAACCCCTCTCACAGTGCTGCAGTACCCAGCTGATATTCCCCAGTGGTGTCTGTACCGTGCAGATGTACTTTGCTGCTCTAAAATGGCAAACAGCAAAGCTGTAGCATTCTGCACTGCTTTCTTAATGAAACAGAGCTGTCTGCATGCTGGGCTCTCACTGGAGCCTGTTTATTCTGTGGTCAGTGTATGGAAACCATTTAATGTAGGTCACAATATGCTACAGTGCAAGTAAAGCAAAATCTGGAGTGACTGCACTCAAACATATGCACTCTTACACGCCGACTTAAGCCATGGCTCAGAGACTGTTTATTTGCAAGAATAATTTCCTCTCTGAGCATTTGCAAAGAAAATGGCTTCTGTGCTTGTTTAGTGCTGCAGGAGGCACTAAAATGACAACCTCTCTTCCCTTTTGGGTTTTGCAGACTCCATTTTTATTTGGAGTCTGACTGTGAAGTATATCCTACTTTTTTTTTTTTTTAAATTACCCCCTTCAGTATGCCCTCTCTGACTATCAAGGAGTCTAGGTGTGGTTTCTTTTCTCTCTCTTTTTTTTTTTTTTTGGTGCGTGATGATGTGAGCATTTTGAAAAGAAACATGGAATCTGAATACATGAACAAATCTATTTGGGCACCTGCTTCTTGAAAGAGAGGAAGACAGAGAAGTGGATAAATGGCAGAGGAACTGCATGATTGCTGGAAACAGCTCTTTTCACATCCATGTTTTTTCAGAGCACTCTTTTTCTTTTCTAGTGGTATCAATGGCTTTTTTTTTTCCACTGCTGCTTTTCCAAAATTTCCCTTCACAAGTGGAAATGAGTTAAAACTTGTGGCAATCTTGTGACAGAAGTAGTATGTTGTGGTGCAGTTTGGCCCTGTAATTCTCTTTTGATATACAGCTACAAAAGTGTCCACCAGTAAAATCTTTATGCTTACATTCTGTGCCAGAAAATGGGATGTAGAGAAGTGTTTGGGGTCCACCCAGGAGACTCATGATGTATGTTGCATGAACTTAGACTAGCTCCTAGGCAGAGATTCTTGCCTTCCTGTAGAACTTGCCCCTGGTGAGGTATCTTATGGCATTTTTACCTTTCTTAATTTCTGTTTTTTTTCCCCTATCTGAGTGTCAGTGAAAGGTGAGGGATACCTTGAAGCTGCAGAGGAACCTAAACCCACCTGTGAGACGACTCCAGTCCCTGGCAGATCTCCTGGGAGCCAAATGGATGTTAGATCTGTGATGGTGGAGAGTGGATCATACCGATTTTTCAGGGATGGGGAGGTCAGATGTGTTCCCCCAAATGAATTTAAAGAAAACATTGTGTCTGCCCTCTCTCATCTGTTCCATGTTACTAGTTTTTCTGTGGGAATGGTTAAATTTATGGATGGCAGTAGTAGAACATGGCTGATGCTTCAAAATGTCCATTATGACCTGGTCTAGGCTGCCTTGAAGTTCAGGTAGAGCAAATATGATCCTAACTGTGCTGCTGCCTTGGTATTCTGTTCTAGCTCTGCACTGCCATGGTAGCAGTTTTTACAAAGCCCTTTACAAAGGAATGATATTACCTACTTCCCTATGCAATATATTTAGACTTTGGTCACAAACAGTCACAACTAAAATAAAAGTACTGTTATAAAATTGTAGCAGTCCTAATAAATAAAAACAAACTGAAACTGTAGAAAGAATTTATATAGTGCTGCAATTATTTTATTTGTAAACTGAGCAGGACACTGCTGGTAGGAATTTTTATGTACAGTGTTGTAGGGTTTTCAAATGACCTTAAGCAGTCAGGGCATTTGCTCTGAGTGTATTGTGCAAGTTGGAATAAATGGCGGAATGATTTGGGCTTTTAAAACTAGGCTGAATAAAATGCTATGAGATATCCTGCATGGGTGGGCTCCCTCTGACAGGCAGATGCATTCAGAAACATAACGTGTCTTGTATGGCTCTGATTTATATGGCTCTGTGAAGGTGCCTAAGGGCTGGTTTACACACAAGCTCTCACTGTTTTAATTAAACCTGTTTTCAGTCTAAGATTTCAGTTCAGAATAAAAGTTACTGTCATCAAGATAGCTAAAATTTGTCAAGCTCTGCTTTATGCATCCCGCTGTAGGTGTCTAAGTGAAATGGCACAGCTCTGCAGGTACTGTGCATATGGGAATCAGGTAGGCACTTCCAGAACTAATGGCCCCTGTTCCCTTGGGAAAGGGTTTAATTCTTTCCATTGACTCCAGGGAATAAGAAGATGAAGTCCATAGCTTTGAAAACTGGAAAGGGGCATCCAGAGAAGATGTAGTATCTCCTCTCATTTCTGCAGAGTTTATACCCAAATTGCCATTGTTGGATGGAAATCAGAGCCACAAATGCAAATTTTCTGGAAAAGGCATGAAGAATAGCCTGGATAAAAAATGAGGTCTAATAATCACTCATTAAAATATTTGTAGAGAAATTAAAGAAAAAGTGGGAAAAAAAGAAATAAAAGAAAAATGTAAAGGCTCAGATGAAGACTTCAGGAAGAATGAGGCTGGAGTTTCTGTGAATGGAATATAGAGGGTTTTGTGACCATATTTGTTGGACGAGGCTTGAGTTTTAAGAAAAGAGAGAGGGAGTAAGTCAGAAAACTTTATGGGATTTTGGCACTAATTTTCATTCAGAAATCTTGCCTTAAATAGCTAAATGAGAAAGTCTGTTCTATTAATGTACATATATATTAATGTATATGTGCACATAAACCCACATGTGTGTATGCGTACATATATATAAGTGTACATGTACAGGTACCATATGTACAAAAATATAAAAAGCATATTTTATAGATTTATGTGCCCAGTAAATGGATATATAGACAGACTACCTCCCTCCCCTTTATATAAGTATAATCCTAAATTAATGAGAGTTTTTAGAAAAAAAAATGGTTGTTTGATGCCACTTGTACTTTAAGCACAGAGCTCTTAAGAGAGGGATTGAGTCTCTGAGTTTGTTTAGCTCTCTGAGAAGTTGTAAGCACCTGTTTTCCTCCATGGTTTAAATTCTGCTTGCACAGATGCCCAGAGGCTGTGAGTCTTAGTCTATCTGTGACTTGTAAAGGCAGTTGCATCCTCATGTCAGTATGTCAGACATGATCTGAGCCACCTAGCTGGCAGGATGGACTTTGCACAAAATACAGAGCTCAGAGAGGTAGAAATAAGCTCAAGTCTGAAGCATTAATCTGGGAGCCAATAGATTTAGATTCAGTCTTCTGTTTCAGAGACTCACATTTAGGTTGCCTCATAGAAAAAAAGCAGTTGCAGGCACTCCTGGAGGGCTCTTTCTGCTCCTGATCTGGTGTCACAGCAGCGTTCTCATACAGGAGTGCTTGCAGCCAAAGTCAAAGTCAGTGTCCTGCACTCATACTGTTCAGTGCCAAACACCTCTGTGCTGGCCTTCCGGCTCTTCTGGACTCATTGTAGCCCTAGTATTTCAAGCATCTGAATTAAAAAAACCTGGAGATAGCTGGTGCTGTCTAAAATACCAGAGGAGGCCTGAACTTGATGCAGTTTCACCTGTGCCACTGCTGAGGTCTTAACTGGGAGAGTTAAGAGTAGGAAGAAATAAATTTAGCAGCAAGTAAGTTGTTTCACTCCAAAGGAGGATCCTAGGCAAACTGTAAGTAAACAGATGGGGCATAGGAGAGAAGTGAAGAGGTAAATCTGTTGGCATTTATACCATTTGTGTCTCACAGCTATGGGACTAGACATGAGAGCAGAAAGAGTGCCTGGATTTGCAGCTGAATGGGTAGGGCTCTTGATTGTAAGAATTCAGTTACAGATTATTTACAGTTCTTCCTCATGCATAATGTTCATCATCACTCATGGACAAAAAAAAAAAGAGGTAGAAAATATTGACATGCACAAGCAATGGTAGCTGAAAGTCTGGCCCAGCTATTTTGTAGAAGAAAATACTTCAGTCTGGGGAGTGACCTACTGGGGGAAATGGTATAGAAGAAAAAGTGAAATTCATGGAAAAAGTAAATAGACAACAGTTAATGTAACACCCACTGAAGTTGCCTGGGAAACTTAAAACAAAATATTCTGTATTTTCACATGATTGAACTATAAACTCATCAATAGAGATACTGGGAGATTGCAAAGTTAAACACTAATGGGCAGAGGGCAGATTTGGGGAGAAATATTTCTTGCAGCCTACTTGAGTTGTACTAGAAAGTCAAACATGAGCACCTGATACAACCTGTGGCTGAAGAAGGCCCTAAGCTGTTGAACAGAGAAGGTTTGCTATTGATGTGTTTTTTCTTTCTTTCCTAATGTCTTCTTAATGCCTTTGTTATTGGTTGCTGTCAAAAACCAAGAACTGGGTTAAACGTGCCTTTGGTCTAACTTAGTGGTGCACTCCTTATGTTCTTGTAAAAGAAATCTCAGATAATTCCAAGAACTTTTAAAGCTGGAAAGGGAATATTTCACATATTTTTCCTGTTGCCTCGATAGCTCAGCATACTGCCGCCATGCATGAAGTGTGCCAATAATCCCATTTTAACTCTCCTTATTCCACAGAGGATTCAAATTCAAGATAACAGCTCCAGGCACTTAAAATATCATGTAGGAAGGCCAAATAGAGGACAGTGATCACAGAAAACTCCTTCTAAGCTTCTTGGACTTGATTGAAAAATGCCTGCTTATGTCCCAGAATGTCACTGATATTTTGGAGAAAACTCCCTTGGTGCCTGCTCCTTATGATGGAGGTCCAGTGGTTATAATTGCTGTTTTGTATTAAATGGTGGGACACAGGCAGTTTAAGCCAGTCTGTGTGCCACAAAGGGAAGCCTGTTCCTACTTGTTCGCCCTCCTGTCATGGGCACATGGACCCATGAAATGTCAGTGTGAGCACAGGCACTTCTGTGGCTGCGCATGGTCAGCTAGATCAGCAGGGTGACAACCTGCTGACAACGGCCACCTGCATGCTGAGAAGCAGATGTGGAGCACAGGCTGAAATCAGTCTTTTGGGAGAATAGGACTTTATATTGGCTTAGACCACTTGTGGAAGTATGCATATCCTCTCTCATAAGATCTAATTACTAAGTTTGTCAGGTCCAAGATTAAGTTGTTTGGATGACACTGACCTCAGTTAAGAACGTGTGGAATTTATTGTACAAATGATGATTAACTCCACCAAATGTGGGGAATTTGGTCAGGATATGGAAGACCAAGGATTTAAATTAATGTTCACATTGGTCAGATTAAGATTAGGGATTGTACAGCTGAGAAGGATATCCTTGCTATAAGTCAGACACAATCTTAAGAAGATCCCCACCATCCTTTCTGTCTAAAGCAGGTGAGAAAAATTTACAGAGTCAGAAGAGGTGAGACAGAGCATATATCCAGTTTAGAGATTAGGTGCCTCACCAGGGGAAGAAAAAGCCTTTTTCTTTTTTCTGATGACTTTTTCCCTTCAGTGCTGATATAGGGCAGGATGTGCACTCAGCATCCTGTAAACACATCTGGATACACAGTTCTTTTTATTCGAATTGGGCTCTTCTGCTGTTCTTCCTTTGAGTGCTATGAATTCTGCATTCCTGGCTGCACAAAAATTCAGCTTGAACAGATGTGGAGGCATCTTTCTACCCAGGTGAGCCTGCAGATTCACACACCCCCCAGTACTTCTGGGAGGTATAAATTCAAATCTTGTTAGTCTGAGGAAGACATTGAACTTGGCTTTATCATTTCCATGATAAGATGTGCAGAAGAGAGTTGTTTTGGAGGCCTTCTCCTCAAGGGAAATCCAAAGCTAAAGCTAGGATCAGGTTTCAGTGTCTGAATTGCGCACTGGCAGGTGTCAGAGTGCTCAAGTCTTAGCAAGGGACCATGTATCAGGCGCAGCATCCCCCTGCCATGGCAGGCTGCAGTGTAGGAGCCAAGTCACTGGCTGTACTCAGGGGGAAGCTGTGCTGTCCCTGGATGGAGCAGGGCACCCCGGTGATACCACAGCCTTGTCCTGCCCCGTGACAGCACCGGAGCCCAAGGGGTACAGGTGGGGATGTCCGCATGGGCTCCACACTCACACAGGAGCAGGGCAAAACTTTAATAAATCACATGACTGTAACACACAAATCCAGGCTATAATTGTGTCTTGGGTGTGTCCTTTTGAGAGTTGAAGGCTACAGCCTGCTCAGGAAAGCCTTGTGCTGGGCACTCACATAAAAAGAAGACCTTTGCTGTATTAGCACATGGGACAAGCTTTCCCATTAACTGAATGGGCTTGCGAGTAAACTTCCAAAGAAATTTATTTGCATATAGGGCTACCCATTTACTCAGAAAATAAAGGCAAAAAAGTTTGAAAAGGGTAATGTATTTTTATGTTAGGAATAGAGCCAAGTTCAGCAGTGTAGTGATGATATTCCTGTAACTCATTAGAGGAATTAAAAAAAAGAAAAGGGATGTCTATTTTGTGAATATTTATATATTAAAAAAAAATAATGATAATTAAAATAGTAAGAAAAATGGTGGTGGGAGGACATCATATATCTCCTCCTATTTCTTGGATGAAATCCACAAGCTTCAAATACTATCATCAAAGATAAAAGGCTTGTTGTGTTGGCAACTTTGCAGTCACTTTTCAAGCCTGTCAGATAGTTATGCTATGGCATCAGCCATTGTTCTTCTGGAGGCTTCCTTCTTCTCTGACTTGATGGGAAAAAATATGTCATCTTTTAAATTATATTCCCTTCCCAAAATTAAAAGGAGGGCAAGAATTGGCAGATCCCTCTTTAGGTGAGAGAAGCCATCTATTATTTATATACCTCTTTTAACCCTGCCGCTGTTACATCTGATTGCAGAAAAATCCAACAAGCTGCCACTCACCATAAAAAAAACAACCAAAAAAACCCATCGAAACCTTTGCTTTGTATTGAATTCAAATATAGGAAATGCAAAGCTCTACCTTGATGTTGGGATCAAGGGAGATACATTTGTGTTGCTGCTGCAGTCATAAGACAGAACCCATTCTTTTCAAAGTAATTGGCTGCCTGCTGTCAGAAGTCCTGAGGAATGTTTGGCATGTTTGTACAGAGCTGCATTGTCATGCTGTTTTTATTTAGAATAGGATGCTGCCTATAGCTGGACCTCTTCAATCAGCAGTGAATGTCTACCTATGTCGTAGGTACTGAGTTTTGAGAATGTTCGTGTGTGCTTGCTTGTACTGTGAAATGTATTTTTTTGGTTTTGTTCCTTTAAACTGCTTTGGTTGGGAAGACAGCTGAAAAACTCCTCTGTGAATGTGGAGCAAACTGGATTCTAAGAGATTTTCACTTCAACCTTTACAATAGATTCTTCTGAAATCCTTGTTTAGAAGTATTTTGGAGAAAAGATGTGGCCTCAGAACAGTTCAAATGCTTTGTCCCCATCTAGAAGCTCAGAAATAATTCTCTCACACTATCTGGCAGGGAGAAGTTGAAGACTCAGATTGTGGAGAAAAGAAATGAGACACTGACCAAATGTATCCCAGCCCAGTAACATTCAATGGCTATTTGTCCCCTTCACACCCTGCTAGCTCAGAGCCCCTTTGCCCCAGTACACAAGTGTGCCTATCCAAGGTGCAAGCTTTTAAACAAAGCTACCATTAGCTGAACAAAACCTACCAAGCCCCACAACAAGCCACTTGGCTAGTTCCAGTAAAGCTTCATATGATGAACAATACAGACTAGAGGTGAAGTTTTGCATGAAATCACAAAGCAATTATAATCAAAAGGAGCTTGAAGAGATATGATATGAGACCCTGGCATTGCCCTGGGATAAAATAGTCCTGCAGGGCCCTTCCTTACTCATGAGTCTGTACTAAATTGAAGGAGGAAAGTAGGACATATCAGCTGATAGAACAGATAAAGAAGTAATAAATTCTTCGTATTATGGACCAACCCACCTCCTGCTGCAAATGTGTTCCATATATTGAAGGGTCATATTCTACTCTCATCTCCATCCTGAATCACTGTGGATTTTTGAAATTTAGCCTGAAAGTAAAATGAAAACCAAAGGCTATGTCTGAAATTATTAGCATCCTACTCTAGTATTCAGTATTTCATGGTGAGACAAGGAGGATATCAGTATTTCTCCTGTTTTATATATACACTTTTTTTCTTGTGGTTTGTTGTGGTGTTTTGTTGGTGTTTTTTCTTTCTTTTTTTTT
>VXBI01013798.1:28784-181768 GCA_013397375.1 Toxostoma redivivum
TTTTTCTTTTTTTTCTCCCTTCATATTATGAAAAGAATTTCTGAATTTTGAGGTCTAGAAATTCAGGAAAAAAACATCATCCTCATAAACCAGCTACTCTGTACCTTTCTCTAATTTCAGATATCGAGAAACAAAGTCTAGCTCTGGGCTAGTAATCTAGATACTTTCCCTATTTAATGGAGAGAAGTAGGCAACTCCAAAATATGACATATCTCTAACTGTGCTACCTAATATGGCTGGGTGAGTAATTTTCTGTCATGCCCATCCTGATACAGTTACTTTCTAGGAATGTGATGGAGACTACTAGGCACTGAAGGCTGCACAGCAGACATAATAATTTTGGTTCCAAATTCATATCACCACTATGAAACTGGTCTAAATCCAATTAGTGACCTGCTATAGAGGTGAAAGCCTGAATAGCCCATTGGTAATTCCCTGAATTATTTTGTCTCCCAAAGCAATTTTATTTAGCTGGAAGCCTGTTCTTCCAAACTGCTGATTTATATTTTAGCTGAGTACAAGCAGGATTTTAATCATTAAATGTAATAACAGTATTTGTTCTTTTAGGGTCAAATCGGCTCAATCCATATCCAGTAAAGTAGCTTGAGTAATTGAAATAGAAACACACTACTCTATCCCTTCAGGCATGTAGCAATAATAGCTAATAGTAAAAGATGATATATTTCTTTCCCTTAGAAACACTAGAGTAATTTGTCGGCCAACAAAAAGATCTGCTGTAGCAGCTATTCAAAGAGGGCAAGATATTTTCTTTCTATTTGTATCTCTTGATTTATACTTTGGATAGTATTACTAGTCACTGTGCTGGAGGTAGCTTTAAACAGGATATCTCTAACTAGAAAAATTACACATACACACTCACCGGTTCTCACTTGTGCCCACACACACTCATGTACTTTTCTTCTCTTAAAGCTCACACTGGAAAAATCTTTTTTTTGTGATAATAATTTCAACTTTATAGAACAGAACATGTCAGAGGAAGGATGTTTTTAAAATGCCTGAGTGTCAAGATATCACATCACTTTTTCACTTTTGCAATGGTAAATGTATCAAAGCAAATGGGCTTGTGCTCAAAAGGAAAAAAAAATCACAAACCTAGTAACTGCTGCTGTCAGAATCTATCTGCTGCTTCCATGGTGAAAAAAATGGAACCAATGTCTTAAGAGAAATTTATCACTAGCTACCTAGATGGTAAAAGCCCCCTCTATACAAGAATAAGCATTGCTGAACACATCTGAAACGTGGGACACAGCTTGCTTGTTTCAGGCTCTGATTGACACAGTCTCTTTGGGTGATTATCCCATTCATGCTTCAGTAGGTTTCTGAGGAGTGCTAGATACTCCTAGGGCAGAGGTAGATGACCCCGAAGGTTTCAGGGGCAGAACAGTTCCAACAAACCAAGTTGCCTCTCCTGGGAAAGCAGTTTGCTTCTTCAAGAGGTCTTAACTGGCATCTACCTCTCTCTAGTGAATACAAAAACTTCTTACAGAAAATCTGCTTTACCTGGAAATTTAAATATGAGCACAAGTCCAAATTAACGGGATTAGATCACTCTCTTTTTAAAAATCAAAATACTCAGGTGAGTTCTTGACTTGGCTATTGTAAGGATCCATACATGCAAAAGTACCTCCTTTTGCTCAGACATGTGGACTGTGCATCATGTGGTACATCATTATCCATGCTCTTATCTAATTGCTTAATTAGTTTTCTAAGAGACTACATAGAAACCTTGTTTCCACAGTACCTTGTTATGCCAGGATGGGAAGGGAAATGGGTTCAGTCTGCATGTGGATAGAGGAAAAAAAATGCCTCTCAGAATTCTGTCATATAGTCAAGAAAAAGATAAAATGGAAAAAAGAGTGATCCATTTGGGGATAAGTAAAAAACCTGTGTAATCAATGAATTTAGATGCCTAACTTAGGTGTGAATGAATGCAAAGAAATCACATCATTTTGAAAATACTTGAAAATACAGATATAGAAAGCTTTCTTAGGTGCCATATAAAAATGCAAGACTATGGCATGGAGATAGGAAACTCTCTGAGTGAGTTTCATGTCACCTTATTTTGGAGGCTGGGTACTGATCCAGATTAGGCCATTTAGGATTAGGTTTGTAAGTATGCCTTCCACATGTAGGTGAAGTTTTCTGAGATTCATTACAGGCAGTGAAGGTTTCTTCTTCCAATCAGCTGTCCCTGCACAGGTTTCTATTACCACTTGAGAAGCCTAAGGTATTTGGGCTGGTCTTTAGCTCCTCTCCAACAGGCAATGAGCTTTCCACAGGCTCCGTCTCATTTGCTGTACCCATCTAAGAATCTCAGATTGCCACAGGTGATGCCTTAATATAGATAACTGAATCCTGCTCAAAAATATTTAATACTGGTGTAACCAAGTGTACTGAAGCAATAGGCAGCACAGTCTGCATTAAGGGGTCCATCTACCGCCATCTATGACTACAAGAGAAAGATCAAGTGGCAAAAGGAGCAAAAAAATAATCAAGAGAGAGAAAAATCTATCAAAACTTTCTGAAGAGGGAGTACTATTAGTGTTGTGGAACAGTGTTGTTAGATTCCATCAGCACCTGGCACTTTAAAAATTTGATAGCGTAAGGCAATAACAAAAGTGATTTTCAACTCATTTGCATTGTAGGTACTTTCCATAAAGGCCTTCTGCTCCCCCCTCTGATAACTGTATTTGTCCAAATTACTTATTGCAAATGAAATATGAGATGAATTCAACTATTTTTCCCTGTTTATAAATCATATTCAAGCTCATCTTAATTTGTACAGAAGTATTCATTGCACATAAGTATTTGCCAACTAGTTTATGAGGACAAATTACAGATGACAACTTGTTCGTGAACACTTATTTCAACTCTTTATTACTCCTGAGTTGTGATTAGTCATCCATATCACATGGTATTGAACTGACTGTTACTTTTTAATCAAGAAAACAATGATTAATGATGGCAATTAACTGATAATGAGAAACAAGAATAATGTGAAGTTCAGGACTCACAAACATTTTTAAATAAACCAACAAGCATTCAAAGACACACAAGCAACCAATACCAGTTTCCTGCAAGTATAAAAATGACTAACTTAATAAGTTCATTGATGAAACATGCACCTCCTACAGGTGCATTTTTTTAACTAAAAAATTCATGCTGCCATTGCTACATGCAAAAGTAATTTTGGGATAGCACTGAAGTAGTTCAGTGATCTGTGTTGTATTTGATATCTTTCTGGGTGAAGGATTTTATTAGCTTAGCATTTTTTCCTGTGGCCTGCAGCACTCTTACATGTAGTCTTTTGAGGACCTCCTGAAGTCCAGTTCTGCACAGTTTGTGGTAATCCCCAGTTTTGGTCCTGACTGGAGCTATACCAAAAAATAAAAAAAAAAAAGAACAAAAAAAGACAAGAAGCAGCTGTGTGGATTGCAGACAAATAGCTGTTATTTTGAATTTACTTGGTTGAACTATCTACTGGGAACCCTAGAAGAATCTTGTTCTAGGCTACAGGGAGCAGAAAGTGTCACTGCTGAAAGAGTGAGTGATGCTTCATGGTTGTGACAGAAGCAGCTCCAAGCACTGTTATTTGAGTACTGCACTAGAAAATATGTGGTAGAAGTAAACTTGCCTTGGCATCAAAATAGATGGGACTATTTAAAATATCTTTTAAGATCTCTTCCTCTGATTTCAAAAAGAAACTATACATAAAACAATTAAATCTGTGATATTTCTGTAAACGATGCCTTTCTTGATGAAGACAGCTTTGACCTTTTTTAAAATTAGTTGGGTGGAAAGTGGAGCAGAATATCCATTTACAATTTCTGGAATCTCTCTTTAAAAATACATAATCTCCTTTGACCAGCCAAGTTATGAAAAAATCCAACCTGATCACTCTTTTTAAATAGCAAAAATCCAGAAGAATAAGGAGCCACCAGAAAAGCAGTGAAGCAATTGGCACTGCAGCCTTTCCCCTGTTTCCAAACTGTATTTTCAGTCCTTATTTATTGTAAAAATGCAATGCTTTTCGACTTCTTCTTAATTTTCAGATGTAGTTGTATCTGGCGAATGGATTTGGAAGGAACTGGAAGGGTTAAAAGAACACTGTTGTGTCCCCCTCAGAAAACAAAAACAACATTAAAAAATGCATAAAGACTAAAATCATAGTAAGTTTATATGCATTTTCATAGGCAGGTAGTATTGTGGAACATAACTACAAAAAACATTGGTTCAATTAGGTAAAAAAAGAGATACATGCATTTTCATAACGCATTTATATCAACATTTCAGTTCGGCTGGGCAACTGTCATCATCCTCCCAGGCGTACAAAACAACCTTAAACACCAGGAAAAAACCCAGTAGTTAGAATAGACTAAATCCTCCAAACACAGAATATGAAGCCTGGTTGTAGGGTAGGTATTTCTGAAGCATCTCTCTTTATGATGATGAAGGAGTTGAGTTACAATGGATCACGAGCTGTGGGCCAGTAGAGGGAAGAAGTGCTGGTAGCCACCTCTGAGCTGTGCCAAGGGCATGTACCTGGTGTACTGTGCCACAGCTCTGCCTGCCTGGTCAAACTGATGATGTTATTCAGTGGTGGCTGGTTGTTCAGTGGTGTTCTGATGGCAGGATCCTAGGGAAGATTAGGATTGGGATGAATGTGCAGTTGATATTCCTGAATAAATCCACTCCAATAAGGCTCCAATAAGTCAAAGTGCCAACACTTCCTCCACTGTAGACAGGAGTGCTGAATTTAACAGCTCTTCATAATTTTTTTTTAACCCCATGAATTTTGCCTGTCAGTTTTTTAAGCTTGCTAAACTTTTAGTATCTGTACTATGAAGTGACAGGGACAAGCCCTCAGTTTGCTTATGTATGGTGCAAAGGAATATTTTTCAGAACTTCTTCACTGGCCCTGACTTGCTGCCTTTAGTATCCTCAGATTTGCTTCATCTCTGGTAGTCACTGGACTCTGAGATGACCCTGGCTTCCCCAGAGCTGCACGACGTGGGTGCCAAAGGAAGGGACTGTCTTCCTGCCAGTGAGAACACTGCCTCTGCCTGTCTTGCAATTACCTTCCAATTTCAGCTTCTCTCCTTCTGTGAAGCAGTGGCTCACTAGCCAGGGTGCAGCTCCGACTCCTGTTTTGGATTTCTTGTATGCCAGTTCCCTGGGATGCTCTTAGGTTTTGGAAAGGAGAGTGATCAAATGATTTCACTTTACAGAAATCTTCAATCCAATCTTCACAGGAGTTTACAGAATTAATTTTAATTTGTACCTTAGTGTCTCAATATAAATGTAGTAATAAAGTTGATGTTTTCCTCTGGGAAATCATTTATAATCTAAAGGTGGAAAGTGTTATGTAGGAGCTGTCTAGGCATAGAACTTGAAGTATCTTCCACTGAAACCACTAGGAGCAGACACTTATGTACCTGTGTGGAAGTGGCTCCTACTAGAGCTAACAGAGGAGAGTTAATTTTTTCCTAGCTTCAATAGTCTAAATAATGGGCATTTAATACAAATTAGTCAACAGAGATACACAAGTAGTTTCAACCCACTTTAAAATCCCCATGGTGTCCACAAAGAGAACCTAAATTAATTGCTTGGATAGCTAGACTTAACTGGTTGTTTTATGCTCGGTGTCAGAAAGTTAATGGCTAATTTACTTGCATCTGGACTGATGGATCCAGTATTAGCCTTTGCTAATAAGTAAGGTATTTGGTTATAAATCTTTAGACTAGCAATACAGTCCTGCTGCAGCCTTATAATACTCCCAGTTTAGCATGTCTGAAAAGGCCCTTTGGGTAAAAAAGGCTTAAAAGATTAGAGCTAAGATGGAGGTGATGTAATTCAAGAAATCGTCTTGTGCATCTGGTCCAGATGCCGATTAATTCTGATTCTTCCTTAATTTCCACCAAGTTAAAGAAAAGATGGCTTTGAATTGATAAAGATGATTTGTTCCTACTCTGCTGCGCTTTAGTAATCTCAACTATATTTTAACCTGCCATGACGATACTGAATATAAGGCATATTTAGCTCTGCGTGAACCTGAATTATCTTTTTGGAATACACTTTATTAAGGAGATGAGAACTTTTACTGATATCTTTCTTTTTTAGCAGGCTGAACCCTCTGGTCCTAGTCACAAAAGAACTTAATATCGAAAATTTTAATAAGAATATGAGATAATATGCCATTGAGATATACCTCATTTGTATGCTTTTGGTTTAGATTATTAACCTTGGTTCTGTTTCAAGGAATGGTTATAAAATTGAAACAAAACTGCACAAACTCTATTCTTCAGATTTATTTCTCACACATATCTCTTTTTTTCTTATGGTTTCCATTACTGGTGTTTAAATCTTGAAGCCGTTGTGCATGACAACACACTGGCATAAAAGCTACAAAATGTGCAGACAGATGAGCAATGCAAATTGCATTCAGGTTTTACAGGAATTTGCACCAGGGATAAAATCAGACAGAAATTGTTTACTTCACAGGGAAAACAAAGGAGCAGAAGTTTCCACGGTATTGCAGAAGTTTATGTTTCCATTAAGACCAGCCATCTCACTGCTCACTGCGTTACCTTCTGGGAGCTTGAAGCAGACCCCCTCCCCGCGGTTTAATTTGCTAATGACAGCTTAATGATTGGAGCTGGCGGATGAGCAACCCTCGAGAGGACAGCTAAACCCGCGGTGTACACCCTGCTGCATTCCCAGCTCCCGGTGCCCCGTGGCAGGCCCTGCCCGCGGGGGCTGTCCCATCCTTGTCCCGCAGGGAGGAGAGGAGGGCTCGCTGAGGTCGCACCGGGATGCGGCTCCGAGCGCTGGTGCCGCGGCGGGGACGGGCACCGAGCCCCCGCCGGCTCTGCTGCGCTCCAAAGCACGGCCCCGGGCTCCCTCTGTAGTTCAGGTGGGGAATTCTGTGTGCCTCCAGGAGCTGATTCGTCCTGAAATAGAGTCCTTTGTGCGTGCGTGGGGCAAGCGGGGTAACAGCCTGGGAATGGGGGACGCGGGGTGTGTGTCCTGGGTAGGCACCGGGTCTGTCTTCGCCAGGATCACTCCGATCCAGCCCGGGCACCAAGACAGGCCTGCCCAATACTCAGCACAAGAAAGACAGGGACCCACGAAGATGATGAGCGGGCTGGGCCACCTCCCCTATGAAGGCAGGCTGAGAGAGTTGAGGTTGTTCAGCCTGCAGAACAGAACGATCTGGAGAGAACTTACAGCAGCTTCCCAGTACTTGAAGAGGGCTGTAAGAGAGTGAGAGAGGGACTTTTTACAAAGGATAAATGATAGGATAAAGGTTTAAACTAAAGGAGTGTTGATTCAGACTAGATATAAGGAAGATTTTTTTACATTTAGGGCAGCGAAACATTGGCACAGGTAACCCAAAGAGGTGGTGGATGCCCCATTCCTGGAAACATTCATGATCAGGCTGGATGGGGCTCTGAGCAACCTGATATAGTGGAAGATGTCCCTTATTATTGCAGGGGGATGTCACTAGATGACATTTAAAGGTCCCTTTTGATCCATACTATTCTATGATTAAGCTGTAGAGTGTGTGATCCTCGTCAGATCAATGCTTGATGGCCCAGGGGACACATCTACAGTGTCTGCTCTAACCTGCCTGTCACTTCACTGGTGTAGAGTTGATCTTGCCTCAGAAAATATCTTTTTATAAACTGCAGATGCCCTTCATTAACACACACTGCTTTGTTTGGAAATGGTTGGTTACAGCACACACAAGAAAATAACAGGACGACCACGCACCCATGTCAGTCAGCCTGCAGGGGCATGAAGCCCAGAGCAAGTGTGATCCCAGAGAGGATCAAGGCCCTGAAAAGCCAACAGAAAACTGCCACCTCAGGCTTGATTATGAAAAAGTAAGACTAAGAGATAAATCATGCACTGTTGGCCCTTAATTGCTAAAGCATTGTTGTCAAAAGCATATATTGAAATGCTACAGTAGTTGTCAGCCCTCGTGGGCTAAAAGAAACCTCCTGCCTCTATCAAGTAAAAAAGACATATTAGAAAATCAAATCATTCACAAATGGGAGATATTTCTGTATAGAGATTATAGGATAAAGAAATATTCATGATTCCTATAAAAAGACCTTGTTCAGAGATAATTTTGCCACTGTTGCTAGGACCAGAGGCCAACAAGTGGAGCAGAGTAAATGCTTCCCAGTAAGTGCACTACTGCATAAAATGACACAAACTCAGAAACAGCCAGACAAATGCAGAGGGGCTACACATCTCCTTTTGGCATCACTTCATGAAACTAAGTTTCTGCCACTTTCTAGCTGTAACCAATGTCTTTAGTCCAACTGGCCATTTGTGTACAAGCAGAAAAGGCCTCTCTGACTGCAGAGAGGAGCTAAAGCTTCTCAGAATTTTTTGGGCTTTTTCCATGGAAGGTGTGTTCTTCTCTCTGATGCTTGACTTGAATGCTTCTGACTCAGAGAAGATCTCCAGAAACTGGCCTACCCAATGCCCAAATGACTGGTTCCTATGCCCTTCTGCTTCTTTACCTTAAAGAGAGAAAGCCAGATTTGTTCACTGTGTAAATATCCAGGTTATACTACAGCTAAATATTATGCAGGAGTTCTGGCTGTACTTATATTACTATTGAACCTTTCTTTAGTCCTTGCACTTCAGTAGTTTTTAATCTGAAACATGTTTGTGCCACATTGATATTTAAATCTATGCAAAGAAATAAGCAAAGATATTTTTTCCTTTAGGAGAGGTAAATTCTACTTCCAATTTATGGTAAATTTGTCTATTTTGCCAAATTAATAATTGGAACTATTGTACTTAATTTTCTTGTGGTGCCTGGAAAATTTTAATAGTTTCCCTTTGTTTTTAGTGCCCATTTAGGTCCAGATCAATTGAGTGTGAAGGACAGCAGAAGAGGACACAGTGGATTTAATGGCAGTCATTCTGTTATCAGTGGAGGAAGGCTAAAGAAGCCATCTTCAGAGATGATGAAAAATCAGGTTGGAAAGTAAAAAATTTAACATCTCACTTTCGGAGTGCAAGACATAAATGGAGGCAGTCACCTGAAACAAACCTTATAACTCTCCTTTATAAAGGCCCTGGATGAAGAAAGGCAGGGACAGATTGAAAAGTAGAGATGTCTGACCCCTGAGTCACCAGTGTCCCTGCATCACCAGTGTAACATCTCAGTGATGTTACACACACATGATGTAAGCATGGATGAGGCTCAGTTGCATGGCACTGTCAGACCCTGATATGAGTGGTTTCTGAGTGCTCCTTTTTGGGTGCTCATTTTGCACACAGCAGAGAGATTGAGAGTGAGCATGTGCTGAGCATTGCTTCATTAATGCGTCTTGGACCCGAGTATCAGAAAATGCAGATATTAAAATCAACAGGTACTCTTGAAATGTTTGGTCCATGTCTGTCCATGTGTGCTGCATGTTGTATGCAAGTGCACTATAAAAAAAAAGGAATTATATATATGAACAACTGAACTTCTATACATGTGTTAAAACGCATGTATTACATAGGTATATGTTTATTACAGCTTACTGCTCACAGGTGCTTCAAGGACCCTAGCATGACATCTAGTATCCTAGTGTAATTTTAGGATATATCTTATCTCCTGCAAAATCAGCACAAAGAAATGTAGGTATACTTATCTGTAAATATAATAAATTGCTTTGTTTTGATAGAGTAGAAACACCTAAGATTTACCTACTGTAAGTGTGAAGCTTTTGTCTGAAGGATAAGGTTGCTAAAAATCAGCCATTGCTATAATAGTGAATTGTTTGTGATTTAATGGAATATATTAGATTGTTTAATTCTAGAAATTCTTGTATTAATTTGAAGGCCTTCAAAATATTTCTTCCTTTGCACGTACTGTATCCTCTGCAAAAGAAAACACTTATGAGGATACAAAGAGCTATCATAGTTCTTACTCCTAACAGCTGAAAACAAGGACAACACTTCCTCTCCATTATGAAAATGATCACATATTCTACAGTGCCAATTTATTAGCACATACTGCAGTGTGAATACTCTAAATTTCATCCCCAGCATCCAAAGCTGAAAAAATGTTGCTATCAAGTGAGTATTCCTAAACCCTAAAGACTGTAGAGTGTATCTGAAAGATTTCTGAATGATAGTCAGAGCAGCCCAGGTACTGGCCTGTCAAGACAGCAGAGAGGATTAAATCAGCCTTCACAGAACACTTTACCCTTAAGTGCCTCTGAAATAGGAACATCATTCTGAAAGAGCAATGGAAAGGTACCATGGACTATCATAAAACTGTTCTGGGTGCTTTTGTCTGGGTTTATGAGAAAGCATTGCCAACTCAGATGTGTAAATAAAATCCCAGCAAGATGAAACATTACTTTAAATTATAACAAAATCAGTCAGTGTCTAGACAAATCATCTTCTTAAAATCATCTTCTATATTTTGTCAATGAATCTAAGTGAAAATCATGCGAAAGCATGCAATTACTGCTGCTAGGAATGAAACAGTAAATTAAACCAAGCCATGTCTTTACGCTGAAATTCTTATGTAAATAAATAAAATATCTAAGTGTACATCTACAGTCAAACATGTCCTGAAGTATTTAATGTGTAATATATCAAGTAGCCTAATTATATTTTTTTAGTATTTAAAAATAGCATCAAACTGGCCTTAAGTCTGCATCTGTCACAGTGCAGGTAGATTTTTATGCTCACATGCCTGGGTGAGTTCTGTGCTACTGTATGAGCAAAAGCATTAGGTTACTTAGAAAATCATGAAAATAGTTGTGCTTGAGGGATGAGGAATTTGGGTTATTTAGGAAACTGTTGGACACAAACATAGTTAAATACATGTCTCTGTATATGTATAAAAACCTTTCAGTATTTCTTTTCATGATTGAAAGGGGTCTGGCTGGAATGCAGTTAACATTCTTCATAGGAGCCCTTATGGTTCCATGTTTTGCATTTGTGGATAAACCCGTAATTTATTATTGTTGATAGTACAGCAATGCTTTGTCTATTAATGAACAATGCTTGCATATCCTCAAAGCTTTCAGTTTTTTCAGTCTATCCCCAAAGTGATTAAGAAAGTGGTGTGCAAGAATTTGGGAGCAGACATAGCCAGGACAGTTGATTGGAACTCTCCAAAGGGAATTCCCAAAGGTATATTCCATACCATATAGTATTACTCCCATCTCAAAATGCTTGCTCTCTGAAAATGCTGAAGAACTAATTTAGTACCTGTTTCTGTTCATTTTGGATAAGCCTAAGTCAATTTTCAATGAAAAAAAAAATCTTAGAGCAGTTTAATAGTGATTCTAGTTAAAGAAGATTAATTAAAATTGGGTAGAGAATAACAAACTGCTGTTATTAGGTCAACTGATCCAGATGAAGACTATTTGAGGACAGGCTTTGGGATCTGTACCCTAAAGCTAAATAAAGATGGAATAGAGTAAAGATTTCCTGTTTGCGAATGCACACATTGTCTTGGTACTTTCTGGACCATTTTATAAGGAGTTGCTTTTCACAGCAGAAATACATAACTCAAGCACTTCAAAACATCAAAAAATGCAAAAAATATCCAAAGCATAATATAAATGATCAATGATTCGAGACCAGTAAGCTATTTTATGGGATGAGTTAGGACACTTTTTACAAACCACTTGAATAGCTTAAAGCACTCCAAGACATAACTGCATTTTTGCTGTGTATTCTTCTAAATGTTGGTCTTTTTTAGCTTTTAGTTACATTGTGTACTTACGATCTTTATAGATGTTTTTTTGAAAACTGAGGTGATTCTTGAATTAAAACCATGAAGTTAAATTCTGGTTCTTAACTTCAGATGTGCTTAGAAATGGGATACGTATCTGAATCTTAATCTAGGATCGAAGTTTGATCCAGGTGCCCCACTAACCATATTTGTGTAAGTTACATTGAAAGTGAGCTTCCTCTTAAATGTGAGAACTTTTTTTTTAGTGTTTGCAGTCTTTTTCCAAGTGTGAGTATATGAACTCTCCTAGATAGGTTATAGGAATGCCAGCAGCCTGTATGGCACAACAGAAACCAGGCCAAGGATAATGTGGCTTGGTTGATATATGTGTTCTACCACAATATCATTAGTAAATAAGACTTGATTGTAACAGGTGCCAGCCTAGTTTATTAGGGAAGCCCGTTCACCTGAACAAGCCTGTGAAGCATGATAGCATAGTTGCTGCCTCATTTGCAGTTGCAATGTCCCAGTTGAGACATTTATATGTTGAGAGAAGGGTGGGATGAGTAACTAGGATTAAGAGTCACTAGAGTCATCCCAGGGGAGGCACCTGTCACTCTGGAACAGAATCCTTGGCTTGTTTGAAGTGTATATCTATAACATTTATTTTAGGCTGCTGTGGTGATTTATCTTAGCTACAATTTAGAGTCCAAAGGCAATAAGTAAGGCAAGCAATTTACACATACAGCCTATGACAAGAAGTAGGATCCTCCAGGGGGCAATTGAGAGCATGCAAGTTAGATGCTAAAGTAGCTGAAAATGGATGATGTGCTTACTTCCTTCTGAACTTCATTTTCATCATCCATTAAGGGAAGCAAAAGTATTTTATTTTTTCTCTCTCCCCACTGTTTCATTACATATTAATTGTTTTTCAGGTGCATCTTTCTCCAGTGGCACAAAGGCAATTTAAAATCCTGCACTTCCCATATGTACTTTGTGTTCTAGGAGCAAACATATCCTGCAAGCAGTGAAAGCCAGGAAGGAATGCTGCTCTAGTATGCATGTCTTTGGCTATCTTGGTATTGCTAATGGGGAATTGAAAATAGTTTTCTAGATCCTATTTTATTGCTACATTGACTATCCTGTTCGACCATTGATAGTTGAACTGAACTGAACTTGCTTGGGGAAGAGTTCATTTTTGAGATTTGTGGACATGCATGCAGACATTACTAAGCCATAAAGACCTGAAAGAAGACACTGTGGTTCAAATCCAGTCCATAAGGTCTTATCACTGAGCTCAGCATACAGGTGAAGGAATCCATTCTTAACCAAGGTAACCAGCACAGGCAGGCTCAGACTGGCTGGCATGCAAGGTACTATGGCAACAATATAGTAAAAATGGAGAATCAGCTGCTGTCTAGCCTGCAAGCTGGTTTGAATAAAAAACATTAATTGCTAAATGTCTGTGCTTTCACCAGATGCTCAAGGGCTCATTAACCTCAGCAGAATAGCAGACTCATTAGCAGGCTTGTCTATGGATTAACCATTCAAGACTGATAGAGATTGCATTTGCCCAGGGTAGGTTAAATTAACTCCATATATTCATATTATTTTTATCTTTTACAGAAGCTGAAGGATCTTTGGAAATACATTTCTGTAAATTTCTTCTATCACAGCTCAGCCAGGTTTTAGAAGCTAAGAACAGGTTTTACTGTGGCTTAATTAGTGTGTCAAAACTGGCATCAGAGTGGATTTTTCTCTAAAAATGTCAGGATTTCAGGTTTGGTAGTCTTGCTCTTTTGTCCATCTGCCTTAAATATTGGTGGAAGGTCCAATGACAGTTTAGAAACATGTCTAAGATGATTGTTCTTCTGACATTCCTCAGATCTAAAACTGAGTTCTGGAAATTAGTGTGGAGCCAACCCTGGGCCACCTTTGTCTTTGAGACACTTGTAAAAGAAGATTGAAAATGGAGGCAGGTTTCAAAAGAAAATTCAATCAGTCAGTTTAAAATCATGGTGATAACTCTACTTCACCCATCTGTCTTGGTTGCTTTCCCTCCAAAGAAAGCCAAGAGGACCAGGAATATCTTTCTTGAAGGTAAGAATAACCTTCTGCTGAATGGCCTGAGGAAGAAAATTCTGGCTTATTAGCAGATACAGACTTAATACTGAAGCTAAAACACTCCTCTACATCACTGAACTTGATGTAACTCTGAGAAATGAGCAGTGGCTAATTCATTCTTTTAATGAGGTTTCTTCATGTGATTAATTGAAAAATAAATTGACAGATCTTAGATTCATAGAATAGTTTGGGTTGGAATGGACTTTAAAGGCCATCTAGTTCCACATGATCTGCCATGGCCAAGTCTCTCAAATAGTTTTGGTGTTTTCCCCGAGATGTGTAAAAGTTCTTGTCTGGCAGTTCGTGTGCCCGAGGTGGAATAAATCTGAGCTCTTTAGTTTTCTCGGTTTCAAGGCTGTTTATTATTTTCTTATCTGTGATATTTTCTCTCAGCCCAGCGAGGTCTGTCTTGCAGGGCAGCCATGGCACACTCTCTGCCCCTTCAGGGTGGTGTTATCTTTTTATACTAAAAACTACGTACATGATGTTTACAATTATTTCCCAATTACTATCATCTATGTTAGACAGTGAACTTCTATTCTAAACCAATCCAAAAGTACCAGCTCCACAATAGAAAATGGAGACGAAGAAGAAGAACAAAGAAAGACCAAACACTTGCTTTTTCCTCCATTTTGTTTTCTAAAATTCCCATTCCCAAAAATCCTACAATCTATATTTTCACTTTATGATAACACTACTTAAACTACTGTGATTTTTAGGTTCTCATATAAAGCTGCTAATTGGTTTCAAGGGCTATAATCAAGCCCACAGATGTTTTGGGAATCATTCCAGGGTCTCAGAGCCCCCTGACCAGGGTCTCAGCAACTCTGGACTCCCAAAGGGATGTCTTAGACTCCGACAGCCAAGGACCTTCCACTAGACAAGGTTGCTTCACGCTCTATCCAACCTGGCCTTGAACAATTCCAGGGATGGGGCATCCACAGCTTCTCTGGGCAACCTGTGCCTCACCTTTCAGTGAAGAATTACTTCTTAATATCCAATCTAAAACTACCCTATTTCATTCTAAATCAAGCTTAGTCCCCCTTGTTTTATCAGTATATGCCCCTGTTAAAAGGGCTCTACTTTAGTGCAAATGACAGCCCTGATCCTGAAGTGCCCCACAATCTTTTGCTATGAATTGCAGAGCCTTCAGCATTAACACTTGATCAGTTTCTACACCTCTGTTCCTGCAAACAGAGCTTCAACTTTAAAGTCTCCTGGTGCTCTCCTCTGATTTGAGTGGACACTTTCAGTGAAGAAATCACAAGCTAACTAAAGCCACAGGCAGAAGTATTGAAAGGTGCAACAAGAGCTAGATTTTTAAGCTTTGATGTTGCTTACAAGTAAAATCATCACCTCTGAATTGCAGTGAGTCAGCTCTCTTCTTACAAGTTCTGGATGACACCTGACAATGTTTTCCTTTTGAGAAAGGCACTTCTATATTTCTTACAGTTGGGTATTTGTTTCCTGTTAGAAAAACTAACAAGGGGCTTCTTTTGAATCCTTGTGCACAAAAAAATATATATGTAGGCAAGATTGTTTGTGAATGATACCACCTTCATTCAATAAGACATGTCTTAGAAAATAGGCCTGAAGTGTTCTCAAAAATGCAAACCATGACTGTGCTCTACCCATCTAAGAAGATGACTTCTGTCAAGCCATTGATTTTTCTCAGCCTTCTGAATGATGGCTTGAGAGTTTCTGCTGTGCAGTAATTAGCCAAGGAAGGAGCAAATCACTTTTAAAGTTAGCCCGTAGAGGCATTTGCTGTTTTTAATATGCATGAAAATTAATTACACTTCGAATTTACTCAACACAAAGAGAAGCTAGTGAATCACAATTTGCAGTTCATTGAATAAATGTCAGTTATTGATTTCTGTGGTTCAGTACTAGTGAGGTAATGTCATGTTTGCTACTCATTAGAGGTGACACAGCACAATATATCATAAAATGTAATTAGGGAAACATCAATCATTTAAAATATACAGCTAAGATTAAATGTATTGCAGTGCACAGAGAAACGAAAGGGCTCATTAACAACATGGTGTAATGTGACAGCAAGAGAGAGTCTGATTTTCAAAAAGGAATCTTTCAGAGTGTTGAAGATTATGACAAGCCTCTTCTTCATATTTTAATTAAGATTTTAGTCTGATTTTGCTTCTGCTGCTAGAACAAATGAACTTTCATGCATGCCATTTTGTCAAAAAATTTATGATAATGTTCATTAATTGTTGATTAATAAAACTTCTGATAAAGGTTTCTTTTAAAACTGGTCAAATGTCTTTTTGCATGGGGTTTTTAGCTCATCTTTGCTGAGGTCTAAAATGTGATTGTTTGATCACAACTTAAACCAATAAATCTTTATGATTTTTTGATATCTCACTTGGAGAGAGAGACAGAGAACCAGAACAGCAAAAAGCATGGAGGGAGGAAAAATAGCCCAAAGACTTACCTTGCTGTGAGAGAACTTCTGCAAGGAGCTAGTGGGCAAAAGAAAAAAGCAGAGGAAATGCTAACATCCTAACACCCTTTTAAACACTCCGTTTTTTAGCAATGCAAGTAGAATTTCAGTAAGGGTGGTTCCTACAGCTCTGTAAAGCATGACTTGAGTCTGTGAGTTGTTAGAAATGCTCGAAAAGTTGAAGGCCTGTAGAGTAGGCTATTTTTAACTCCCTGTGCAGTGGAGGCATCCAATTCTTATGAAGAGTGGAAAATGATCCTTTTACCCTTGCCTGTGAAGTCCCTCATCTGTCCTCTTCTAGGCTGTTCTTTCATCTGGGCTGCCAGGCTGAAGCAACAGCAGAGAAATCTCTTAGGAGGAGAAACACTACCAAGTAATGTTGCTAATTCTGCCACTAGAAAAGCTTTAAAATTTTCTTTACCTGAGAGAGCAGTAGATTTTACAAGTAATCTAGTTTTAGGAAATTTGGCACTGTGAGCAGGGGCCTTATTACGCCGTGTGCTGGATAGGAGGCAAAGATCTTCCCTAGCAGAGAATTTGTTTAATGATTCTTAGATATTCAGATCCTGAACATTATCCCAATATGAAGCAAACTATACCAGCATTTCCATTCACACTGGAAGTTGTTAGTTCTCAGATATCCTTCCTTGTTCTCTCTCTTTCTACTTTTATCAAAAAAGAGAAAAAATTGGCCACAATGGAATGGCTAAAACATTAATTTAATTTGCAAATATATTCCTTCTCTTTTTCTCTGTTTCTCTGCCCTTTTCTCAGGGCTACATCTGTGTTGGCAGCTTAACTCATTACTGAACTTCAAAAAGTTTCTTAAAAAGACTTAGTCAATACTCCCATGCCCCAATCCCTGCCCCCAGGCACTTCTGCTCAGTTAAAATTTAAAGCCAGAACTAGAAGTCCTGGCACCAAGCCCGTCAGAGTTAATGGAGCAGCTAGAGGATGCTCTTAGTCATGTGGTTATCTTTAGATAATCATGTGAGGAACAGAGAGTTGGACTCTGTCCTTATGGGTCCCTTCCAACATGAGATATTCTATAATTCTATGATTCCATGACCCGGACTCTCTGAGAACACTTGGGCTGGTGTCAAGCCTTGAATTCATCTCTCTGCCAGACTTTTTCCATAGATGCAAAAACCTCCAGGGCTTCAGTCCTAAACTATCTCATCTGTAGGTCATGTTTTATTTTCATGAAGTTAAATCCCAGTACCCATAGCTGTGCAAAAATGCTCTTTTAACTGTACCACCATGTCCTTTCTCCACTCTTTAGAGTGAGCTGTGTTCCCATATTTTCTATAACAAGTTTTTCAGAAGTATTCTGGTTCCTGTTGATACGCCCATGTCTCTGAAAAGGAGAAGATGCTGAAGTGGGAAGAAAGCAGGCTGTAGGACTGAAGGAAGTAGATTGTTGTGCTATAGGTATGCAGACCCTTCCCATTCCAAGCAGCATCATCTAAATGGTTTACTCTTGGCTAACAGGCTCTCTTGACTATATTGGTCACTGCCATTTGGCTTTATGGAAATTAGCCTTTTAGGTATATATTAAACAGAAGCTTACCATGCCCAGGTGGAGGATGCATGGGCTGATCTACCTGGCTGAAGATTGGTCTGTAATGCTGCTTCAGGTAGTTTGAATGCCCTGTTTGACTCCCAGCTGTCACTTCAGCTGCATAAGCTGAGACTGCTTGTCACTATTGCAGTCTTGGTAGGGCTGATGAGTTTTTCTCATCCTCCCTTTTGCTTCTGGCCCAGAATTTAATCCTGTGGTGTTCCTGAGTTGCCTAACAGACAGATTTTAGCTGAAAGCATAGATGAGCATCGGCTGCCTCTGATTTCAGCAGCTCCTCTGTTAAGAAGAAATTGCAACCACATGTCCCACCACCCAGTAAGATGCTTCTAATTTAAATAACCCCCCCAAAATTTAAGCATTTACTAATCATTAAAGAGTGAGCCTTTGTTGTTCAGTTAGAGGGGACAAGACAGATAAGGTCTAGTGTCAGAGATAGTGGTCTTGGGAACAAGTTGACCAGAAAGTTTTTTGGAATACGAGGCATCTATGGGGCATGACTTATGTCTAGGGTTACTTGAGGGAGGACAAGTCCCAGGGTGTTCATGCAGAACAAAGCAGGAGTGAGAAATTCCACTGTGCCTATTCATAAGGCAGAGACTTGGGTTTTGTAAGACACTGGGGAGCACTGGCTGTTACTGAGGTCTTTATGTACTTTTGTCATAGCATTGAAATTGTCCACATTTAAAGGGCTATGGCTTGGAAAAGAAACAGAAACTTCAATATCTTGGATATAAGCTAGGATTAAATTAGCATCCTAGTGACTCTTGTTAGAGTCTGTCCTGAGACTATAAAGAAACCACAACCATCTCATTTTGCACTATTTTTATTCTAAGCTGATTCTTTTTTTGGTCAGGTTTTCTGGAATATTTGATACTAAGACAGTAGACAAATTTTAAACAAAAATTTCCAGGTTGATTGAAGTAAGTTTTAATGTTCAAAAGTTTTGCTCAAGAAGAATAGGAAATTCTGCAAGATTTGCCTTTAATTTATCTATGATACTATTTTGCATGCATATGTAATGTATATCTGCATATTGGACAATAATAGTGCAGAAAGAACTAAGTAAATTGATTGCTTATACAAATTCAGGCCCAAGACAGTAATTGCATAATTAATGTGTATTACACAGCTTTAGCTGAAAACTTACAAACCTTATCTACTTAGCAATATATATTTAAATAATGTTTCAGAAGTCCAGGGAGACACTACAGCATGTGAATAAAAAAGCATTATTCCATGCCTAGTTGATTTGAAAGCACAGCCAGACTGTATGAATTTATTTAAAGCAATTGACAAATGTGCCCCAGCACTTTCTTACAAAGTTAGCCATGTAGAGAACCTTTGTTAGCTTCCTTTTTATCTTTATTTTCAAGTGAAAGGAACAATTAAAGGAAGCATTTAACTAAATAAAGAAGGCAAGTTAACAAATAAAAGATTGAGAGTCAGCCAATCTTTCTGTACCATTCAAGAAGTAGCAGATGGAAATTGGCAACTGGCCACCTTTCTCCATAGGTGAAGGCAAGAGTCTGAGTTCTACCAAACAATGACTTCTCATAATGCATCAAAATTGCAAAGGCATCTATGTTAAATAACTTTGTCTTGGAAGCATGTGGAGGCTTCAAATGTATTATTACCTTTCACAACTGTTCATTTGGTGAGGGAGTCTTCTGGTTGCATATTGAGTTGCAGTACAGTCAATATGAAAAGTTGGTCATGGTCATGAAAGAGATTTTTAAAGACATAGTTTGATTTTTGCAAGGTTTAGTAATTCTGAATCTCTCCCTCTCTAACGACAAATGGATTTAAAAGCATTCATTCAACTGCTAAGCATAGAACCAAAAAGGGAGAGGTGGCAAGGACGCAGGAGTTTCTAAAATGTGATGTTGACTTTGATCTTAGCCAAGAGATCTAAATCTGCCAGTGGCAGGAAAGCGTAGGATCACAGCATAATTCAGCTTTGCAGACATCTCTGGACATCTCTTGTGCAGCATCCTGTCGTTGGTGAGATGGAAATATCCAATGCTGCACTATGTTTGAGGGGAGAAACCGGATATAAGAGAATTTGATGGGTGCAGGGCAAATTGTTTTAAGTATGGAGGGATTAATCTCAGGTAACATTAGCCCCCATACGATTATCTTAATTTCAGCTAGTCACTCATGTTCCCTCTCAAAGGAGTAGAGATTCTTCAATAAAACAGTACATAAATGTTGAAGACAGATTAGATGAATCTTCCAGATTCTCAACTGATGACACTTAGGTAGATATCTGAGACTATCTGCCTAACTTTTACATAGACAAAGTCTGGTGAAGTGAGTCCCATGTGTGATATTAACCTCCAGTAGCATAAAGGAATGGAGGTGTACTGTGTCAGCCTGTTTGGCTGGAGATAAATCAGATTAAGATAAATTAAAAAACCAAAATAAATAAAAAATAATTATTGACATTAAGGTCGATGGTATTTGATTATTTAGAGCCTGATGCATTAACATCTATTTCTTGTTTACAGTATAGAAACTTTTTGGAGGGTGCTGTTCTGCTAGGTATTAACTTGAGAATGAGGTTCACATGATGACTAGATATTACCCCAGGATGTTCAAATTTAATTGCCATTATTCTCACACAGGAGCAAGGCAAAGAGTAGCCAGGCATCTTAGGATGTTGGAATGCAGGACTGAATGAAAGAACATTATTTTCCTTGTCATCATGTTTTAGAGCAGCAAGAGGAAATGAGAGACAAATCAGTGTCTTACAATTGCAGTCTACAGTCTCCCTCCTATTCCATTCTTTAAAATGGATTTTGCACTAGATACACAAGCCTGAAATGTGCTAAAAAAAAGACCATGGTGACTGGAAATGGTAATCTGTGTGCTTTCTTCATTTTTAAGGGCACCAGTGCAAAGCAATATTTCATCTGAGATGGAAGTGAAGATAGAAACTTACAAGCTTACATGATCTTGTGTCAAATTTGCTGAGTCCCCTGCTGAGATGTGGACAGCTTTCTCTGTTATGTGATGGAACACAGAGGGCCAGAAGCAGAGAGAGCTTAGACCTTTCCCATTGATATTTTGCAATCTGAGCTCAGTGACAGGCAAGCAATGTTTTGCATAGCTTCCCTTTCAGCATGTGGATTTTCTTTTCTTCTTTTATTTTTTACTTTTTTTTCTGTGTTTGCCTTTAGTGTAATTTTTTCCTCCCACTTATCAACAATTGGCAAAAACATATTGCTTGATTTAAGCTGAGAATTTGCTCTTAGAGCTTATAACTAAAAAAGTTATAAAAATTAATTTGCAAGTCAAACTTCAAAAGCCACAAGAATTTGTTAAGATAAAAACCTTCAATTATATTCTTATTGTATTTTGTTGCATTCTGTCATATTATTGTATTGACTTGTGATTTATTTTTAATGCTCAGAATATAATCCAGTCTTCTAAATTTCTGGACAAAGGTCAATCTCTGACTTCCTGCTAGAGTTTGCTTACTCACTCATGCTCACATTCACCTCTCCCAGTAATGTGGATTCTGTCCTTATATCCTCTGTCTTACACTCTGTCTACTAGAATCATATGCCCAGACATAAAATTTGTTCAATGTCTCTATTCTCTCCTGTCTTCCTGCCAGTGTATTCATTGTGTTTCCAGGGCTGTACTCCAACTTGAGGCCCTATATTCAACTCTGGATGCTCTGATCATCAAGTTTGGGGTTTGTCTAACCAGCTGTTGCCTTCGACAAAGTACATGTGGATACTGGAGCTAGTCAGTATCTGCAGCATTTCAAAAAATTAGGGAGAAATATAAACTGCACCTTGTCTTAAATCTGGTATTAAAAAAAAAGAGTCAGATGAATCTTCTTTTGCAAACAAAGTTTTCTTGGAAGAGCCTACTAAGAAAGCCCAGAGTGACAGGCTCAGATAAACAGGTCTGTATTGCAGAAATCAAAGGAAAGGCAATATGGACTCTGCCTTTGTAACTTGTAGGACTTCTCAGTCATTTGTTTTTCTCTTTTCACATTGGACATAGAGGGAAGACACCTGGAATGATGAGTCTAATTCAGTTTTTATGAAGGAAGTGAGAGGAAGAATCAATATAGGTGTGACAATGTTTCTGAGGAAAATACTTAGTTAAAGAGAATTCTGAATGGATATGGAAACAAAGGACTGTCTCCCTTGAAACCAGAGTCAGGTAGAAGATACACATAGAAGTCTGAAGGTTGGCTTTCTGAGAAAGGAATGCTTCATGATTTGTCCAGAAGTGCTACATCTCAAAGATACTATGAATTATCAAAATTTGTTTCTAAGGGCTGCAGGAGGAGGAAGCTGCAGTGATTTATTTTTTCAACATACTTTGTTTTCTTTCTGATTAGCCACTCAAATGAAGGGGAATATTTAATATTTTTTCATGAACTTACATGTGAGCCCTAGATGCAAAGATTCCTAAACATACAGACACTGGTGTGCAAGCCAAGGTCTACTTGGCAAAACAAATCATAATGAAGTCCAGTGATTAGTTGTGTAAATCTGTGAAATTCAAAAATCAAAGCCCCAGACTCATATGTCTCTTTGACCATAGTGGCTGTTAGTTAAACAAATAGCTGTGCTTATATTTGAGAGGCACCACAGAAATATTTTAGAGTTAAAATTCTTTATGGGACAGGCAAGGATGAGAATGTTCAATCAGCATGTCTCAACCATGCTGAAAATTCCAGAGCAGACAAATGTCCTTGAAAACCTGTATCAGCTACTCTTCTGAGGCCTGTCTCTCATGCATGCAATTATTTAGGGTTTTGTTTAAAATAGCTGGAAAAGTTATAAACACGGCTCCCAGCGTGAACCTGGCAGGTACGCTCAACAGCCAGAAGGAGGAATGTTAAATAGCATCTACCCAAATCCCTAACTCGTGTGAAATTCAAGTGCTGAGGAGAAAATCATGAGCTTGATGATTAAATGTAGAGAGCTGTCATTGCTGCATTATATTAAAATAACTTGCCTCTAGCAAGCCACTACTATTTCTTCCTTTAAATCTGTCACTTTTGAGGAGCCTGTTACTCCAGCTGGCTGCATCAGTAGTTTTGGATCTATGTAAGTTTTACAGTGAAGAGGGCACTTATAGAGAGACTATTCATGAGCAGTAGGGGACCCATTAACCACTGAATAACCACTGGAATGTGAAAGTTGTATTTTCCTGTTACTTAATAGGACTCATCACAATCAGAAACTTAAAACAGAAATTATTCTCAGATGTGTTTTTAAGACACAGCAAGTCTCCAGGCAAAATGCAACTTATTTATTTATGGATTACTGTCATTAATAAACAGATACAAAACTTATCAAGCTGCAGCACTTTTAATGAGGTCCAGAGCAGACAGCTATTAAGGCTGCAAACAGTAGCACAATGGACCTGGCCTGAATGAGCATAGGAAAGAGGAATAGCACATCAACGGCAAAGTCTCTGACACTCAGAGAATAAGCAGAGGTTTCTCATTATAAAGACTGCTCTTTCTTTGTAGCCTTTGTCTCTCTGAAGCAGACTCCAGTGTCCTCCAATAGATCTCCATTAAGTTCATGTTCTTTTTCTTGAAGCTAGAGGCATATTCTCTTCTACTTGACCTCTGGGATTTTTCTTTCCTCCACAAAGGGCAACTTTAATACATCTTTGTAAGAAGCGATTTTCCTGTCACATGAAATTTTGTGCCTTAAAAACCAACCAGAACTCTCTTTTCTTTCTGCAGCAATTTTCTTTATTTTAAATATAAGTGTTTTTCACATCTCAACTGTGTGACTGGACTGACCGGACTATGAGACTATTAAGTAATTTGGAGATAAGTATCTGCACTTCTTTTTTAATTTTTTTTATAGGTCTGTGGCATAGGCATTCCTTGTTTCCCCAGGGAAAGGGCTCCTAAAAATTGTAAAAGTAGTTGGCTTTTTTTTTTTTTTCAGTAGACCAGAGAAGTGGATTCAGTTGCCATGTTAATTTAGGATGATCAAAATGACTCAGGTTCAAGGCTCTCATCCATTGAATATTTGGACTGTTATGTGGTATGAAGAAAAAGGATAAGTGCCCCATGTACAGACTCGCTCTTTTTCCTATGTTTTCTTGCATCTCATCCTCAGAAACATCCTGTCCCCAGACATTAGTGTCCTACCTCTTTCCTCTGCTCATGTTTCCTGTTCAATTGGCGGGTGTACAAGGGGCATGTCCGTCCTTCCAAGCGTGCAGATTTCCTCACAGCCTGGAGCTTGCTGAATGGCCCTGAAAACTGTGGAGATAAAATTTAGTCAATGTAGAAATTATTTGCATGCATTTTGAGGGCATTTACATGCTTGATGTGTATTTATGCTTGTGTGAATGTTTGTCGCATGGATAGGCATGTCATGTTCATTCAAACAGCACTTCTCTTGAAGGTGGCTATGAAATTAAGGGCCCTTAGAGTTTACTAGACTGGCTGGGGGTAGGCTACATGAGGTGTGTGCAGGAAAAGAGAACCTGAAATGAGAATGTCGTAGTTTAGGAATGGTATCCTTTACTTTAGTCTTCCTGCAAAGCCACGTGCCGCTCCCCCTCCCCCTTCCAACTGGAAGAACAAAAAACAAAGGCCGCTGGTTGAGATAAGAATAATTTACTGGAAACACCAATGGGATGAGAAAAATGAACTGTAGCAGCAACAATATTAACAACAAAATTGTACAAAAGAGTGAGTGATTCATATGCAAAACGTTCACCGAACCCAACCTGACAAAACCACAACCAAAGCCACCCACACCAGCAAGTCCTTCAGCTGTACTTGCTCAATGCCAAGGAGCTCTTTCTCCAGGAAATGAGAGTCCCTTCTCCCTGGCCCCAGCAATGAATAAGGTGATATAGAATGGCTCCCTGTCTCAGCCATGCCTCCTCCCAGTTACTGCAAAATTAACCCTGTCCTGACCAGAAGCAGATCAGGGAAAAAAGGAAAAGGAAGGATCAGGTCTCTAAAACATGTAGGTTTGTATGGTTATGAATAAAGCTTGTGAACTTTATGAAGGGCAAGGGAGGTGGGGTGAGAGAATCTGTGAATTTACCTTTTCATAACAGAAATGAGTTGAAGGCCCCACTAAAGAGGAAGCTACAGCTCCTTTTTATGGCCTCCCTAGGTGACAGAACTCACAGGTAAGACATGGAGATGCAGGAAAGTCTGAATCATAGGCCAGCTGCTCTTTCCTCCAGAAACCCTTGTGAGTGTATCCTCCCCTAATGGGAAAAGTTGACTAACATGTCTGAAAAGGGTAAAGTGGAAAATAAAATTACTGAGGGCATGGTGACAAGGGCTAGTTTTTCTGCCTTCAGGAAGAGTCCCTGCTTCTTCTTAAGGTGCTGCTTCTTCCATTGCCAGGAAAGAGCCATTGCAGGTATCTTCTTTCTTCACAGGGGACTTTGCTTTAGGACTTTTCTAAAGGAAAAAGTGAAGGACTGTGAAGGACTGTGAGTTGTGTCATAGAGAAAAATGAGGCAAGAGCTAGAAGAGGAGGTGTGAGATATCAATTCACACCTCATTTATGCTCTAAATGGAGCTCATGGAACCCATTTAAAAATTCAGAGTGTTATTTTTTTTGAATGCCAGTGTTTATAAAAATATTTATATCAATTAAATTCCTTCTAAAATACCGCCATTAAAGTTAAATGAAGTGGAATTGAAAAGAAAACATCCCACAACATGCTAAAGGGTGGTTATCATACTACTTGTCCTAAAATAAGTGCATATGGAAAATATATGGTATTTCCTCTTAGTCTTGAAAAATAATAACAGCTTGTGACTTCTTGTTACTTTTGATCTTATTAACTGATTAAGAATGTTTCAGTCATCTACCGCAAACACAAAATTATATTTTTACATGGTAAATGGCTTAGTCCATGTCACCTAGCTTGCTAGGAGATGGTGGTGGTGGTTTGTAACTAATTAATGAATCTGTGTTGTATTTGCTCTAAAATCATATCCATCTGTGTAGATGATTTCAGTGAATTTTAACAGGGTGTCTATAAGATGTTATTACTTCTGTCATGCAGAGACAACTATATAACGATTTGCATAATTATAGATGGAAGAAAATGTTAGCCTGCATATTTAAAACTGTTATATACATTTCCACCTCATTAAAGAAAATCACTGGAGCTAGGTAGCATACTCAAGTTGGAGATCAGGTGGCAAAGTATATACATTACACAATCTAATTTTCTACTGTTAAAGAGTTCCAGCTGAACAAAACCAATAGAACTGACCTTGCTCACTGAAAAAGTTAAAAAACTCATTTAAAGAAACCTTCTGTGAAAACACACACGTTCTTCTGGGTCATTGTAACTCTAACCTTGGGGATCAGTCACTTTGGATGTGCTAAAGAGATGCTTTCATGAATAAGTGATGATAGGGTTTAATATGATTAGGGATCTTAGTAGGCAGAGAGTGAAGAAGGTTACTGTACTTGTAATGTGAAAGCAGAGGAACATATTCACAGAGGGGATGCATGTACTCAAATCTGTAGTTTAGATCTTTCCTTCTTCTGCCTAAATCTGGTATTGTGTAAATTTTTGCTGGTGAGGATTTGTGGAAGTGCTCAAACCTTGACAGCTCTGAATGTCTCAGCACATACTACATGCCATAACCTTGGCAGGACCTGCAAGGAGGCAGATTCTGCTAGTATCACTCTTGAGATTTAGCTCAGATCTTGTGGCTGCTTCAAAAGGCTTCTGCAAATAGTCCTACATATGAACAAACACATGTACTTCTGACATGCTTTTTCTAATCCAACAAGTGGGAATACAACTTGACCCTCATATTAATTTGGATAAGATGCTTATTCTTTTTCCATGTTTCCTTGATAAAAGAACAATTAAGGAAGTGAACCTTGATTACCCACATTTATTAGCTTCCTCCCTGGCTTTGTCTGAGAGTGCTCCAGTCAGTTCTCTGAAGGACTAAGAGGCTAGTGTAAGAGGCTAATAAAAAAAATGGTGAACTTTATCCTCGATCTTGGGGTCAGGAGTGCTTCCTTTTCCTTTTTAGTTGGTTATTGCAGACATAATTTAGAGTTCTTACTAAATTCTTCCAGAACAAGGATTCTCACAGGCACTGGTAGGAATTACACGTGATAAAGTGGTGTGCAAGTGCTCCCTGCCAGGAAGCAGAGTTTGAGTTCTGCAAGCCCCTACAGGGTGTCCCTAGCAATTTCTTGATACAGACAGAATTGTCGAAATTTTGCATAGGGCCTTCCCAGTTCCCCCTCCAGTTTTAGCACTGGATTAGGAAGATACAAAAATGCTTAGAAGTAGAAATCTCCAGGATCATTTCAAATGGCCTTGGGTACCTGAAGATTGGGAATCAGTGCTGGAGAGAGATGCAGGCTGAAGACTCAGAAACTAAACATCCCTCTCGGGTCTGATAGTCTCTATGGGCTTTCAGTTGCATGTACCATATCAATTAGCAACAGTCAATTAGCGGCAGATGAGAGCAATGATGTTCTGTTTGGGGCCTCCATCATCTGCTCACTGTACCACCCCTGCACCAGAGGGATGTGAGAAGGCTATTAACAAACAATAGTAGTTGCATCTTCTGAAGATGACACAGAACCTGAATGAGGATGTCTAATAAAATAATGTCCAAGTCCATCATCTCAACTTCTGGTATAACAGAGATATCTTCACTACTAATTTTGCACTGAGATTTAAAAATATAACAGGGATTCCATATTTTTTTATGAATTGTATATTATAATCCAAATTTAAAGGAATCACACTTTAACTATGCTATGGTTTAACTGAAAATGTGAAAGACACGATTTTAATCAAGAATGGTTTGAAAAAGACTGTCAGTGGGTAGTTTTTTTTGGCAGAGAAAGCAGAAGAAATAAATTTCACGCTCCTCTTTTGGTGCATAATATGTCTGGAATTAAAAGTTTTGAAGTAGGCACTATTGTAAATCTTCGCCTACTGTAAAATTTGGCAAAATTAAAAGTCAACATGTCTTAAACTATTATTTTGTGATCAGTAGTTCTCATAAATATTTTTATTAGGCTGCCATGCTCTTCCTGCAGTCCTACTTACATGGGGTAAATTTGGTGAAAAATGAATGTGGGAATAGATATTTTTGAAGGCTGCAGGTTTTGTTGCAGGGGTGGAACTGGTAGTCAAATAAGCAGTGCTAGGCACTGCTTATATAAACTCAGTGAATCATGGAAAGTGATGAATGGTACAACACCTAACTCATTACACCAGGAGAAAAAAATAATCAATTAAAAACATGTGACATGCCAAATTTCTTTCAAAACACGCCAATTGCATTTACTATACTTTTAACACATTTCGTACATGCATCATCCAAGTACTCCTTTATACACTAACATGTTTTTCAAGTTAGAAAGCTGAAAAATGAAGGGGTTTTAATTACTATTAACACCGGCAAAATAGCAACAGTGCAACATGTTGTCACTGGAAAACAAAAGATTAATCATAGTCCCATTTGTTTGCCAATACCGCTTTTCCTTGTGATTTTAGCAGATGTGTGTGAAAAAATCCAAAGGCACTGCAAGGCCATGGGTAGTTTTGTCACTGATACAGTACCATTATATTTTCTCTGTGATACTTATCATTAGATAAAAGCACTGAGTTGGGGCAAACTGATTGATCAAGGTCACCGTAGAAGTATTTTTTGAAATACAGGCAGCAATGTCCTAAAATGGCAAGCAAGTTCTAGTTCTGTCATGTAGATGCATGAGCAAAACTTCAATAAACAGAAGGAACAGTGAACATTTATAAAACTCCTGCCCTGGGTCTGCTGGTGGTAGTCTCATTTGTCAATACAGGGCCCTGAAAACTCAATGCTAAGATGCTTCCAAATGAATTTTGATTCTGCAAGGAGCTACTCACCACAGGAATGATTTGTCTTTACTCTGACTTGCTCATCTTTGTAATGCTTCACCTTTTTACTTTGTAAGCTGTCCCCAAGCAAAGTTGCGTGGAGTCTGTTGCTGATCCTCTCTCTCATATGCAAAAGTACTTGGAGGACAAGAGAGGTGATAACATCAGTTTTTGAAAGAAGACTATCTACATCTTGGTTCTGTGTCAACTTTCTTTTCATCTCAGCGTCTCCAACAGATATGGATGAACTAGGTGTTTCTATAATGTCCAGAATGACAATTTTATATTTATATAGTCATCAAATACTCCCATGAGCTCTGCTCAGGGACATGAATTTGCACATGCTGCCTGCAATACAAGCACAGAGCAGGAAGACAGCCCTTTCCCAAATACTATTCCATATAAAACCAAGTGGTTAAAGACAAGTGGGAAGTAAAAAGGAGCAATACAGATAAGACTGAGGGAATCTTGAAAATGAACTGCAAAGAGGTCTTCCTTAAAGTTTATGGGATCATTTCACAGTCATGAGGGGAGGCACATGTGAAATTGTGGCAGCTGTTACCTGAAAATGCAGCAAAACTGGTTCTGAGGCTGAGCATCAGACAGGATAGAATGATGGTGGTGGCTGGTAAGAAACGAAGTAAGGAATGAAAAAAACACTGTTTTACTCAGATTGTGCCTCCTCTCAGATGAGGCTCAGAATCTTCACTGTTTGTTCTCCTTCTGGTCCAGAGGCTTCCATTCTTAGCCATTCAGTGGTACAACTTCAACAGTGAGGGAGGCCAGTCCCTTGTGCCCACTACTGGGCAGTCCACAGTGCTTGGAATGCCCTCTGAGGATGTAGGGTTTAAGATCCTCCAGGCTGAGGCTGTTTCCCCTCCAAAGTTGTGCTGCTGTTGGCACATTGGGTTAAAACAAATTTCCAGTCCCCGACGGTCACTGAAGAGAGGCTGGAAGCTAGCTGCATTGTCTTGGCTGCCTGAATGGTCTATCGTAGGTGTCTTGTTGCACTGTTCACAGCAGCAGGCAAGTATTTTGGAAAGGCTGGAGCTCTGGTCAGATTTTCCTTATATGCCAGGGATAAGCACTTGATATTGGACACAGCAGTAACTCACTCTAGTGTCTAGTTTAGCGATGTTCTGCACAACAGCCTTCTGATGGAACATTGTGTGAATTATGTCTGTGTCCACTATCAGGAGCTTAGCCCTGGCTTAGCCCTCTGAGTGTGCAGACCACGAATGGTTTCTTTCCTTCTCACTTTTGATGTTACTGCTCCCCTCCTCCTTGACTTATTGCTTGCTGATGCAGTTCACCTCTACCATTTCTTGACCAGCGTGTTCCACTAGTTCATTCCGAACAATCTGTGCCTTTGTGAGAGCACATTTTAAATGGTGCTGGCACTGTTGTCACTGATGCCAACAAATGCATGTCAAATTTCTAGTCAGTGTCTATTGCTGAGAGTGAAAGTATTTCTTAGGATGAGAGTTGTGAGATGGATGGAAGGAGCCCTCACCCCCGTACTTCAGCTGTATTAATCTGCCTACCTGGTGTGCTCAGTGCAGAATTTTCTTGGATTATGCAAATGCTGATGGGTTTTCCATGGGAGTGAAAGCCTGTGGCCACATAATCCCTTGCTCCACTTACCCCCATCTGTATTACTGAGGAGTCACACTTGTTTAAACGACATAGTTTTATCAGTTTCTGAGAGCTTGTAAAGTCTTTTTGATGCTGGAATTAAATTTGCATTTTTGCTTTATATTGCATGAGGGTTATTTTTAATGTTAAGATAAAATGCCTTTTTAGTTTTTTTTATTTGCCTCTTAGACTTTCCCAATGACCTCTGAGGGACATTCAACGTGTTGGGTGATTCATACAAAGGGACCTATAATGTTTTAAACTTTCTGTGTCCAGATAAACTGATTTTCAAAATAAAGACTCCAGCTTTTCTGTCTGGCATCTAACTGGAGTGTCCCTCATGTAAAGATTTTGGAAAACACTGAAAGATTTTGGAAAATAGTGGAACTAGCCCAGGCTAACGATGAGAACTTGTTAAGAGCAAAACTAATATAATTATTTCCTGACAAGAATTAGGTCCATGCCCAGTTCTATGCAGAAACAGAATTTCATCTGATCAGTTGTGATTATCTGGAGCTGTTTACCTCTGAGTACTACTTCTACACTCTTTTTTAGTTGAGAGGAGATAAAAGGAGCCTTTGTGGCTCAAATCACTTCAACAGGAAGGAGAAGGTATCTAAACTTTAGAAGAAAAATGCGTCAAAATCACCCATTTATTTTCTTAACCATTAGAAGAGCCCTCAGGCAGTTGGATGAGATGTGAGCATCTGGTAATCTTTGCAAGCCTCAAACTAAGGAAAGTTAACCCGGAGAAGGAGGGTCCTTTCTTTTCTCCAATATAGAATGGAGCTCACACCACTCTTTTGTGTGCAGTGAGCCTCTTTTTCTGATCAGAGGCACACTAGGGAGCAATGTGAAATCTTCATCTGCCTCTAAGTCAGCACATGCATAGAAAGCTGCCTGCACATTGGATTCCAGGAGGAATCATTACCAAAGTACATTTAAAAGATCTGTATCATCAGAGTTGAATCTGAATTTGTTCTCCCTTAAGCAAAATGGCCTAAATGTTGAAAGCAAATTTGAAGGTAAGTGTCTGAAAATCCCGGAGATTGACTACTTGATTCTTCAGGTACTTAGGCACTGAGTCCCAGGGGCAGTCCTTGTTTATGGCAATGCCCTTTTCCCCTGCTTTTAACTATGTATCTGAAAGCCTGGTACACGGTATGTATACAAATGAAAATTACTCTCTTCATGTTTACTGAGCTCTATAGGATGCAGTTGTGATTTCAAAGCACTGCTCAGCAAATGGCGGAAGAAATATGAAACTCAGCAAAACCTGATGTTTTTTATGTCTTTTGTTTACTATTGTGGCATACTACAAAGTACAGATCACTTGACTTTACAAATTGTATTTGCTTTTGTGAAAAAAAGAGCTAGAGCTCTCTCCTTTTAAAGCAAGCTTAAAAACCGTCAATATTTTTTATCCTTCCAAAATCCCTGAGAGTTTAGATGATCCAGTAAGGGGAATATAAAAGTAAAAACAAACCAAAAGTACAAAATAAGCAAGAATAAAAGGTGCATTTAACCTGAAAAACAATTTGCACAATGTCTTTTGTTTTGCTGCTGTTAAAATTAACTACAAATATATATAGCGATTTATATGTCACCTCAGAGGATGACTGCAAAGATTTGTATGGAGTAGCAGGACACTAAGCCTATTGAATCCACTCCAAAATGGCTAAGTAGCTTGTTGTGCAGCCAGCAGCAATAGATATTTTGATAAATATTTTTTTTATTTTAGTAGTCTTGGGACTAGTCACTAGATGGCACTGTTTTTGCATGTCTGGAGGGTAAGCAAGATTTTTCCAGCGAAAAATCCAAGCGGCTGATTCCTTTGAATTCTACTTTATATCAGTAGATGGCAGATTTGAGCTATTTATGGAAAAAAACAAAGGCTTTAATGGTCTGTGTTGCTTCTTGCAAAAGCATTTTAATTTATTTTTTCTTAAGCTTTCTAAATGTAAAATATTGTACAAAAATAAAAATTGCTGGCTGAAAAAAGGACTTTTGTTTAAAGCATTTGTTTCATCTTTTTAAATTACAAGCAGCAATATACAGGAAAGTAAAAGTCTATTAAAACCATTAATAAAAAGGGAATCAAAACATAAATAAGAGCACACTTCTAAAAACTATTTCCAGGTAGTGGCAATAAAAAAAATTAATATATAAGAATACTTAAACAGCAAAAATAGAGAAATGTGTTTTGATTTAAAAATATATGACAAGGATACTTTTCAATTCTGTGATACTTTCAGCGTAAGATCATAAACCTGTCTTTTTTTTTGTCTCTGTGAACCCTTTAAAATATATTTACATAGGTGAGTAAAAGGGGTGCAAAGAAAATTATCGCTTCATAACTTTGATTTAATTTTTGGATGCTTGTGCTCTCTCTAGAGCAAGAAATCAAGGAAGTAGGATTGGCTTCCCTAAAATCAATGAAAAGTGTTTTTCATGGAGCAACATTTTTCAGCCTTGCTGTCTTGAGGATCCTAACAATCACACCCAAAATTTATTTGCCGGGAAGCAGTGTGTCTACCTGGTGTGGGTAAAGTTCCAGCTAGAGACAGTTGGGTTAGCTCTGGAGCAGTAGGAGAATGGCCACAGTTCATGTGCTGCTTTGTCTGTGTAAATTAACTTTCAAAGGGTTGGGTGGTGAAGCTGCTGAGCTATTACCACTGCAAACAGTTCACCACAAACCAGAGCCAATCTAAGGACAGGAATTGGTCTTGTCCCTTTGATATGCTACCGTGGCAGCAGGTGCCTTCATCCACTTGGATTCCATAACTTATTATTTTACTCTCAGAGTATTTTTACATTTATGTTCCAAACTGGAATAGAGGTTTCACACTTTTTTAAAGTTTCTTTTTTGTTTTTCCAGATACAGATATGCTGCTGAAACTGTGTCACCTTATGTAACTGCCCAGTGCAGTCACCCAAGAAGCAACAGCCCACGCTCAGCTCCCACATTTCCTTCGGGAGGCTGCAATCCATGTCTCACTGCTCCTTGGAGGTACTGTGAACACCTGCCTGTGGGCTGCTGGAGTGTGTAAGCTCTCTTTTCACTTGTTCTGTGGATGGTGCACAATAAAAAACATCACTGGTGTAAGAGCAGGAACATGAGTGCATTCCCTGAGGGATGTGGGTTCTGGTGTTCTGCTAAGTGGGTGCATGACACTCATTCCTTCTGCTTCCAGCACCTATGAAGTTAACCATTTCCTATGTAGTGGAAAACCTTCAGTAAGAGGCTGAGGATTACAAGCACCCAACTACCTGAATGTAAGAGCCTGTGTTTCTCAGACTCTCCTTTGGGATGTTGGTTTAGGCTTGAACCCTTTTAGGTGAAGGTGGGGATTGAATGTGGGTCCCCTCTGAGATCTAGACCTGCTGTAACAACTGTGCAAAAGGCAGGAACAGAAACCTCCTCTTCTGTTGCCTTTTCAACGCAAGCTTTGGAAAACACAGTGTTTGATAAAGACCCTAATTGTGTAGGTGTGTTAGGTGAAAAACATGAAACTGAGAGGGAGTTAGAGTGGGTTTCTGAATGTTAATTGGGCTTGGGTGTGAGATGGAGCTCATCAGTGCTGTCAGAACTGAACATTTATCTGTACACACCCAGAAGATCTTCAGGCATCGAGGGAAGTTTGATGTAAAAAAGTATGTGAGTAATTTTGTAACTAGGAGAATCCAGGAGAAAGGTTTAGTCTTTGCATCCTACAGCCTACATGCTGATTCTTGCAGACACCTAACAGCTCTTTTGAATCAATCCTAAATAGTCAGCACAAGAACTCAGAAGAAATTAATCCATATGCCTAACCAGAACTGAGCAGACCTTAATTCTTTCTCTTCTACACACCTGGAAGCTCATGAAGACACAGGAGACTCCAGTGGGGCTTAAATTGCATGGTCTGGCAGAAGGATAGCAGAGATTAAACCAGAGTATTACACCTAGAGCAGACAGATTCCCTAAGGGATGTGTGTGTAGAATGGATTAGGGAAACCTGGATGAGAACATACAGTGCATAACAACTCCAGGCACATTACACCGATGCCTGCTGCTTGGGCAGGATAAACACAATTAGTTATACGTGCTGAGCTAATCTGGCAAATCCCATCCCAGCCAATTCACTGAAATTGCATTTTCCTGCTCTCCCTGCACTTGTTGTGTAGACATTCCCATGCCTAATTCTGGGGGCTTAACCAGAGGATCTGCACAGAGATGCTGGAGGGGATCATAGCAGGAGTTATGCCCTCACATGTTCTGCTTTTCAGACTTCTAGCAAATGCTGTCCCTGTCTCAGAGTGTCTCTGAGCTCCTGTAGCTCCTTTCAAAGCCAACTCAGTACCCTGATCAAATGCAAGTGTGAGATTAGGCAGCATCAACCTCAGTTTTAGGATAGGGCTTATTTCAGGTTTTACTGCGCAAAAGATACATGCTCAGGCTATTCACCTGAGCACCATCTCTCTAGACAAGAGACATTGTAACCTCCAAAGTGATGGTGACTATCCAGTTCCTCATTTTGGACCTTCTGTTATGACAAGATGATTTTCTCTTTATTCCCCTTGATTATGAAGGGGCTCAGAGCTGAGGCATGAAATTTAACTTTGAGGGTCCCACCGCTAGCTGAGGTGAATTCCATACTGTCTCTGCAAGGAAACTTGAAAACACAAGGAATCCCCTAGCTGATAGCTCTACCTAGGGCTATAGGTACATCTGAGGTGCTGCCTCTGCTTCCTAAATCACCACAAGACCTTCATCATCACAATTCCTTCTGGAATTTCTTGGCTAGGTTATAAAATCTTTCAGATTGGGATGGACCTCAGAAGGTCTCTAGTCAAACATAGTATTAGCTCAAGACAAGTTGTGGGGTCAGATAAGGTTGCACAGGGCTTAATCTAGCTGGAAAACCTTCTCTGGGCAACCTCTTCCATTGGTTGATTTGCCTGAGAATGAGAAATTCTTTCCTGATAACTGCTCAGAAATTCTTTCTCTCCTACCATGTACTGTTGTAAACAACCTGCGTTTATCTTGATGATCTCCTCACAGATGCTGGGGTACACTGCATGGTCCCTCTGATGCTTTCTCTTCCCCAGATATCCTGCAAGATATCTACATCTCACACACCAACAAGAGCTGAATTCCCACTAACCCAATCCAGGACGTGTAAGGACCACAGGTCTCCCCCTTGGTCTCCCAGATGAGCAGTGCAAGAGCAACAGCTGGCTAATTATTAAGGGAAGTATCTCTATGTCTTTTAGACTTCTGTTTTTTCTCCCTAAAATTTTCAAGCATAGGAAACAAGGTCTGGTGTTCTCTCTGTGCTGTGTGCCCCAGTTGTGGGGAACCAAGACTTTGGCCTTGATCAAGACTAAGCTTTGTGGGTGTTCTAGTGTCAGGCCTTCAGCTAGGAAACTGAAAAAGAAGATAGAAAATGCGTCTTGAGAGATATTCAAGGGATATCAGTTCTTGATCCATATCCACTATAACTCAGCTGCCTCCTAACTACATTCTTCACCAAAATGTACACCCGTATGGAAATTGCCAGATCTTTGTTTGGGTAGCTTTGCATACTCAGAAACTGTTATTTCTAGAAGGGTTCAATGCTCAGGGCTCAATGCTCCTGTTTCAGCAAGGCTACTGTTTCTTCCAGCAGTGGGTCTCATTAGAGTGAACAGAAATATTTTTTCTCTCCTTTTGTATTCAGTACAAAGCAGTGTGGTTCTGACATGACTGAGTTTAAAATGAAGCAAACCCTAGCATCTGCATTTATGACAGAAGCCGCAGTTTGTTCTTGCCACTAGATCTATACACAGCCTCGAGAGCTGACTGTAACCAGACTGCAAACGAGATGCCTGCACTGGTATTGTTTAAATTTAGAGGCTACCCGGGTTTTTTCTCAAGTGTCACACCTGCAGCTCTCAAGTGTCATACCTGCGTCTGCAACCTCTCCATCAGGAGGAGGTTACAGTCACAATGTCCTCTTTTCTCTTCTGCTTTAAACTCTCTCCACCTTTGGTGACAAATTTGCACAGCAGCTCTAAGCTATGTGGGAGGTATTTCTGTCTGCTGTGCACATCTGTTTATGTCCTGTCCTAGTCAGGGTGAAGAGTCAACAAGGAATCTGGCTCCCCTGCTTGTCCCCACAAGCCCTACGCCAGCAGAGGAAAAATTCTCCCCCTCCTCTCTTTCATTTGCCATTAGACCAGCCCCAGCCTAGGATGTTAACAAGGGCTGGATTTTGTCTTAGTTTACTTATTTGACAAATATGGGATTCCACTAGTGCCTTGGCAATAAGCACTTTTTAAAATGTAAATTTCTCAGCTGCAAGGAATGACATTAAAAAAAAAGTATATTCAAAAAGCAACTGTCTAAATCAAAGACTAATTGGCTGCCAAATTATGGGTTTATGCGACTCCCTCATCACAGCTTGTTTTGCTTTTTTACCAGAGGTAAGTAAAAATGCATCAGAAAACACACAAAAAATATTTTTGTTTTCCTTTCATAATAAAACATGTGATGTCAACCCATTTAATTTGAAAGCTCTTGCTACCTACAGTGAAAATTTGTCCACCTGAGATTGCCTGTCCAGCCACAAGGAAAAGGGAAACAATCCTGTGATTAGATCTGAACTAAAGGAAAACTGAGGCAAGGAGCACAGTCAGTAGCCAACTATTGAGTTTCTCAGGAATGACAGCAGGTTCCTCAAGGATCTGGGCATCATGTCTTCCTGCAGAGGGTTCAAAGCAGTAGCACTGAGATCATCTTCCCCTAAATGCATGTCAAAGCACTCAAAGATTCACAGTTTTCATGTACCTGGGATTTTTTTGGTGAATGCCCTTTGGGACTGGGGCCGTATGGGGACTGAATGTGCAACTGAAAGCTCTTGAAATCGAAGTGCAGCTGTTGGCTAACTTTATTGCTCAGGTCTCCATGGTGGCCTCAATCTCACACCCGGGGAACTTAATGGGAGGAAAAAATTAGTTCCTTGACAGATGTTCACAATCACACAGGTGAAATGCTTTGAACCATGACCCATGAGGCACTGGGGTTAATGTTAGACCTGAGGTATACTATTCTGGGTCACTGTCTTTGTGCTTAACCTAGTACCGGTGTGGAATTTGGAGACAATCTCCCTGGGATGTAACAAGAATCAGATCACATTTTCCTTTCTTCCTTCTTTCTCTCTGTGTCAGTTCCTCATCCTGCCTCAAGCTCTGTACTTGCCAGCCTCTCAGAAACATCATATGCAGCAGACTACTTGGATGCAGTGATGTTCTTCTCTATATGACCTTGCAATGATGTTTTTCTTCCCCAATTCATAACCAGGAGTTTTATCTTAATCCTTTGTTGCAATCTCAGCATGTGAATTCGCACTTGCAATGAAGAACAAGTATTCCAGGTAAATTACAGCAAAACAGTGAGAGTTTCTGGTAAAGCATTTACCTTATTTCTTCAGGTTTAATTTTTTCTTTTCCTCTGTTTTCCCAGTGATACATGTTTAAAAGAGTAACAAATCCATTGCCACTGGGGAGCCATATACCCAACACTATGCTGCAGAATGATTACTCAGGAATACCCATTAATAGTGGGATAACAAATCTGATTCTCCTGTTTCAGCAACACAGTACCTTACTAGAGGATTGGGGAAGGAGGTAAGGGGTGTGTGGGGAGGGAGGGGAAAGTGGTTGGTGTGTGGGAGCGGGCAGAGGGGCCCATATGCAGGATAGTATCCCCATATTACCAGCTCTAGGGCTTTGTGAAACAATGAGGGTCTTATCCAGTTACAGGCTTGTGCTGTGTATGCACACACACTAACCAGGCTCACCTTTGAAATATGCTTGTTGGTAAGCAGCACATTAGAAAGAGAAGGGTACAAATACCATTCCAAGAGCTTTTCAAACCATGCTGCATCTTTGCTATGTCAAAAATAAACTGCAAAATGAAAAGATGAAGAATAAGCCTACCATTTTGCGTCCTTACCTCTTAAAATAAAAGAGTAGATTTAAACCGCATAAAAATGTTCTGCCATGATGAATTACACATTTATAACCCTATTTAGTGAAGTATTTTACCTATGTAATTTTAAAACTGTCACTTTGACAAAAAATATAGATGAGCAAGTTGGCCTTTCACATTTAATGTTTTTGTTCTTATTTGCAATTCACCAGGTTCAGCTTTGATTAAAGAAGTGGTATAAATGGAATGCATAATGGTCAGGACTTGAAGAACATATTACTCTCACACTGCAGGATAAGTCTTTTTCCTTTGTATAAGCAGATTTGGTTTTTTCACCTGAGAAACTTCTTGATCCTGGGCCTGCTGGCTTTATTACATCTGAAATGCGTCTTTGACTCCAAATTTGTGCAGAATAATGATTATTTTACTTAATGATTCAAAAAGGATAAGAAAAAGTCAATGGACGCACATATTTATAACACTTTCCTTTAAAAGACTTCAGGGAATGAATCATCCTATGAAGTCTGACTTTGAGCCTAAAATGAGGTGTAGCTGCTTCAAAAGATTTTAGGGCCAATGTTAAGAAGTGATCAGAAGAGGCTCTGCTCTGGACACAGCATGTCCTGTTAACAGGGGTTTTTTTTCCACAGTAGCTGCTGTGAGTGCTTGGCATAAAGTGACCCTGAATTAGCTAAGAAGAAATATTTCCCTCTCTCTCCTACGTGTGTCTGCTACATGTCAGAGACACATTTTTATGTCTTCAACTAATTTTTCTCTGGAAGTTTCAATTCTTTCAGGTTAAGTTAAAACTTGGGAATAAAATCCCCAAAACAAACCCAAACCTCAAAACCAACCAAAAACCCAATTCTCTAGAAAGGCTTCCTTTAAAAATAGTTACTCAAATACAGTAGGCGTGTTTAATACAAATTCTCTTCCTTGTGACTAGCTATAAGAATTACACACTGCATTCCAGTTCCACACTCAAAATGGTTTCCTAATGGAATCACTCTGTATCAGTATTTAACCACTGAGGATAATAAATCCAGTAAAGACCTCAGGTGTGTTACTGGATTAGTGACTGTTAAGACAAGTACCTCAGCAGGGAAGTAGGCAGCCATTTAATGGCTATTGATAACTTCACACAATTATCTGTCTTTAGTTCTGTTTGATTAAATGGATCCTCCTCTCAAGGGTCAGTGACATCAGAGTTTGTTTTAGGATCCAAGCTTACCAGCTTGGGTAAAATGAATATAAATAAACAAATAAATAAATAATAGTAAGTCAGATGTAAGAAACAAAGGAGATAACAGAATTCAATTACACTATTTGGAGATGGTCCTGACAGAAGGTGTGAAAGATCTACCTATTGAGGAAGGCCAATTTTAAGAACAGGTGTGGTGGTTCATTGAAGCATTCATTCTTCTTTTTTAATTTCCTTCTTTGGATGTTGCTTTGCAATAGACCACTTGGCAGGATCCTTGAGCCAGCAAACAGATCTGACACCTGGCTTCCAGCCCCTGTTCCAGGGAATTCCATAAGCAGTTTATACAAAGCTGAACAGTATGAAGAAGAAATATTGAGCTGATAATTTTAGATAATGTACCCTGTGCTGTGCAGGAACCTTTCTTTAGAGGCAGAAGATAGGGGTCTGAGTTCATTTGAAGAAGAGCTCCTGTGTCAAGGCTGGTGACAACTGGAGGAAAGAAGTGGTTGTTTCAGGTATTTTTTATGCCAGTCTAAGTTTTAGAAACCCTTCCCAGCTGAAACTATTTGTCAAATTAATGTTGAATTCATAAAATTGTTTTGGAATGGATGAAATTGCTTTTTGGGGATATGAATAGTTCATTCACAGGAAGAAAAATGTGCCCAGCTCTGGAGGATTATATTGGCAGGAATGCACCCAAATGTTGCTAGAAATGACTTCCAGGATGAAGAAGAGTGATGAATCCCACACTTAACCTTAAAAATGCACTTAAAAGATTTCCTGAATGCAAAGTATATTCTTGTTACTGGAAGCGCAGGGCTGAATTCTGCTCTGCTTTATATCCTCGTATACATACAGGCAGGCTAAGTGCCAAAAAAATGCAATATGGAACACTTTTGCAGAAGTGTTTGCTACATCTCCACCTATTTCCAGGAGGGTTTATGCTTATGTATGTTTATCTGACAGCAGAGAAGCAGGTCCAGTTTTCTAAAAAAAACTACTTTGAATATCAGCAGGCAAGGGAGGGGATTGTCCTGCTCTGCTCTGAGCTGGGGCAGCCTCACCTCCAGTGCTGGGGGCAGTTTGGGGTGCCACAATGCAAGAATAGATATTAAACTGTTTGAGGGTGTCCAAAGGAGGACAATGAGGATGGTGAAGGGCCTTGAGGGGATGCCATAGGAGGAGCAGCTGAGGTCCCTTGTCTGTTCAGTTACAACTTCCTCATGAGGGGAGAGGACAGGCAGGCACTGATCTCTGCTCTCTTGTGACCAGTGACAAGACCCCAGGGAATGGCCTGAAGCTGTGTCAGGGGAGGTTTAGGTTGAGCACTGGAACAGCTCCCCAGGGAAGTGGTCACAGCATCAAACCTTGACAGAGTTCAAGAAGTGTTTGGACAATGCTCTAAGGTGTGACTCTTGGGGATGATACAGGGCTGGGAGTTGGACTTGATGATGTTTTGTGAGTGCCTTCCAACACAGCATATTCTGTGATTTTTTTTTTTATATCGCTCTGTTTCATTTGATTAGCCTACAGAGGTTGTTAAACAGAAAGTCTCCAGTGAAGTAAATGAAATCTTTTGCTAACTCGCCAGGACAGTGAAGGTATTTAAGTCAAACAGAACTCTTCCAGACTGAGTGTGACACATCTGCTGTACCTTTTCTTCCTTCATTGCCATTATCCCACTTAACTCTGGCTTGATTAACTGGCTAAGTGGAAATGCTGAACATAGCTGAAATTCTTTGTTTTCCTATCAGTTCTGAAAGGCCAAAGTGATAAAGGGGATGCAGATCTCAAAGCTTCACTTGTATCACAAAATGTCAAACCAACTACTACAGGGGTTCAATGTTTCTTAAAGTCTATGACATGCCTGCTGTCTCTGTCTTCACCTGTGGAGCTGCATGTGACAGCACACCTTCGTGTTTTTAAGGTCAGCTTCTGGTTGTCTTGACTTGTGGACTGTAGATTTTAATATGTGTGTTTAGCCTCTTCTACTTGTCAATATGCAGCAATTCAGAGATCTGATGCACAAAGGAAAGGAAAGGAATAAATTTTGAAATTACAGAACTAACTATACAAGAAATACGTAGAAGGTCTGGCAGTATGTCAACTCCAATTGGAACCTCCTGTTGAATGTTGCCCAGAAACCCTTTCCATGACTAAAACTCTATCACACCCATTTCCACAGCAAGCGGTTAACATATTAGAAAAGATAAAAAGATCACCAATGGTGTATTACATCTCTAGAGAAACCAAGAGGTACGTTGGTCAAACATCCTAAGGTCATTTTTGATTTCAGAAAACAAACTTATTTTCACCATGATGAGAAAGACAGGGAGTCTTAAATTGCTCCCTTTTATTGGATTTGGATGGAATTACCTTCTGCCCCCTGAAATCTATGGGATTTTTTCAGCCTGAATATACAAGCAGGACACAATTGAACACAAAAGAGAAATTAGTATTACAAGGAGCACTGGTTTTCCTGCCCTCTGTCTGCAAAATCTACTGTCCTGGACATTACGATGCCATTGTATCTTACAATTACAATTTTATCACCCTGTGTTGCGCACCTGTGACTTTTTCAGGTTTCTAATTGTACAAAGCTCATTCTGGTGAAAGGATCATGAGCATTTTCAAGCAGTTTATAATGAGGATGTCATTGCTTTTCATAGTGTTAACAAGATTACCATCATGTGTTCATGAATACTTAAACACATTCAATAAAAAGGATGGGATGTGAAGAGGATGAGCTATTGCAGCTCTCAGGTTGTTAATCAAAGTTGTAAATTATCCATATCCTTTAAACTCATGGTGGGACAGCAGCGTCAAAGAACTGTTTCTCCAATGAGATGCAGTCAGAAAATAAACTTCTTTTTTTTTTGTTTTGTTTTGATTTGTTTTGTTTTTGTTTTTTTGTTTTTGTTTTGTTTTTAAGAGCATTGCCATATTCTGCAATGCTTCAGTATAGAAAATCAGCTCAGAGTTCCAAAGTACTTATGGTCATGAGCTGTGTCTGCCTTTGCTTGCTTCTGTTAGCTGACAAATTGGTGATTTGAGCTAGAAGGAACACTTTATTCAGTGTATTGGCTCTGGGGGAGGTTGTGATACAGGTTTGATGCTTTACTGTGTAGGCCATCCGAGATACATCTTTGTTCCAGGCAACTCCATTTATTTACTTACTGATTTTTGTATTGAACCTTCTTCTGCCACTTAATTCATCCTTATTAGTTTTCTGGAGTCTGCTCATTCACACTCTCTCACTCACCTGCAAAGCTCCTGTTGCTTCATTATTCAAGGGACACAGGACCCTGCTCTCACAATTTCCTGATTTCCTGGGAGCACCAACAGGCGCAGATGAGGGACAAGGACTGACTTGTGGCCCAAAAGTCAAGTGACACAGACCAATCCCTGTCAACACTACTTAGAACAACCTTCTTACTAGAAAATTGTTGGAATTAGCTATCAGTCCTTAATGCTACACCATGACAACTAAGTCACATGGAGAATGAGGTGAACACTCAGGCTCAATCTTCTTTTTCTCAGCAGAGTGAACAAGACCTCTGAGTAAGAGTGATATTTCTGTCTGCCTGCTGGGGTCTCTACCACAGAAACACATGGTCTAGGAAAATTATTCCAGAATTAAAATAGCTTCTAGGCAACTCTTCAACCTTAAGGGCTACTATATTACCAAAATCCTTACCTGTTCCTTCTCTGTTCATAAAACTCACTTCAAAGCTTCTGTCACCCTTAAAGTAAAATCACTGCTGTGCAATGTCTATTTTTCCTGCTATACTGTCATAATTCCAAGAGACTCAGATATTAACTAGGGTACTGAGATCTTACTAGATCTTACTTCCGTGTTTTGAATGCAGAGAGGGAGTTCTGAGTTCTGAGGTCTGCTGAAAGATTCAATATTTTATGTAGCATGACACGCTAGAGGAAGTGGACACAAAGAGTTTCTATCTAGAGCGTGTCTCTAGCCCCTATACTAGGGAGTTTCACTCTTCTATGTTTTACTCCATTTAGATCTCCATAGTCCATCTCCTCAGCTTTATGGCAGATTGACATGGGCAAGGTTAAAGGCAAGTGGGTCCCAGCTCTTTTCAGCCTGTTGTGTCATTTGGTGGTTTGGACACTCTTGTAGAAGGTAGAAGGAGGAGGTGATTCAGAATCTCCTCTGGCAGAACAGCCAAATAAAGTTAGGCTTTTGTGCTATTGCTAAAAAGACCAGATTATTGACGAAAAAGTTGCCACTGATGATGTTTGTTCAGGATTGTCAGAGAGTGTTAGGGCATGTACCCTCTAATAAGCTTAATTTGCTATTGAGCAGTTTGTTGGAAGGCACATTGACCTTGCCGTGCCCTGTTGTACTGTGTTGAATCTAAACCTATGCAAGACTCAATTAATATAAGCTTATTTGTAATCATCTGAGAGATGAGTCTTTTATATGTCACTGTGTTTGATGCAGGGGAATATAATCTCTAAAACAGTTACCTACTCTCTCTAGTTACATTGGTGTCAATGTCAAGTTGGTCATGTGAGGAAGACACGTCTCCTGAGCTTTTGAATTTGATCCCCAAACTGATGCCTCCAAAGTTTTGACTGTCATTAGCAATAATAAAATATCAGACTCTAGCAAGGTCCCACTTAGACTAGTTAGCCCTAAGTTGTGATGGCCAGGCATTGGTCTAAAGAAAACAGCTTGTCACACCTGGTGGTACCACAGGAGTTAGATTGCTCTTGCTTGTCTTTAAAAGTGCATTGAAACAATAGGAAAGACAATCTTTGCAATTAAAGTGATCGAGTTATACAATGTAAACCTTTGACAAATTAAAACAGACTCTGTTGCAAACAGGCTTTGAACATAATTTCTCCTAAAGCTGACATGAAAATACACTTTTAATCAGAAAGCTAGAGAACAAAACTCTTTCATGTTATTGCTCTGTCTTTTTTGTCTTTTTTCTTCCCCCCTTGTTTTGCACTGTGCTGAGCCTGTAGCATCATAATTGAACTGAGCAGATATTTTTCATTAAGCACCAAGAATCTTTTCTGTGCCCCTCCTCAGATCCCTTTGAAACTCCCAGAAGTAGCAATCTGATTTTCTTCGTATTCAAATCTTCCTCGTTGAGATCACAGTAAAAATATGGATGATTGCTTTAAACCTTAGTTGAGGTAAATGCAATGTGCAATAACTTCATCAAATAAAGCTTGAATTTTATGGTGCATATGCCAGTCTTCATGGTTCACTGAACCTTTTCAAATAGTACACTGCTTGCCTATATCAAATTTGTAGAACGGGATTGATTTTGTTGTTGTTGGAATAAAGCCATTTCAACCTTGTTGCATGCTTTCCTGAAATAATAATGCTATATTAAAAGATAAATGATAAGCAGATTACTATTTTTAAGGATTATTCAGAATGTTAACAACAAATATGACAGACTCGCTGCTATAAACTTAAATGGCAAGTCTCAACCTGATTATTAAAGTTCTGTTTTCCACAGACATGTAGGATTATAGGGCAAGCTATTTTTTTTTGTCTGCTAGACAGAAGCATTATGCTTTCAACTATAACCATAGACTGCTATGATTATTTTTCCCCCAAGTATTTCCTTCGTTTTGTGGTGGTATTGATAAGATAGCAATGGAGACTGTAAAGTGCTTCCTGAACATAACTAGTGTTACCAACTGTGATAGTGGGAGAATATGTGATGAAAGCAGACACATTTAGAACATTATCCATTTCCAAACTGATAGTAAGTGACAGGACAAGTGGTAGCTGTTTAATGAATTATTTTGAAACCTGGCTAGTGCAATGAATTCCCCTTGGATTTTTTTTCTATCCGTGTTTTCTAGAGTCCATTTGTATGTAGTTGTATTTTCTCACTTTTATCTGTAGTTGGATGATGAAAGGACTGCCTTTAGCATACACAGGAAGCAGCACATTTAAAAGCATATAAAATGCAAATCTACTTAAAATTTTTGGTTAGGAAGTATATAATAAGAGCTCCTTAGCTGTTGTCAGAGAACATAACTCCATAGAAGTCACAGGCACAACGCTAATGTGACCAAGCTGAGCCTGTATCCTCCTTAGGTCCTTATCACAGCAACAAATGATCAAAGCTTTCTTTGTTCCTTCTCCCATATAGTTTGCAATGTAGCATTCAGTTCTAATTGGTTTATCCTAATTTCTTTTTTGTCAGTGCCTTTTTGTGGCACTGGCAAATTTCAATGACATGCATCTTGGGATTTCATAGGCAAAATTACTGCCAGTAATAATTAGACATCACCGAGGCCCAGGATTTAAAGAGAAATAGGTTCACATAGTGAATATAACAGCAATATTATCTGAATTTTTCAGTATTGTCTGAAAGCCAATGGCATGATATCAAGTAGTTTTTGGTGTCCAAACAGTATGGAGAAAATGGAAGCTTATTTCCATTAGCTTAAAAAAAGCCAAAAAACCCCAATTTATCTATGCAAGCTAAACCTAAAATGATTGTGGCAATTCACTCATTCTATATTGGAGTAGAACAGGAAAAAACCCTAACCTATAACTAACCCTGTAAATTGGGAAAGTCTATACACAAGTGCTTGCATGACTTCTTATGTGGAGAAAGTAACTTTGGACTAAAAGTAACAGCTGCAGTGAGGACTGGGTACTTTGCTGAAAAACATATAATGGGCATTTTTATCCTCTCTATCCTTAATTTGCTTTGAAGTCCCCAAAACCACATGCCATTTTGTATTGTGTCTGACTGAGAAGGAGTTAATTTTCCCCTGGCAGCCCTCACAGTACTGTGCCTTGCACTGGTAGCTGGAGAAGTGTTGATAATACACCTTTGGCTCCTGCTGAGCAGGGCTGGCACAGCATCAGCACTGTCTCCCCAGCATTCCCCCCCACCATCAGTAGTCTGGGGTGGGCAAGATCCTGAGAGGGGAAATAGCTAAGGAAGCTGGCCCAAAGTAACCACAGGTATATTCCATGCTGTATGACATCAGCTCAGGTACAAAAGCTAAGAGAAGGAGTAGGAGTGGGGCATTTATTTACAATGTTTGCCTTTCCAAGCAATCACCACATGTGCTGAAGCCCTGCTTCCCAGGAAGTGGCTGAACATCACTTGCTGATGGGAAGTAGAGAATTAGATTGCCGGTTTTTCTTCTTGATTGTGTGCACACAGACTTTTGCTTTTGCTTAATAATCTGCCTTATCTTGACCTACAATTTTTTTTCCAGCTTATTTTCTCACCCCTGTCCAGCTGGGAAAGGGGAGTGACAGAGTGGCTTGGTGGGCATCTGGTGTCCAGTCAAGTAAACCTACCACATATTATTAAGGCAAATCATCTAAAATAATTTCAAACAATGATGATCAGTTCTCTCATATGTTTTCCTTACCCTCTTGTGGGACTTTGAAGACAGCTGCCATCTGCAATGTAGCCTTTGGGTTAGAGATTCCTTTTTCTTTTTCCCTCCCAAGATCTATTGAAGTGAGGCCTCAGTCCTCACGAATCTCCATACTGATGGTACAAGGAATCAGTAAAGCAGGGTCTGATGAGAAAGAAGAATTGTATAACAACCACTAGAGAAATCCATGTTTCTGGACTTGTGCTTCAAGACTGGGATTTTTAAACCTATATGATATAAGAACCTGGTTGTAGCACATGCTTAGTGTAGTGAGAATGTGATTTATTTAGTTAAGGTGTCCATTAAGTTTTTGTAATCTGCATATCCTAGTCCTGACAAGTAACTGGTGCTGACATGCTCAGAAAGTAACCTAAACATGTAACCAAGTCAGTAGTAGATATGAGATGTCAAGAAATAAATAGATAAATATTAGGGAGTTAGAGAAAGCACTTCATTAAAAACTCAGTATTCAGGCAAGGTTAGAAGTAAATTACAGATTCAACCTGCCTCTAGGTTTGTTGGGAGCAAAGGTGTATTTGCTGAAATCTCATGGGTAGGGTTGTCATCAGCTATAAAATAAAATGTACCACCAAGGGCTTATGTGGATTTTTTTCCCCTGAACATGAAGTGTAGGGGAAAAAAGAAAACAGGAAATCTTAAAAAAATAAGAATATAAGAGGGGAAGGAGGATTGGTAAATACTGGTTAAAACAGTAGGAAACTTACCTTTGACCCATGGTGGAAGATCAACAAGGTTAAGCTGGCATTGCACATTGGACTGTTTAACATATTGTTCTGTGCATCAACATTTTGATTTCATATTCATTTGATAAATAATGCAGTGAGAACAGAAAAAGGTACATATGAAGCTCCTCTGACATTGCTTGTAACAGTGGAAAGGAAGAGACTTGCAGTGCCTGGAATGTCAGTTGCCACACATACTAACAATTATACAGAAAAAGCTCTCAGACAGCAAAATGCAAAATTATCCTCTTACAAGTAACCCTGCTGCTGTACTGGAAAGACTTAAATAAACTTGCATTCCATTTGCACATGCTGCAAAGTGAGAACTGTATCTCTCGTTTATTTATTTTGTGTAGCAGTTGAATTGGGCATTTTCAAACCTAATGCAAATGAGGGATGACCCTCAAACTGAGTATTAGGATTTCTTACGTGTATACACACACACGCACACATACATACATATATATAGATATTGCAAATATCAGCCAAATATCTGTAGTTCATCCAAGCCTCTGGGGAGAATCTCATGGGAGACATGCAGTCTCATCTATCAGAACAAATTGAGAGCACCTTCCCTGACCCAAGTGATGCTCCTCTTTCCCAGTGCCTTGACTCCTTCCTTTGGGTATGCTTTGCAGCTCGTTTTCCAAGTGAAAACAGACAGTATTGTGAGAGACCAAGGAATTACATGCACAGTTTATGCAGTGATGAAACCATCCTTAAAGTTTATGCAGTATGATGAAACCATCCACTAACCCTACGAATAAAAAAAAGAGTACGGTTAAGGTTAGGTCCAGTATAATCAAAAGAGATTTGCCAGGTTGTTTTCACAATATATGTTGATGACAGGAGTTGGAAGCAGTTAGTGGCATTTTCTCTTCTCTGAAGTAATGAGGCTGATTGTTACTTTTGACTTTTACTATGACCGGCAATCAGATTCAATGAGCAATCACATATAGTACGTGTAATTCTATTATTTACTGCTTTGTTCACTACTCACTTTACAATTTGGCTTTAGATAGCTATCATTTCAAATTATTCGGTTCAGTGCTGCAATTAGACAGTCGATAGTCCTAAGTAATGCTTTCTTCTGGCACATGGTAATACTTGAAGAATAATTCCATTCTCCCAGTCGAGACAAAGCTGCTGAGAACAGTGCATTCAATTTTCTCCTATTCCAGATTGGCTATTTGAGTTACTTCAGCTCCTGAACTTAGGCAGTTTCAGCTGCTTACTTATCTGCAATAAAACTGTTAGAACTAAGGAGGCTTTGAAAGCTTTTCTGATTACTAGGCTTGATGCCTTGTAGAGTGCATTGCTGCTATGGTGAGAACTATATATATCAGAATAAAGAAACTTGGTAGCCTTGGTGCCCCAGTAATATGATGGAGATCATTAAAAAAAAAAAAAAGAAAAAAAAAGTTAATTGGGTTCATTTGTGCTTTAATTGGGTCAGAGATGCAAGTTGTGTTTTTTCATTGTGTATTGGCTTTATGAGGTAGCCCTGCCATGAAACAGAGTAAGTTCTGATGGATAACTAAAGATCCAGGTGGTTGAAAGCCTTTTACATAAGACAACATTACTATAAAACAAAAAAAACTATATTCAGATGATGGTAGCTGTCTGCCCATTTCTATTTTTGCCACAGTCTTTGTCCCAAAGATGAAAAAAATGTTGTCAGATTCTGTTTTTGTTGCAATTTTTTTTCTCAGTAATGAAATATCAACATTTTCATGGTTTGTACACTACATGAAATATAATATTTTGCTGGAATCCTTTGACCTTTTCAAAAACATGTATTTTGATTGTCTGGCAATTCTGCTATTTCCCTGCAGGTTAGAGAGGAAAACAATGTTTTGTGGAGGAGGTGAATTTACAGTGGCGTTGCACTGGGCTCTGTGGCAGGTATTCATATGCAGCCTGGATATAGGGATGGTGGTGATTTGTAATGGTTAGTCCTGCAAAATGCAGTGACCTAGACAGATTTTTTTCCTGGATATCATTGTAATACGACCTGTTTTGATGAAAAGAAGAAAAAATCTCCTCAGAAAATGTCCAATTACCCAAGATGAAACTCAAGCCAGGCCTCCAGGAATGACACCCAATTCTATCTTGCACCTGAAGCTGTCTTCTTTTTTTTTCCCAGCAATGCTGGTAAACACAACTTTTCAGCACAGAAGCTTCAGGCTGACAAAAATTTCTGGCACACTGTTTTGCAAAAAATGTCAGTGTTCAGAAAAAACTTGTTTTTGTATCAAAATGAAAATCAGACTTTCCAAATATTTTATGAGAAAAACAAAGACCAAACCCTTATCCTCTGAAGTGGTATGAAATAAATAGGCAAGACACATATATATATGTAAGGAGAGAGAAGCAAAAGTAAATCTGAGCCACTAGTTTTCTTGGACCAAGTGAGGGTGTTGAAGAGGGCCTTAATGCTTCTGGTAATTTTTCACCTGATTGGGATACCCCTTGGTAGCTGGGGTATGGTTTTGACAGGCCAGTACAATAACCATAAAGTTAAGTGACCTTTCTTAAGGTCACATAAAGACTTCTGCCCAATCTTACTCACAGCTGGAGATGTTCGTAGAGCATCACAGCTGCTGGGTTGAATCACTGCTATCTCTTTCTGTATCTGAAACTCTGTGGGTGCTGCTCCAGACAGCAGTGAAACTTCCCACTATGCTGGACATTGCAATATTTTCATGCTCCTCTGCATCCTTATTCTATGTATTTTTGTCCAGACTAATGGCAGGAGACAATTATCTTTTCCTATCAGGAATTACAAGCCCCCTATGCACCTGGATGGATTTCTTCATCCCATCCTGGATGGGTTTCTCTTGCACCTTTTCTATTTTCATCCTTCCACACTTCAATTTGTTTAAAGTCTTTTTCTAATGGGAAGCACTCTCTTTTCATGGCCAGTGTCCTTTTTCAAATTTCTGCATAAAACTTTTGTGCATATTAGGCACTTGTGTTTCATGCTGCATAAATTTCTGCTGCAATTTCTTGGACAATCTTGCATTTTACTTTTACATTCTTAAGTATGTTTAACATCTTTGTTGGTGACATAGACAGTGAGGTTGTGTCCTCAGCAAGTTTACCAACGACACCGAGCTGTGTGGTGCAGTCAACACACCGGAGGGAAAGGATTCCATCCAGGGGGACCTTGACAGGCTTCAGTGTGAACCTTTTTAAGTTCTACAAGGCCAAGTGGAAGCTCCTGCCCCTGAGTCAGGACAATCCCAAGCATGAGATGGGTGAAGAACAGGTTGAAAGCAGCACCAAGGAGAGGGACTTTGGGCTATTGGTGGATGAGAAACCCAACATGACCCAGCCATGTGTGCTCCCAGCCCAGAAAGCCAGACACTCACTCCCTAGGGCTGCATCAAAAGAAACATAGCCAGCAGGTTAAGAGAGGGGATTGTACCTGTTTGTGAGACCTCACCTGCAGTGCTGCTTCCATCTCTGGGGCCTCCAACATAAGAAGGACACAGATCTACTGGAGTGAGCCCAGAGAAGTCCGCAAAGATGATCCGAGGACTGAACACCTCTCCTATGAAGACATAGGCTGTGAGAGTTGTGGTTGCTCAACCTGGAGAAGAGCAGGCTCCAGAGTGCTCTTAGAGTGCTTTCCAGTACCTAAAGGGGGCTGCAAAGGAGCTGAAAATGGACTTTTTACATGGACACATAGTGATAGGACAAGGTAGGTTTAGATGAAATATTAAGAAGAAATTCTCCTTTTTGAGATGCTGGAACAGGTTGCCCAGATAAGCTGTGGATGCCCTATCCCTGGAAGTGTTCCAAGGCATGTTGGATGGGGTCCTGGGCAACGTGGTCTAGTGGAAGTTGTCCCTGCCCATGGCAGTGGGGGTGTAACCAGATGATTTTTAAGGTCCCTTCCAACCCAAATCATTCTACGTTTTCTGATAAGACTCCATGATAATCTTTTGTGTCTGGGTCTTTAACTAAAGTCCCGTGGGCTTTTTTGACCTTCAAGTAAGCTGAGATGGAAACAACAGCTGGAATTATATAATCAACATGTTCTGGAACTACAAGTAATAGGGCTGTTTTTGAATGCCCATAAGTTACAGGAGAGAGGAAAATACTCATATCACTTTTATATGCCTTAGCTCCAGATGTAACACACCTTTCAAAGCTTTAATATTTGTGCTGGCAACCTGGACACAACCTGCTGAGGATTAATTTATTTTTAACTATGCTATGTGATTTAGTCTGCCATCACACAATTTTGAATAATAATTTTACTGCCTAGCTATTTTCACATTTGACATTCACTTATACCTTTCTTCTGTTGTAAAGAAAATAGCTTTGATATAGGCAGTTATACCATAATTTAACCTTTACATCTTCTTTATTTGGGCATTTTAGTTGTATAACATGTCTTGCTTAAACACCTGATCCCTTCTTCCCATCCATCAGATCACAGAAAAGATATCTGTATCAGTGAAAATTTAACTTATAATTCTAGTTTCGGGTAGAAGTTTTTCAGTGTAACTTGCTATCTTACAAAAAAAACCCCCAAACCGTTTTGATAAAAATATTAGGTATAAGAAAGAGACTGATCTTAGTGATTGAAATTTTCCTTGATTACATCAAATCTTTTGCTAGATTTGAAAACATCATTTTATCACAGAGAGAAAAGACAATCTTTTTTATAGATAGATTTTCTAGGAATGAGTATAGGAGCTTCAGCTTCCATTCTAGACTTGTTTGATTATCTCCAAGGTAAAATCTGGATTAGATCTGCCATGAGATATTTATATAAATCACCTTTTCTAAAAAGAAATATTTAAGATGCAGCTCAAATCTTATACAGAGGCAGAACTGCACTCACACAGCCCTTCGTGGAAATGGGGCACACTTTACAGTAGGTACCTTCCTTCATCATGCCTTGCTTTTACAAGAGCTGTTATGAATCTCTGCTTGAATAGAAATGCATTATTGACTGTTGATCATGTAATGAGCATTCTGTGTTTTCTTTCAGGGATTAATTGTCAGATTAGATTATGTGAGAGTCTGAAGCAAGAACTGTTTTTCTTTTTCCCTCTGGGAAAAGCAGAGAATGCAGATTTCTCTAGCAAAGTTTTGCTAGATGAGAACTTGGTATTCACGTGAAAAATATGCCTCTAAGCTCTGCTATTACTGCCTGTCCTCTTTCTAAAGTTTGTGGAAGTGCTGTAAAAGGAAGAAATGTAATAGGCACAGTCAATAAAAAAGAAATAAAGTCTGCTATGAGAAATTGCACAGCGTTCTGAAGCTCATCGGTACAAACCTGTATACTAGTTCAAAAGAGAACAGAATAAACCCTTCCTTTTTTAAGTTCAGTGAAGGCTTTTGAAATTAATGGGTAGGTAATTGATCTAACAGCTACAAGACTTTAAAAAACAGATAGTTCTTAGTACACAATAATATGAATTTCAAACTCTAGTTGATAATTGGAATGGATTCAATTGAAAGTTTTAGCTTTAATTCTGCTACAGTGTTTCTGCACACATGATTTCTTTAGAAAATCAGATTTCTTGGACCCATACCTTGGCAAACATGAATATTTGGTTTACTGAATATTTCACAAATTTTTTTTTGTTTTGTTTTCCTGGAGACTTTTTCAGATCTTTATAGTCTTAAAACTCATATTATCCTTAACAGAGTTTTTCTTCATGCCACACCTGACTGCACATTTAAGATTTTACCCATAATGTGTTTTTTAGAGTACAATTGCTGCACGACTTAAAATGGAGATAGTAGTTAAATATCTCTTTTTCCCTTTTATTTTTTATTTTCAAACCTTATTTTCTGAGAAACATTTGGGCAGTGTGGGTCTGATCACATGTGCAGGGACAGCTCAGGCAGGAGGGATGAGATAATAGAGAACAGCAAGAGCAGAAAATTCCCCTCCCAAACGTACTCTGTCGGTTCAATTTCTATTTTGTCCAGAGGAGCTATAAAACTCGAGAGAGGTGAGTAATAGATTTGAGAGTCATCAGAAATATAAAATATAGCTAGACATTTCCTATCCACATCCCATGCAGTTAATGATAAACAGTCTATGAGATGTATGCACTTCTAGCGTTTTTATAATGAATCTATTGCTTCCATGACAGCTTACTGTCAAACATTATGCTTTGGAATTTATAACTTTTGATACCATTTTAATAAATGGTCTGGAATATGCTAAAATCTATTCATTTTCTTTTTAAGAGTATGACACTTTCTCCTAATGAACATGCCTAATGAAGTTCAAATGTCTCTGCAAACACTTGCCCCTGCACCTGAGAAGGATTTTCTTTTTTTCTTCTTTTCCTCCTTTTCTTTTTCTTTCTCTTTCTCTCTCTTCCTCTCCTTCTTTTCTTTTTTTAAAATGACTGCCAATCAAAAGAGAGCAAACAATATCTTTAGAGACTAATGGTTCAGTAGCTCAGAGGAAATGAAAAAAGAATACAAATGATATTATATAAAACTGTAATTGAATAAAAAGGGGATCACTTCTGTACTTGCTGCCCTATTTATTATTGATCTTCCTACTAGTTCTCTATGTGTTTATGATCATATATGCTAGATGTCTTCAAAAACATTCAAATAATGACTGTGCTCCATGCCTGGTTCCTCTGTGCATCATTCTGGGCATGCAGGGTTGTTTGCCCAGTGATTAGACCAGATTCAAGAGACAGGAAAATGCAGTGTTGTATCTCTGCTAGCAGAAAACCAGGTTTCACCTTTGAAATTATGCTTGAATATCAACCTTTTTTGCTCATCTGTGTTTGAATCCGACCGTTTATACCAGAAATATTTACATTAAAACTTTCCTGCCCTTTGCACCTACCCTAGCTCTAAGGAGGCTATGATTTTAGGTGACAAGAAATGTATAGAGTTGAACACAAATCTATTTTTGCTGGAAAGGTATGGTTCCCCCCATATTTTTATGGCAGATTAACTCTACGGATTTTATTAGCTGCCAAAGCAGGTGGGCTGTTTGGGATACACTTTCCTTTTCCTGCACTGCCTAGCAGGCAGTTGCAGCCTCCTTGCCCTCAGACTTCTCCACAGTGATAGATCTCAAAGGTAGCTCAGCCTTTTCCTGGCTTTATTGATGGCCTGTTTTGCTCACTAGCTGTACTTCCTTTTCTGCTAACATGGGAGGGATGAGCCCTCCCTTGTAACAAAGAGGTTTTGGAAAGAGTAGGTGACGTATTCAAGTCATGTCTGGAGGAGTTGCTTACTGCAAGCTAAATAGCACTGAAGACGAAAACACATGAAAATGGTAGTCAAGACCTTTTGTTTATTTTTATACTTTATAATTTGAATATTAATCCCATCATTTAGAGGACTATCACATGTCTATTCTTTTTATAATTACAGGCAGGGCATTTTTATGCACTGTCTTATAGCAGAAATCTACACAGTTGCTAATAAGCCTGTTTTTTTAAAAAATAATTCCATGCTGAAGCCAAAAAACCCAGCTTCCTATTGTTTTCTAATAGAAGAGCTGGCAATTTGGTAACATCTCATAACATATGCAGGTATCATGTCTGCTCATTACCTGGAGTCCAGGTACTGCTGCCTAATTGCACAATCAGGCAAGCAGTTATAGAGGAACTGGTAGCTAATACAACTACAGTAGAGCCCCTCAGCTATTACAAAGGTTGCATATAAATGTGCCATAAGCCTGTGTGGCTATCCTACTTACTAAAGTCAAGATGGGAACAAATGGAAAGATGAAGGGAGAGCTCCACAGAAATGGGTGCAAAGCAGTACAATGGACAGGCTAAATGGCAGAGGTGGTGAGGTGGCAGCTTAAAGGCAGGAGAGAGGGAGGAGAAGAAGAATTTATAATGAGTGCTATGGACTCTATAATCAGATTTTCAAATGTTATAGGGCACTTGGAGCAGAGATGTGAACAACTAATAAGGATTGTGAGCAAATTAGGATGGAGACCCTACTGGGATAGAGGGACTGTGAGATGAGCTAATTTTCCAGGAGATAAAGCTGTTGCTATCTATCTGAGAGACTAGTATAGGCAAGATGGTTGTGAATGGATATACTGAAGAGAAAGCTGATAATGAATCCATAAGTAAGAGGGAGAAGACTATGGTAGCTGTTCTGTACAGAAATGGGTCTAAGACAAGGGGATGTGCTACATCACTCCATATTGCAGGAAGAGAATGTACCTCAGTACAATACAGTCCTGTGTTAAGGGGTTTTGGTTATTTTTTTCTTTAATTCCCTGACAGGGACAACTACAGGCTGAATTCTGTAATTTTGTCTTTTGCTATATTCTCTTGAAGCAAATTTTTCTAAAGTCTTCTTTCTAGTAAGTATCTGAACAGTTCATAACAAATCATCCCTTCTAGGAGATCATTCATTATTAGACATATTGATGGCATGTTTGAATCTCTAAAGTGGTAATTTATGCGATTAGCTGAGTTGTCTTGATGACCTTCACTACACTAGTATTTTACTCATTCTTTCATATTCTTGTACTTCATACATACCAGAGAATAATTCATATCCTTGGTAACCTTTGCAAATGATTTCCCCAGAGGTTTTTCTTCATCAATACCAGAGAAAACTAACCCATTGTCATCATCCCCTAAAAAGTAATTAGCCATGAATAATTGCTCCTTTCTGACATCTTTCTAACTTTGCACTGAATTGATTTTTTTTTTTAAGTAGAGTCTATTAATTGTGGAAGCATTAGGCTGCCTTCACACTTTTATTCTCCCATTCCTTATTCTGTGCTTTTGTTACAAGTGCTCTGGGTTACATTTTGTTTGTCTTGTTTAATGTTGCTTGCACAGTTCCCTAGGTTTATGATACTTTGAATTCTAGACTGGTAGAATAGATTTTTCGATGCTGTGTTATTAGATTCGATTTTGGAATACTTTTACACACTGAGTTATTTTTGTGGAAGTTTTATGCCACTTTCATGGGACATTTTTCTCTTATTTACCCAGCAGGTAAATAAGAGTTTGTCTCTGCCAAGCAAGATACAGGGAAGAAATATTGATTAGAGCCATGGTCACCTATCTTTTTGTAACTGATCCTTGCTTTATGTATGTGGCAGCGTTTGTGCTTCACAGGGTCTTCTGGAGTTAGCTAACCTACTCCACAGGGCTTGAGGATGTGAACTACCTGTGATACACTTCTGTCCCACCCTAAAAATCCTAAAAAGAGATGTCTCAAAAGTAAAGGAGCAGAAGACAAACACCTTTTCATGAGCATGCACAGGTATTCCCCTGAAGGGAGAATCTCCATCAGTGGTGACTAAGTTGCTCCACTTTCCATAGAGTTATTTTTATAAAGATGAGTTATGCTAGAAACGTTTTGTCAATGGACTAGGAGGGAAAAATGTGTTTTTCTTCATTGTAAGGGAACTCTTCAAACACACTGCTACACAGTGAGGAAAACTCAGTTGTTTTAAACTGCTGTAGCTCTGTTGACATTTAACAGAGCCATGTTTTTTCAAATAAAAAGAGAGAATGCAGGCAATACAGTCTTTTGTGTTCCACATGCCTATTTCTCTGCTTCAACATATGAGTAGAAAATCACCCTTTTCTCCTTTACTGTCCTGTCTGAATCCTTCTTTTTATTGTCTTAGTCCTGCTGCACTCCCACCTCTCTTTCATATAATGCAGTGGTGCTCAGCTTTGAATCCATTTTAATAATTAAAATAGCTTTTTATTTTAATCTATAAAGCAATATCTTCTTGTACATTTCTACACATTTAATGATCAGTCTTCTAGATTTGTGGTTCTCTTTCACTTAATTCATTTGTAAAGGTATTTTTAAATTCTTTTAATCAATCCTGTTGTTTTACTTCTCTGCATTTTTGTTCTACATAACTACTAGACTAAATGACTATATTTTTGTCACTTTGCTTTCCCATATTTTATAAATTTAATAGATTTTTTAAAACCTCCTATAATTTTTTACTTCATTTGACATTTTATTCCCCATATTCCTTCTTTCTTTTATGCGTTAGTCTAGAGAATCTTAATCACAAAGGAGTTGGAAAACATGGTAGATTTTAATACTTCCAACTTTTCCTAGTAGCTTCTTCTATTTGTAAGCCTTATACATGTCAGGTTCTCCTTGATTTCCATTAAAGTTCTGCCTTTAGGACTGAACTCTTGTATACTTAAATCCTCCAAGTGCTCCTTTTTGATCCAAAACCCTTTACACTGCTTTATTACATGAACTCGTTCTTTACTTCGTTGGATACAAGCACTCAGTAATCACTGTTTTCAGGTTTATCTATTTTTCTTTTTCTTTTGTATTTCTGTTCTATCTGTAAACATTACTATTAGGATGAAGATATCTTATCTGCTGACTTTGGTAGCTGCTTCATGAATCCTTAAGTTAACTTCAAAAGGATTTAAATATTTGTTTCTACACATATACCAGTATACCCCAAAAATGTAGCAACCTAGAGTGTTAGAAATATTTTATGTTTTTCCTTTTGCGTGTTTTGACTCTGCCTTCCTTTTCTATTTGAATCCCAACTTGTTTCTTCACTGTGAAACTATTGCTTGTTGAGATAGTGAATATTTTCCTAGACCATATGAGCACAAGGTTCCTCCTTGTTTTTCTGTCTCAATCTTGAATACAGTGCTTAGATTGAAATGACTGCTCAGAAGAGAGATTAAAAGACTGCCAGGGAGATACCCAAGGAATCTGTGGTCTTGTGTTGGGAAATTCTAATTATAGTTACAGATTCTGGTCATACAGTTGCCATCCTAACAGGATTTCTTTATATTCACTGGTAAAAATTTTTCTTGTTTATTTACATGTCTATGACTGAGTAGTACCAGCTGAAAATGGAAAACATTCAGATTGTATATGTATATGTACAGTAGGGAATGGAACTTGCCTCAAAGAATTAAAAAATTAAATATGTGTCTCTTTAAAAAAAAACAAACCCTTATTCTGATAAAAAACATATTGGACTGTATTAATAATGGGCTCAAATACTAAAGCAGCATCTTCATTGATTTATATCCCTGTGGCATAACTCAATCTACAAGACATCAACAAACAAAATGTAAATTTTCTCCCAAATGCACAATCCTTTCATGCCACCACAGATTCTGAGAGACTCCTTATTATTATTTTTGATCTCTGTGGGTCTTGATATTATGAAATCCTTCTGTAAACTCAGCTGCATGCACATTTCATCTGTGCAGAAAGCACTTAAGTTGACTTTATACTTTTTTCCACCTTCAAAATTCTTTGTTTCCGTCTACATGAAGCTAAATTTCTCAGGGGAAGAGGGATTGAAGCCTCAGTAGAATGAGAAAATGGGAGGAAAATCCCCTATTGACTTCTGGGTATGAAAAAGATTCATAGGCATCTCATTGGGAGTGTTATCTAAGCTTAGATGCTTCTGTGCTGCCTTGTATATAATCTGGTATTTTTCATTTGGAGTCCAAATGCATCTAATTATTTTTACAAAAATGTAAAGTAAATGTGCATATAAATTATAGATTAGAAATGAGGACACCCTGGCAAGTAATTTCATATAGTTCGTCCACTTTCTTTCTCTATTGCATTATTGGTTTAAGTTTGAAGTAATGAAATCCTTTTTTAAACTTCTAGAATTACTTGTACTATTCCTTACTTGTTCCTTCTGAAGCCTCTGTGTATGAAAGGTTATTTATTGTGGCACTAGCACTTGCTAAAGCTTAATAGGAAAAATTCTTGTAAGTGTCACCATGGAATCTGTCACAGTTGCAAGTAATAATTTTGTTTCCAAAATCTGTCATCTCCTTCTTTTTTTTTCAGAAAAGATACCATGCTGATCTGAAAATTGTCTGTGCTCCACTCAAATGTTCAGAGAAAAAGCACTCAGTAGCAAAGTTTTTCTCAGACAAGCCTGGTGAAATTCCTTATCCAGGTGAATTTTCACCTTATTCAGGGGAAATTTCTTATGTCAGCAATTAATTTAGTCTGATATTGTTCTAGAAGGCATTGCAAAAGTTAACAACGTGAGTCTTACTGTACCTAGAAATAGTGCTGGCTTTTTCATGTCACTTCTGGGTCACAGTGTTGTCAGTTTCTGCTTTTTAATGGAGTCTCAAGATATTTGTTGGTTTTTGTTTTTTTTTCTTGAAGTCCCAGATTCTGGGGGCATATTTCATATTTCATTTTTAAAAATGAACAGGTTTATAGTTCTTGTGGTACCTCAGAGACCCTTGACAACTTGACCCGAGTTCAGCCTATGGTCTCAGAAACACAGAGTTAATTAAAAGAAACAAGTATTCATGAGAATGCTAAAAATTTCACCTTTTTTTTTTTTTTTTTTTTTTCTGGACAGTATTATTCCTTGGGGACTGTAGTAGAGATAATTTGTGACTTTTGAATGTACAGGTTAGCTGTGCAGAGTGCAGTAAGGCATGTCTCCAGCTGGTGTGTGCTCAAAGCCCAACAAAGTCTTGGTCACGTATTCTGAGTAGAAGTTTTTCTACTGGATAAGGGGCACTTTGGCCATACTGACTTGGGAAACTGCTGGACTGAGGTTCAAACCACAGGTATCCTGCAGCTTGTTTTGATAACTGCTGGCAACCCTTGTGTAAGTTCATCACTGCCATAACAAGATAGGACTGATATCAGTTTGCCCTTAGCAAGGCTGTTCTGAGCACTGACTCGTTGTTTGAAGTGCTTTTGGTTACACTGAATGGGGTGGAAGGCAGAGGCAGGTTGAAATTGGTGGGCAAAGTATGTGTTGAGAGTGAAGGAAATGTTGATATTTACCTTTCATAAAATTTTGGGTAAACTTATTTTTTTCTGATACTACCAGATAGACAGGAATATGCATATTTTATGTATTTATATGCACCCACATATATTTCCAATTAATTTCTTGCTAGACAGCTGAATCTGTCATCCCCTTGTCTCTGAGGTGTGCTCTGCACAGCACATTGAGGGTCAGTGCAAACTCTGTTCATACCTTGAGGTGGCCAAAATCTGGGTGTTGGGAGGAGTGTGCTGCAGTGTGCAGGTGATGAGTGCCTGCTGGAGATGTGCATCCCACCTGCATCTCTGGCACAGCTCCCACCGAGCTGCAAAGGTGTGTAGGTGTGTAGAAAGGGCACAGCTGGGAAAGGACTGACGGGCTAACCCGATCCCTGCTGGGAGTGAGCAAGTCAGCCAAGACAGCGGGTAAGATAAAGGAATCGGGGGTTTAAAACAACACAGGCCAATTTGCATGCCTGTCTTACTTGGGTTGCTGCCAAATGCTGACATTTAGAGCTACTAAATAGGTTTCCTGTTCATTGTCAGCCCTAATGCCTGTGGTTAGAGCTGTAACCTCTGTCTGTCTCCCTTACCTGCCTGGGAAAAGCCTACCCCCTTCTGCAGAAGGAGTCGTATTTTATGGAGAAATCTTTAGTCATCTCCCCTTCCTGCATTTGTAAATCTCCCACATGTGTGTTGAGAGGTATCTTGTCTGAGGTTGTTTCCTGCCTTTTCTCATTGTTTCTCTATTTCCGTGTTGATTTTACCCAACACCTTTTTCCAGTAAACTGTAGATTAACTGGATTAAAAACTGGTATTTGGGAATTAATCCAGAGCTGCTCCATTTTTGTCACAGGCTGTTTCAATATTCCAGATAGTCTTTCGGTTTTTGGTGAATACTCACTCCATTTTTTTATGTTGTCTAGTGAAAATGGAGCCACTTTAACAATCAAGGCATTATTTTACAGCAAGATAATATTTTACAAAATAAAGGCAAGGTTGCTAAAAGCTTTGAAACAGAATTTTTGAACTGTTCAAAAATGCATGAGTTCTTTTCTTAAACTATGAAATATTTGGACAAGGGTTTTACTGCAGCAATTCCCACTCGGTAGTTTTGTGAGGCTGTAATAGTGCAGGAATCAGAAGCAGGTATGACGGAGAAAATCCTAGTCTGGTTAGAGAGTTGCCAAGGACTTAAATTAAGCCAGGGCTTTGCCTGAAGTTTCTGGAAGGCAGAAAGCCTGCTACAGGAGCAGTGGAGAGGATTCTGATGTAGCCTCCTTTCAACCAGTACTGGAAGTCAGCTCATCTAACTTAAGCTGCCTGGAAGTCCAGTATCTACTCTAAACCAGTTTTCCAGGCTACCCTTATAATTAAGAAGAGGAGATAAGCTCCAGAGGGCAATTCATGCTGCTTTTCTGAGACATCTGCTTTAGCACTGGATAAATCAGCCTCTTCAGTGTTTTTCATTCTTTGCTGACTACAGGTGGATGCCAGACAACTAGCTCAGACCAGCCGTTTCCAGTTAGGGGGGTGAATAGGTTGCTTGTTATCTGCATGGTTTTGTGCCTGTGGAGTGTGAGTACAAACTCCTGGAGGATTCCTGCTCTCCTGCTCTTTGTGTTTAAAAAGGAAATCAATGTTTGGAAGTGAATTTGCCCCTTACTGTTTTAAAAATACAATCCTTAACTGTGTAGCAGTAGCTTGGTGTGAACACAAAGTTGACTGCAGATACAAGACACAGATGCAGCAGCTTGTAACCAGCACTATCTCCTGCAGTGGTCACCATCCTCCTCTCACACAGTGACTGTTATAATGTCAGACTTCAGCCCACAGACCAAACATCCGTCTGCAAGGGAGGAGACATAAACATAGATAGCATCCATATAACACACCACCTATATGGCCTGGGTGAAATCAGGAATGAGCAACAGTGACTGTGGCTTGGCTTGCCCATCAGATACACAGACACATAGTAATGATGAGATTTTAAGATCTCATCGTTATGATTTTTAAGTCTGGCTCTACTATTCTGTAAATCATACAATCCTCATGCATTAGTGCATTGTGGTGCAGCAGCGTTTGTAGATGTTCATTGTTCCACACCTGGATATTTATGGCAGAAGAACTACAGGGGAAAAGGACTTGCAATAGCTGTCTAAACACTTGTAAATGGCAGGGGGGCAGAAGCAGAATCTGCTAATGGTAGAGAGACAGTTCTTGAGTTTGACAGGCTAAAGCAAAGTTAAAAAACAACAAAACAACCAAGCCTCTAAGTAGTGTTTGTCTAACTATTTTCAAAGACGGCATTTTGAGCTTTATGTTGCTTTAGTCAGTGATGTGTTTTAGCAGAGAAACAACAGGAATCACGTTGAGCTCATCTCAAACACACATAAAACATTTTAGTTTCTTTTCTTTTATCTCCCCTTTAAGATACAGCTCAGGAGAACTATGTTCCAAGTGACAGCATCTTTGACAAGCTGTACTTTTTGTTCTACCTTTTGTTCTTCTTCCTGTGAAAAGCCGTGTGATGAAGATTGCTGTAGAACCTTGATACCATCCCTACTTATGTGAAAAAAAAAAAAAAGAAGAAATAACCGTATACTTCCCAGAGGGTCAGGCTGAGCCTTTAACTGCAACATCAATTGAAGGGCTCTGTATCTCTGAAGCAGCCTAGGGCAGGATGTATCCTTGCCTGTATGTATCAAAACGAAGCAGCAGAGCACTGAACAGAATTCCTCACTCTAGTGTTAACAAAATTCCTTACCGTAAGTTAATAAGTCTACCCAGAACCATGGAAATGCCATTGGCTGAATTTTCTGAATGTGTTTTCTCCCTTTTGTGCCAGGAAATGCCATTGTGATGCTCAGAGAGAGACAGATTTTGAAAATGTAGGCACTGTTTATTAACCTCAATATTATTGATTTCTTGAATTAGAAAATCACCTTTTCATTTTAACAATTCCTAACTTCGTATTTCTGACTAATTGCATGTCTTGAACTTGGTCCAAAGATGGCAAGCATTAATGAATGTACTTAACTTTATTCATGACCAATGATAAGCCCAAACACAACTAGTTTTTGAGAGGCTTTTCTACAACCCCTTATCTCTAGTAGTAGAGGCTCTCACAAGGATAATGAATTTTCTTCACAGAATCTCAGTGAGATAAAGCAATGTTATTATGAAGTGCAGAAATGAAGTGCTTTACCTAAAGTCTTATTTCAATTTAAAAAGAAGTTAAAATTTGAAAAAAAAAGTCATTGTATTATTTTAATTTAATTGATCTTGCTGTCCCAAAGACTTTTTCTGTGTATCCATACACAAAGCAAGTGGTGCTCTAAAGTGCTAGTGATCATTTATGATGACAGACCTTTGCTGGAAAATGAATAAAAACTCTGTTGTAATGTGAGCCTTTGTGTCTGTAAGTGCATGTGTGCCTGTTTGAGTGGACTTTTTTTGAGTTTAGAGCTACCAAACAAAAGTTTAAACCCTCTAAGTCTCACAGCAGGGCAGAAGTTTCCAAGAAGGCTGAATGCAGTAGAAATCAGCAGAGACTGTAGAGAAGCAGTGAAGAAACCCATGCTGTATATTTCCAAAGCAAGGTCAGTGTTCATTAATACAGCTGTGGAGAGCTTAGCTGCACACAGAGCTCTTCACAAGCTTTACTCACTGAGGTGCTTGGCACTCTGAATCATTGCCTGCTCATGCACAGCACGACTGCTGCTGCACTCACTGAGGTGGGAGAGCTGGCTGAGATTATGAGGACTGCCCTTCAGATTAACAATGGGTTTCTGTTTGGAAGTGCCATGATATTCCTTGGGAGTCATGTCCCACTGACTGCACAAACTCAGGAGCAAGCTCTGTGGAGCAAACTCTATTGGTTTCAACGACAGACAACTGGAAAACATGATGGGGGCACACCCTCCACCTGGGATCTGCTGCATAAATCCACCCACTATTATCAAACTTGGTGTTCTCTCCAGATTACAAAGCAAGTCTGTGGAAAAGCACCTTCTTACATTAAAGCAAGGTGAGTCCCAATCAAGTTTCAAAAGTCATCTGACTTCACAGAGAGGAAAGGGGTAACGAGAGATTAAGACCTAGGTGGAAATGAGATGCAAAGGACCCTGCATGGATTGCAGAAGGCACGATGGTCTTTGATGTACTGGAAGCAGAGTAATGAAGAGAGACATAGAGGCACTGGAATTGGAGAAGATGGAGGAGGTGAATGCAGACATGGGAGGAGAATGGAGCATCTTGGTGCTCAGAGTGGATATGGAAGCAGAAAAAAGCCATTACTCACCAGAAGGAAAGAATTACAGATCCTTAATATACAGGAAGCAGGACTGCAACAAATCCCTAAAACAAAGGGAAAGGGGAAAGCAGAGCGCAGAAGCTTTCTGGAAGGGTCTATAAATGTCTCCAGAGTGTGTCCAGTAAATCTAGGCTGCAGAAGCAAAGCATTTACCAGTCTGTGAAGCACAATATATTTGGATGTGCCTGTTGAATTTGAAATCTGTTCACGTTCACCTACTGCCTTCAGAAGTATGGGACAAGGACATCCACAGATGAACCTTCTCTCTTAGTAGCCTGTGAAGACTGAACAGGTCTGAATCTTGATACAGTATTTCTATTTCAGGGCCCGGGGATGATCACAGTGTAGCCACCACAGTCAAGTGGAGAAGAGAGCATGAAAGTTAAAACTGAATAGACAATCAGGATCTGAAGGCAAATTTTTCTTTTTTTTAGGAGAAAACTATAGGATCAAATAATATATTTTGAATATTACAAAATATTTGTTTATTCATTAAAAAATGCCCACTTGAAAGAATTTCCCAAGTCTCTCTCCCTACTCAGTTAAATTTAATATGTGAGGTTTCCCAGCTACAGTGATTTCATTTCATAACCTTCTTTCAGATGAAAAATGTCGGCAGAACAGGTGACAGCCCATGATAGTTCACTAGTTTGCAAGAACTGTTCAGGTGTGTTTTTCCCTTCAGCTGAAACCTCACATGTGAAAATTGTGTGAAGTTGAGAAAACAGATAAAGACAGTGTGGACACTCAGGAAGAACAAGGAGGATGCCTTTTCTTCCCAGTTTTTTGAACTTCATTTAAAACACTGCTTTCAGCTACAACAGAAAAAAAAATACAGGCTATTAAGGTGTAATGAAGGTACAACTTCAGTTCTCTTGAGGAGAAGATATGTGTAAAAAGAGTGTTATAATGTTTTGTAGCAGAGATTGTCAAAGACCTTTGAAGAAATATACCTGCTAGAGTCCTACAATGTGCTTAAGCTGTTGTTTCAATTTTACAGAAGATTAAAATGAGTTCTCGAAAGACTCATTAGACTGAGGTAAAATAAATGTAAAGGCCATGACAGATTTTAGTACTCCACTCCACTCACAAGTTTATGCTTCAGCTCCATGGCTATCTTTTGCCTGCAGCAAAACAGAGGTTTAAAATAATAGACAAGTTGCTATCTATGTATTAAAATTCCTTTCAAAATACATTAAATTATATGTTAATGAGGAAATTCTATTTTAAATTCTTTCATCTAGTTCAGAAAACATAACCAAGAAGGGAATGATATTTATAGGTATGTTCTTAACAGACAGCACTGTGTAGCAGGAAAGTTTATTTTCTATGTCTTAGAGCTACTGAAACCTTCAAAACCCCCACTGCAGCAGTCTGCTTCAGCAGTCCCAAAATTATCTTTTCTCTGTCTTTCTTGCTGCTACTTTACAACTCAAGGATTCTATGATTTGTCTAGCTTTTAATAAAACTAGATAGCACATGGATTAGGATACTCTGGGCCAGAAGAGTTTCACATATTTACAGCTGGACTGAATTTTGTCCTGAACAACACTTTGACCGCTTTTCAACAGAAGAAATAATCAGAAGGACATGCAGCTGCTGCATAAGGGCCAGGGGAAATCAAAATGTTTCCCATAAGGAAACAAATGAACAAAATACATATGCAGCTTGATTAGAATTTGCATTGTAACATCATTAATTACTAAAAAGCCACAGGTGGGAATGCCATGAGGCATGAAAGTATTATATTATGAAGGGAGAAATAATTCTGTGTCAATAGGACAGTCCTTGCAAAGGGACATCAAATGGCTAAGGCTGTCAGAGCAATATCTTAGCAGATGAAATATTTCATAAATTCACAAACCAATAGAATATTTGTAATGCTTACATTTTTCAGTCCTTCAAAATACAATTCAACTCCTTTTTTTTTTTTTCTTAACAGAGAAGTGTGTAAACACTTAGTAAGGTAGTGGCCTTCTGTACGCAACAGCTAATCCTGGCAGTTTATAATTTTATAGTTAGGGAAATGGAGGAGAGAGAAGCTCAGGGTAAGACAATGCATTTGAACCAGAACTGAAATTGGCAAACCCTGCATTTTACTGAGAGCACAGGGACATTTTGGGCTCTCTTTGTGATTTCTCTTGTGCTACTTTACTCTTTTTCTGGTAATTCTGTGTAGATGCTTCTGCCTGGGAACTTCACTCTAGGTCTCCATTGTTGCCATATTCCAGACTTTAAAAAGTTGTTGCAAAATTTACAGAAATGCCTGCAGATTTCACATTTTTAAAAAATTGAAGTAGTAAAGGGAAGTTGTAAGGAAGAACACCAGCAATAGATCCAACTCATTATGTTTACAATTATTTGGCTGCACAAAATTTAAACCAGTTTAGCTGGACATCAAGCTATGTAAGTAAAGCTAGTTTAGCCAATTATTATAAATGTCAGAGAAGCTGCCAGCCAACAACTAATCTGTTCTTTTGTGTTAATCCTTTCTTGCCACAAATTGTAAAACAAATGGAGTGATACTTGGGAAGATTTTTCTATACTTCTGAACTCAAAGACCTGTCTCCTTTCAAATAATTCAATAGAGGAATTGATAAATGAACTAAATCTTCCCTCAAATGCTGAGAACCAGATATTGATGACTGTGATGCTAGAAAAATGAGTACTATTCAGAACAAGAAGTATTACACACCTTAAGGATATGCTGAAAATCTCAAAGAATAGGTCTGACAGAATGAATAATTTTAGATTGGTGTGCTTGTTTTAGCTGGGGTACAGTTAACTTTCTTCACAGTGGCTGGTATGGGGCAATGTTTTGTATTTGTGCTGAACACAGGGTTGATAATACAGAGATGTTTTTGTTATTGCTGAGCAGGGATTACACAGAGCCTAGGCCTTTTCTGCTTTTCGGACTGCCAGGCTGCCAAGGAAGTTGAGGGTACCTAGGAGGCTGGGAGGAGACACAGCCAGGACAAGTGATCCAAATTGACCAAAGGGGGATTCCAGACCATGCAACATCATGCTCAGTATATAAAATGGGGAAAGAAGGAGGAAGAAGAGGACGTTTGGAGTGATGGTGTTTGTCTTCCCAAGTACCCATTACACATGATGGGATCCTGCTCTCCTGGAGATGGCTGAACACCTGCCCACCCAGGGGGAACAGTGAATTAATTCCTTACTTTGTTTTACTTTTGTGTGCAGCTATTGCTTTCCCTATTAAGCAGTCTTTATCTCAAACTATGAGTATTCTGGCTTTTACAGTTCCCATTCTCTCTCTGATCCTGCTGGTGTGGGACTGAGTGAGTGGCTGCGAGGGGCTTGCTTGCTGGCTGAGGTTAAACCATGCCAATTGGTGACAAAAAGCACAACAAAAATTTTTAAGATTGTGCTGTGGTCACCAGGCCAGAGAATCATGATTCTACAGTATCTTCTGACTGCTGTCCCTCACCTATTTACTACATATGAGGTACAAAGCCATACATTCATGGACAAGGCAGTTTGAGTAGCTGATTCTGGTGAACTTGCCACTGTGCTTTTTATTCCTGCTGGATGGCTTATATACATTTTGTAATGGAAACCAGCGTAGTCTGTAACAGCTATAGCTATCTCAATGCAGTCCAAATTGTGATATGAGATGAATGAAGAGCAGGAACAGAAAACAAAATGAAACTGAGCAGCAGCATGTAACTGTGCAGGAATGCAAGTCCTTATATGTATACAGCAGCATGGATGAGAATGCAGCCTCTGAAAGATGAATAAACAGGCAGTATGAGCCTCAGCCTATCTTCAGTGCACTGAAGCCTTTCCCCTTCTTTGCCTTCAAAGCAGAGTACAAATTTTTTTTACTCTTTTTTCATATTTTCTCTGAAAAGAGGCTGTCCCACTGTGCTCAAAACAAGCCAGTAAAAATGAAAACAAACAATCTGAAGCAAAACCCAGCAACTTTTGTTATTATATGATTGTTTTCTCTCCCAAGTAAAGCAATAAAAATATTGATTGCTGGAGGAAAGCCTAAAAATCAAAATGATTTGTCTTAGTAGTAGTCCCTAGAAGAATGAGCTCCTCAGTTGCTGTAAATTGGCCTACTTCTATGGACTTAGACTTTAGTGCAATTGTCGCGTGTGTCTGAAATGTCACAAGAGCTATGAAGAATTAGATATTAGATGGTAAAAATAAATAGAAACTAACAAGGTTTGCCTTCCTACTCAAGCCCTTCAGTCATTCTCTGCCTTGCTTTTTCGCACCTAAATAAAACCAAAGGACTTCATTTTATTGCTGCTAGCACAACCCAGTGATCACTTGTAGTCATGGAATGATTTAGTCCATGAAACTCCCCTCCATCACCACCTGAATTCAGATCAATCAACCCTGCCCAGCATAAGCCTTGCCATGTCATTATCAACAGCAGCTTGTTTTCCTCTGACTGTATGAGACTGTGCCTTGGAGAGGGGTAGGATACCCAGATTCCTTATAAGTGAGGCCAGAGGGAGGTCTCAAAGCCCTATCAGCAACTTGCATGCTGCATGCAAATTGTCATCCTATCTGAAGGAAATGTAGCTGCAGAGAGTTTCATTTTGCTGGGCAATTTGAGGAATCAAGGCACTGCTGCCATGCTTGTGCTTCGGGGATGAGGATCAGTAGGGGCTGGTTGGGAGGGCTGAGGGGGATCCTGCCTTAGAAAGAACCACACAGTATTGCAGGAGTGCTGCTCCCCATTTCAATTCCTCACCCTCAGGCAAACTTGTCCTTTTTGGACTTTCTGTCTCATAATATTTTTCACTTGCACCATTTTCCCTTCTGCTTTCATATATATCCTCCAGTTATTTTTTGTGCTTTTTCTGTGTTGCGAGTCCTCTGTTTTCCACTGTTGATGCTTTAGCATTCTGAATCCAAACTCAGTAAGCTTTGCCTGTGGTCTAATCATTGTGCCAGCTATGTCTTGGTATTAGAATTTGCCCTCTGTCTTCTCATCTGTTTCAGTAATCGACCACTTTATTTGTTAGTTTAACATTTTTGTTCTTTGCTCTAGTTATTGTCATTATTCTACTTATACAGAATCAGTAATGTTTAACTCCATAATCATTATATGGAGAGAAAAGCTGCAAGCAATTTGGAACAGTCAGTCCCTCTAAAAAGAGAAAAAGCTTTAGAAAAATTTCTCCCCCTTCTCCAAAGAACTGTTTTTCAAAGCTAACCAACTAATAGAGCAGATTGAACTACTTCATCTAGAGAGTCAACACATGGCCATCTGTCCAGTAAACAGGAATGAAATTGTGCCCCATAAATGCCTCAAGGAGAAAGAGATTTTCTGCATCTTCCACATTCAGAAGAGAGACAGTGGCCAAAATATTTACTACTGATAAACATTAATATACCCCTCAAAGGCTGCACTAGACAATTTGTTTTAACATAGGCCAAATCTCCAAATATGTTTCCTGTTCATGCTGCTCCCGCAATTTTAATTAAAGTCAAGTTTTTCTCCTTAACGTTGCAGTATGATTTTAAAATAAATAAATTGTAATTCATTTCAGAAGCAGAAGCTTGGCTCATAGATCTAGACTCAAATGATTTAGACAGGCCATTTTGGCCATCCTTAGTCTGAAAATAGAATAGCTATGAGTAAACATTTCTGTCTTCCATGTACCCCTTTTAAAAAGCTGTAAAACTACCCCATACACACCATCCAATCCTTAGCATTAAGAAAATTTTCCCAATGTCTTGTCTAAAGCTTCTTTGAAATAGTTTAAACTTTTAACGTCTTGTCTTACCTATTAAACAGAAAGATCAATTAATCCCTTTCCTTTTTGGCAGCAAACTTTTGCATGTTTGAAAATGGTGACCTTTTAGTTCCATAAGTAAATGGAACCAATTCTTCCCATCTTTCCAGCTGGACTGTGATTTGTAGACCTCTGGTCTTTTTTATTTTTTTCTGGAGTCTTCCATGTTGTCTTGAACTATGAATGTCTGGTGGCTGACATGACACTACATTGAGACTTTCTTTACCTGGTGCTAAGCAGAGTATGAGGTTTACCTTCACCTATGACTCTTGCATATAATACTCACAGGTTCAGTACAATGCTTGCTTTTTAATTTTTTTTTTGTTTTGAATTTGTTGGGCAGAATTATTCCTTTATAGTAGCAATAGCAAAAATGTGGGTCGCTAGCTCAGCTATAGAAGAAGCTGCAAAATATCAGAAAACAGGTATTTTAATGTTTGTCCTTCTTTCTCCTTCCCTGTCCCTGTGCAGGTGCTGAAAAACCTCTGACTAGTAAAAGACTTTGAGAGATAATATGTTGTTTAACACTACTTTGTTTTTGAAAAAGAGTTTCTCTTTCAACAAGCAAGTAGCAGTGCTGATCCCGCTAAAACTTGCTTTCCACATACAAGATTACTGCTTCCCTTCCTCTGCTTCTTGCAGACACCTGGACTGATGCTTCCCTAACAATCCTAAAACCATTATGCAAAGATGTGGCTACTGTTGGAGGGTGGTAAAGCTTTATATAATACTGAAGCTTCATTAAAAATGCATTTTAACTCCAAAGCTTGTGAGCTAATACAGTTAAAGAAGGACAGCACAGGGTGATATTGATCAATGGTATTTTTCTTTGCATAGTCTTTCTTGTCCTCAAGACACTTAGGGAGTTATCTTGACTCTAATCTCCCTGGTGTCCTGCACACTGAGTCTTGCTGAAGTTAATGGCAGAGCTGCATGCAGACTTCCAGGTTCAAGCCCTCTCTCAGAAGCAATCTCTGCTACACTTGCAGATTCTGTGATAGTATGAAAGCTTTACTGTGCTGCTGCTTTCCTCTTGTAAACAGGATCAAAGGCAGCATGTCATTTTTTTATTTTATTTTATTTTGGTCTGCTGTCTGGTTGCTGTCATCTCTTTCTATTCTGGTTCATCTTGTATTGCACCTTGAACATTTTATCTCACAGCACTTCACAGTTTGGTTCCACCCTTTTTGTGTGGTACATGACACATTTGAGTATTTTTTCCTATCAGTATGGCATTTTGTATGATACATGCTACTGTGCTGAACTAATTGTGATAAGTCATGCTGCTATATCCAGTACAAATGTCCCTTTTTCAAAGTTTTTCTTGTGCTCACATATCCTTCACTTTCTAAGCATGCAAATTCTATTTTCCTAATTGATCTATTTGTACGAAAATTTGATAAGGTAAACTGTTGCTATTTTCCTAGAACACAAAAACACAGGCTTTTCTAGATGATACCTGAGAAGAATCCTGAATATCTGTCACATGGATGATGAAAAGTACCCAGGTTGCAAATGCCCTAAATGTCTCAGCATTGCAACTGTGAGTATTCAAACAGTATTTATTTTTCCTGAGCCCTTATTTGTAACCCTTAGGCAACAATAAGCAGCTGAAGAGAATGCAAACTCTTCCGAGCTAAGGAACCTCTCTCAAATCCCAAATTACACTAAGCAAGGTCATCCCTGCAGTTCTCAGCAACTCCAGGAAAGTAATTGCAATCTTTCAGTCAAAGATTCAGTCTCAAAGCCTTTGAGGATTTCAGTCCTCAAAGCCATTTTTCTTGCTTTTTTCACATCTGGATTTAGACTCCTGCCTTTCAGAAAGCAAGCAAAATCTATCAGATGAAACGCTGGCTCCTGAAAAATAAAGTACACTGGGGGTACACGAGCCTAAGTCATCAGCATTGGATGCAAGGGGTTGCTGTGAGGTAAAAAATGATGGGTTTCCACTTGCAAAAGGGAAAACTGAGCAGAGCTAGTGGAGTGATCATTCCTCTGTACACAGCATTGTCAGGGGTACTATGAAAAGATGCCCTCATCTCCAGGAGAATATGGAAAATCTAAGAAGGATAAGATCAGAACCTACCCTCTTCAATCTGCTGAAGAAGTGGTGAGGGGCAGACGCTGGGCTTTACTTTTCACTGGATTTAGTTAGTTCTTTACAGAGAGGAGTTCTAATAGCTGGGTGGGAGACAGAGAAGGGCTCCAACTTGTTGACCCACACTAAATGAAGTGCTATATCTGAATGCCAAAGATAGAAGAGCCATCCATAAATAACAAAATATAACTACGTAGCAATGAGTTTTAAAAAAGATTCTGGAAATTTCTGACTAAACACAGGGAATCAGGACTATTGCTAGCACTTGGAGAGAACATCAAGCTAGACAAATATGACAAAGCACATACAAATTCCCCAGTCATTCCTTTGCTGCTGAGGCTGTAGGAGAAGCTCTGTCCCATTAGGACAGAGCTGATAACTCTCCCCCAGGGCAGAACAAGGCACTTCTCCTATGTGGTACAGAGGACTCTCTGGTTTGGTCCTTGTCAAAGCAGGCTATGCCAGGTTCACACGTTCCGAGGCAAAGGTGGCTTCCTCCTGACTCAGAGCATCAGGGACTCTGTTTTTTTCCTGCTATAAAAGAGTACAGTGCCTCTTTGTTATCTGGAATTGCAAAGGCCGTGGGCATTTGTGGTGGCTCTGTTTCAGCTGATGCCTGTCTGAAGCACTTAACAGTAAGGTCTCAAGGGAGCTGAAATGTTTTAATTTGAGTAAAAGTTACTGGATTTCCTTACGGGGGAGAAATGTAATGGCCTGTGATACAAAAGAGGTGACCTTCAGCTCTGATTTTAAATCCTATTATAAATTCCTATGCACATATATTGCTGAGGGAAGGTTTTGGCACAATATGCATTTAATTTAACAGTCTTGTTTATTCCAATAGTGCAGAGGTGTTCTAGCATGTACGAAAAGTTAAATTCAGAGAAAGTAATTTTAACCAAAGATCAAGATGAAAAGCCAAGCTACATTATAAAGATACTTAAGCAAATGTACTATATTTAATCTACTTTCATCCGAAAGCAACTTCCAATTTTCTCTTTCACTTACATTTCTAATGCAGTGGTATTTATTACTTATTGCCTACCTTACCAAATGAGCAACAGTATCTAGAGATGCCTTCTTGCTGATTAGAAAGTTCTCACTGCAAAATAATAGATTTATGAAATATACATGAAGAAACTTTTATTAAAATTACATTAATAGCCAAATTCTGCACACAATTACACTTGGCCATTGTGGAAATCAATGAATTGCACCAGGATAATAGAGAGCAGAGTTTGCCCTGACTGAATAATTTTAGCTGATTAGAAACAATGAAATGAGATATTAATATTGACATTCTCTTTTTGAAATACCCTTGTTGTATGGATGCAGGATTGATGATTTGAGGTTCTGTGTGGAAGCACAAAGTCACTCTGCCAGCCAGCCCTGACAACAAACTATATATACTTAGACAAATGGTCTCATATATAACTCCACTTCTGGGAGACAAAAAGGAGGAGAATCTTCTCTCCTGCTTTCTACCAGGTCACACTTAATATTCCCCCCAAGCAGCTAGTAATACATATCCAAGCAAGCTTTAAACTCTCTAGCTCAGGTGTTGAGAGCAATGGAGCTCTTGCAGCACAGAGTTCAATAGAGGCTAAGCATCCAAATACTTAATCTGGCCTGTCACTAGTTAGCTTTGGTACCTCTTTTAGGTCAGCTACAATATGAGACTGGCAGCAGTCCAACCAGCAGGCTTATTGCCTCCAATGCAGAACTGGTTTTATTAGCCTGGGTATGGTACTGCTCTAATACAATATATATGATGCTCTATAGATGAGGAAGTGGATTTAATTCTTTTGGTCTGCAAGCCAGCTCATGGCTTTGCATTTTTTTATACTCTAAGGGAATTAATACTCCTCATCTGAGGGAACATCTGGCCTGGTGGAAGAGGGGTCTGGGACTAATGCCTGTGCTCAATTGTTTGGATATTGAGTTAGGGCTTTGTTGCCAAGTGTTAAGACTTTCAGGCAGAGGACAAAACTGGTGTCCATGAGAGATAGCAACAGACAAGGACTCAGAAAGCAAGGGATGTTTTGGGAACTCATTGCTCCTAAAATAGCTATAGTGGGTGACAAATGCTGTGCCCCCTCCCTGTGTGAGCTGGAGCAAAGGTGAATTCAACCTTCCCTTCCCCTTCTGTTTGGAACTGTAGGGATATGCCACAGCAGGGTCTCTGAGCTGTGTGAGACCTTCCTATCTGTTAGAGCTGTGAGACCCCAGTGTCTTTAGGGATGCCTAGGGAGTGTGCACAGCTGCTTTGGATAGGCTTTGGATATGCTACCTGCCAGCCCAAACAACCAGACCTCAACAGGCTCTTCTCTGCTTGACTGTGCCAGCAGCAGTGACTTGGTGTGGAACAGCAGCCACCATAATTACAAAAAGATGTAAAGATAATGTTAAAAAAGCTGTGTTGCTCTCAGCTTCAAAGGTGTTAAATGACTATTTCCAAATAATAGAATAATAGAATAGTTAGGTTGGAAAGAGCTTCTTTAGAGGTCATCAAGTCCAGCCCTGCTCCAATGATCAGGGACATCCCTCAGCTAGTCAGGTATCTCAGAGCCCTGTCCAGCCTGACTTTAAATGTTTCCAGCGATGGGACATCCACCACCTCTCTGGTCAACCTATTCCAGTGTTTCACTACCTGCTTTGTAAAAATTTTCTTCCTCATACCTAGCCAAATTCTACACTTTCTTAGTTTAAATCCATTGGTCCTTGTCCTATGCTACTGAAGGGTAAATGCAATAAAGAAGAGCTAGTATCTGCTAAAAGAGAAGGGTTTGGGTACATTGGCAGGCTGGCAGGAGCCTCACAGAAATAAATTAATTGCACTTCAAATAATGCAGGTTGTTCTTCCTGACTCAGATGTTGGAGACCTGGAAAGGGGAAGGAACTGCAATGAAATACATCTCTACTCTCTTTTTTCTTCTGTTTTATAACATATTCCCAGGGACTTCATTTTCTGGGGTGGAGGAAAAAGCTGTATATTTACTGGAGACATCTCATTGTTCAGCCAGTTAATATGTCTCTGGTCGCGGGTCCCATGTAGGAATATTTACATAATTGAAATGGGACTTGGGGGACTGCAGTGCCCAGAGCCTGGTCTGGGAAGCAAATGAACTGAGGAGTTCAGGGGTGGTACTGCAGATACCCACAAACGGAACATTTTCCTCTGTGGTACCCTGGCACAGAGGCATATTTTCTAGAGACCACTCCAGGCACATGACACAGAGTGGCAGGAAGAGGCTGGGGAACAAGACCCCTGCATCCTTCTCATTGTGTATGCTGAAAGGAGCGGCTGGATTAAGATGCCTCCTTCCCTTTGCAACTCTTCTTATCCACACCGAAATCACCAGGGCAATAATATGCTGCATGTCTGAGGACTTCAGAATGGATGCCCTATTATTTCTCTCCTTTGTTTTGTTATAATACATGTGACCTTCAACTGCTTTCACACACTTTTCACTCTGCAGAGAAAATACCATGCTGAATGGCTTAACTGTGATTTCAATACAAAACCGACCAACAAAAAGAGAGTTTGGGACAAAAGCAACAATGTGGGTAACGACATTCAGAAGTGTTAGAAGTAAATCTAACTGCACACAAAGCAGAGTTCAGTTAAGAGTCACTGCCAAAAACCATCTCTTCTCTACGAAATGAAGTTGGAAAAGAGCTAAACCAAGTACTGAAATTCACTGGGTGCATAAAAAAACCCAAACAAACCTGGTAGAAATGGGATGTACCTGCTCTGGAGGACTGCTGTCACTCGTTCTGCATCTATGTGTATTTGGCAGATGGGATGCAGAAGGACCAGTCTTTCAGCTGGTGTTAAAGCATAGAGTGATTTGCCTATGCGGAGGATCTGCTCCATGGCCTGTGCTTAATCCTCCCAGGCAACACTTTAGGAAGTAATCAGAAGTCCTTCATATCTGATTTTGAGTGTACAGCTGGAGGGAAATGCTGCAATTCCTCCTTTTTGAAACGTTTCCATAAAAACCCCATCTATTTTAATTTCCTTCCTTATCTTCACCTGCTCTTCTATCTCAGTTTTATTGCTGTTTGGAATAGGTTTAGTCCTACACATCAGACACGGAAAATGTTGCCTGGCTGGACTGTAGGAATATAGGAAGATCCACTAAATTTCTGAACGATATTATGCAGCGACACACAAGTTGCTTTCAGATGCAAGGGGTGATGCATAAGCCAATGCTTCATTTGCATGCTAAGGAGGGTCTGAAAGCCTGCTCATTCTCTGCTTGGATCACTGTAATATGCATGAGTGAGAAAGGAGGATAATAACCAGTAGAAGGAGTTGCTTTTATTAACATGTAAATGCTTCTGCAGTTTTTCTTTTAGATGGAAAGTTTGGAGGCAAATATTTGCTTCCTCTGCTTATGTGTGAGAAAACAGATTTTTGTCTGTGTTTCAAATACTAAAAATAGGAGGCAAAGGTTTCAATTTTGGTTTTTTTAATTAGAAGAAAAACTAAAATACCCATGTGGGTTTGATACGAGACATAAAATTCACCCACAGAAAATACCATTTTCCTTCCAGCTGCAGTGAACAGGGACCTTGATATTTACCTCAAATTGATGCAGCAGCTTGTGCTTATGCATAAAGCTCAGCCTTTTGTCAGATTGTATGGCCTCAGGTTGTGTTTGCCTGGCAGCATCAGTACCACGATGTCATTCGTGTGCAACACTTCAGGTGAAAGTCCCGGTGCACTGCCCACCCTGCACAAATAAACCCTTGAGGGAATTGGTCCTTGTCCAGCGCTGGGCTTTGCTTGCTGGCTTTTATAAACTACATGATTTCAGGAAGAATTTCAGGCTGGTAGGGAGAACCACCATTGGAATATCACATTCTCAGCATCTTTCATATTTAGGAAACAGAAGAACAGTAGTCATTGTTCTTTCTGGTCAGTTTCACCACTGCATGACTTTCTTCCTGAAATCCAGGAAGTCTACAGTGAGGTATTTTACTTTGTACAGAAAACATGGGATCAAGAAGCAACAGATGGGAGAAGTACCACACATTCCAAAAATAAGTGCTCAGGAATCAGAAGGAATTATTATACCTTGTTCATCTATAGTTTGCAGCAGGAAATGAATATTTATGTCTCAAATGTTATGTTAAAACATTCTTCCTTAATATGTATTTATATACAACCTTCCACAAAAAATCTGCCTTCAAAAGCAGCAGGCACTGACATTCTGTCTTGCCAGAAACACAACATCTCATCAGATGCTCAGAAAGAATTTATATGAGACTTTGTGAAGTGCCTAACAAATATCAGGCATTCTACTGAAGAAAGCATCAGCATTTCAAGATGAAGAAGTAAATCTGTTCAGTGCTTTAGGAGTTTGAAGCTACTTTAGGAGTTAAAAGTGACTTCCTTAAAAAATGCAGACTCCCAGCTTAATGTTTCTTCTGGACCCCTCTGGCTAACAAATGACTTGTTTATAACATTTCTAAATATAGATCTAAATATAGATCCAGGTAACTTGGATTAAATCTCATTCAAACCCCTCTTTATTTCTAAGCAAAAATAATAAGGATTGTACTGTTTTTTTGTCATAGTCCTTTGAACGTAAAGAAAGCCTCTGAAAAACTTCTTATTAATGTACTCATAATTTTCATGTAATCCAAATATATAGTCTTTTGTCCAAATAAAAAACAGACTATTTTTGAATACTTTCCTGCATTGTTACTGACAGCCCTACTTTATTAATTTAGAAAAAAAAAATTCTGGCAGAATTACTTATGTTTGGGTATTTTATTACATACAACCGTATCATCCCTTGCTTTTTACTTTATTTTTTTTTTGTTTCCCTAATCAGTTTCCCAAACTTTCTAGCTTCTAAATTTATATACATTTCTGTCAAGTTGCCCTTTTTTCATTACCCCTCACTCCAGTCCTCCCCATTGATGCACATACACACACAGAGATCACAAATATATTTTAGCTTTTGGAGTCGTTTTTATTCTCTCTACTAAAGTCAAGGTTTTTTTAACTAATGTCACCTAATCTTTCAGCTGTGGGATGGTAGCATTTTGACCATCAAATAAAATATTTAATCAGTTCTCCCAAATTATTCAGACCTTCTTCTAGGTCTATCAGCCTATAGTTGTTTTCAGCTTTATGAACCTGTCTCTTTTAAATCACTAACCATATTTATTACTGATTTGAACTGTTTTTTTTTTTAGTCTGTACATAATGAATGTAATTAAGTCATGATGACTTGCTCCTAAAAAATCTTTGTTTTTAGTTCTTAGATCAATGCCCTTTTATCTGCCAAGATGAAATCAAATTTATCGTTCCATGACACTATTTTTTGAGTTATGAAATTGTCAGTATTTTTTTTAGAAATTCCAAGGTAGTTTTTGTACTGACAGATCTCTGATATATATCACTCACATCAAGATGTCAGCTTTTCGCCTTTTTTCCTTAATATAGGACAGGCAGGTTTTAAGGAGCTGTTGATGCTGTTCTGAAATGTGATATGATGGTAGGAGCTGCTGGTGCCTTGTGCCCCAGCTTGCACTCTATTGGCTAGAAAATTAATCCATAAACCTTCAAGATCGCTTGCACAGGGCTGTGTTAGTGGCTCAGACACAAGTATTTTGTGGAACTTGAGCAGTATATAAAATGGTACCCTTGTCCCTTGTTCTACAACCCCTGATTTGTCATATAACTTGTTCCTTAGTGATGGGTCCCTGCTGCCTTGAATCTTCAACAGTGATGCTTTCCAGATGCGTTTTTTCCAAATATCCCTCCTGTATGTGAAGTCATTGTCTTTCTTTTCATTCTTCCTTCATCTGCTTGGTTCCAAAGGAAGCCAAGCAAATGATTTATATATAAATTGTCGCTGCAGAGTCTCATTCCCTCAGTAATCTGGGAGGGATTAGCTATTTGATGATTTCAAGCGCTGATTCTGATCAAAGACCTGCTAGTCATGGCCAGATGGGTCTCACAGAAACTCTGACAAGCCAATCAGTATGGCCTGATAGGAGATTGAGAGACTGTCCCCACAGCTTTCCCAGAGGACAAAACTTGAATAGATAATGCACACACACACACACATGTGCATGCAAATGCTCTCCCAACTCACCTTCTGCAACTGCTCTACCTCTGAGCACAGGGTCTGCAGCTAACCCTTCAGAAACTCCCATGTTAACTGCTCTGTTTGCTGGGCTCAGCTGTTTCATTCAGCTTTTGATTCTGAGTAAAGTTATTTCAATGGCTAAACAGAAGGAATGATGCATGCAATGCCCTTCTGGATTATCCCAAGTTATGAGCTGTGAGTGATGGTGCACACAGTAATATACATGTATCATGGTAAAGTGAAAGATGGCCCCAGTGATCACAACAGAATGGCAGAGGATAAACAATCACCAGAAGTAACCTTGCTGGCTGAAACAAACATCTGATTTTCACTAAAGCCAAAAGTAGAGAAAACGTTTTCAAGTTTGCTGAAAGACAGATGGAAATGTCTTAGGGAACTTGACGCAAAGCAATTATGGATGCTCAAACACAACAAAGGTTTTGAACATGAAAAGAGAATACTAAAAGGATTTTTATACTTGACAGTTCATTTCATTGTATTCTCTTTTTATATTAAATTATTAAAGAAAGATATATCAATGTGTGTATTTTCGGTCCCTTTTTGCTAGTTTAGCTTATTGGAAAAGTTTAACATTTCCCAACAAACTATTTTCATAATATTTCACAAATGTCACAATTTGCCAAGTTTTGCCCTCAATAAATTAGCATTGGTCAGAACCTCTGATGTACTACTCTTCCTCTCTCAAATGAAACTTCCTTCTTAATTTAATAAAATACTGAATGTTGGAAACAGATAAGAGAAGTTGCTAATCATCTTTGAAATATCTTTGAACCCTCATCTGTATTATACCACTGAATTCAACAGTACTATAATTTTCAGAAGGTTTAAACCTCCAAGAGCTTTAATAGTGTATTAGAATAAAATAGACATCTAATTCCATTACTGATGATTCTTCCCTGCTGCTGAAGGTAGTTAGAAATGTGCTGCAGATTGGGGCTTATAAATGAGTTTTCACACTGCTTAATGATTGCCATGTTTTTAAGTTCTTCTGAATCACTTTATGTCATACAATATATAGATTACAGGTATCTGTTCTGAGCTGTTCACATGGGCCACTGCTATAATGTATTCTCCAGGATCCCTTGAGAGAAAGCAAGCTATCCCACCCCAAAATGTCTAAGAATGCTAATGTTTAACTGGAAATATCCATCTCTGCATTGAATGTAAAAGGAACTTGGAGACTACCTTAGCCAAAAGCTAAACATTTGGATTGCTAAAATTAGGTGAGATAAATCCCACTGTAGGATCTCAGTCTTGCTGCACAATGAGGAGGCAGGAGAGTCTGTGTTAGGAGATGGTGCCTCTCCTTCAGCTGTGTAGGGATTTCATCATTCTCACCTAAGCATCTACATGAGGCTGTGTAGGGATTTCATCATTCTCACCTAAGCATCTACATGAGACAGCGTAATTTAAATGCCCACATTTAATGTGGATGCCTGTGTGATAAAAGCACTTATTTTTTCCTAGCAGGAGTCAAAAGGAGCATGCTGTGCTGAAGTTATATAATTCTACCGGAATTTGGGGTTGCAAGGTGCTCTATATATATGTATATAGTGACAACAGAGTTAAAAGCTGCTCAAGTTGTCATGTGATACTATTGGGGGAACTATTATCTGCTCTTCTGCACTCTACGAGTTATTACTTTCTGCCTAAATGCAGATTATGTGCAGGAACTGGAACTTTTATATGACTCAGAGGCGCCGTGTACTTTCCTGGCACTATGATAATATACAAGGACTCGCATGCAGCCAAAAATACATGGATACCGCTAACCAATATTTTAAAGTTTTTGTTGGATGTCTGCATGTAGCTTCTCCTCACAGGCACTCCCATCCTTGTCACATGCATCTTTTCTGGTAACGTGGCTTTTAACAAGAACAAAAAATACCTTATTTCAAATTTATGTTTTTTTCCCCTAGCATCCTTATCAGCTGCTGCTTCTGTTTAGTGCTTGGAGTACTGGAAGAGCTGCTGAGTTCTCCAGCAAAAACTGGAAAAGTTTGACATTATTGTAACTCAGAATGTGTGCTTCTTGTGGGTGGCTGTTCACCAAAGAAATTTTGGGTGAGATATGTACTATTTGCAGAAACCATACCATAAGCAAAAAAAAAGGGGTTTAGAACATGTGAATTAAAATATCTCTGATTATCTATACAAAACATTTTTTTAGCTTCACTAAGAATTAATTGCATTACTAAATATGGCAATTTTTTTCTAAAGTAAACCATTTTCAAGTATCTACCAGATATGGAATCTACTTTTGCAGTGAGAAGAAATACCGAACCAACATAGATTAGCTCATCTCACCCATAAAAGAGCTTTCTTCACCATTTAATGAGGATGTTGGGAGACAATATGTGATGTACATTACTGCTGATCTTGGATTCTGCCACAAGTCTTTGCCCAGAATAGTCTGAAGCACTGATGAAAATAAGGAAACACACAGAAATTAAGAGAGGGTTAGTAAATAACTATGCCTGGGGACTGAGGTGCAGGTACATTCACGCATTCCACGGCTGTCAGTTTGGTAATCTTTCACAAAGCATTTTTTTAAACTCAAATGTGTGAATTCTTTTACTATATCACAGCTATCTGCAAAGGGCATTTTCTTCCCACCTGTTCATCTTCCTTTTCTGAGAATGGAGAATTCAAAACCTCTCTGAACACTATTTGCCAGTATTTGACCACCCTTACAAACCAAAATTGTTTTCTTGTGTTCTGATGGGCTTTCCTGTATTTCAGTTTGTCACCACTGCCACTGGTCCTGTCACAGGGCACCACCGAGAAAAGCCTGGCTCTGTCTTTACACCTGCCCTTCAGGTACTTACAGACATTGATAAGATTCCTCCAGAGCCTTCTTTTCTCCAGGTCAAACTGTCCGATCTCTCTCAGTCTCTCCTTATATTGGAGATGGTCCAGACCCTTAATGATATGTGCAACTCTTTTCTGGGCTCTCTCCAGTATGTCCATGTCTCTTTTGTAGCAGGCAACCCAGGACTGTATCCAGCAATCCAGATGTGTCTCATCAATGCTGAGCAGAGGGGAAGAGTCAGCCAGTTTTTAGTCTGCCTCACTGTCCCTTTATCTTGCCAGTGCATTATCAGTTTGTCAATGATAATATTATGAAAGACTATTAAATGCCTTGCTAGAGTCTACTTTTGCTCTCTACTCATGCACCAGATTAATAATTTCTTTGCACAAGGCTATCAGGTTGGTCAGACATGAATTGCCCTTCATAAATCCATGCTGATTACTTCAAATCACCTTGATATTTTTGGGAAATGGTTTCTGGGATTATTTGCTACATCACCTTAACAAGAATTGAGGCTAGGCTGACCGGTCTTTAGCTCCCTGGATCCTCCTTTTGCACATCTCAGTGTGTCATTTGAATTCTTCCAGTCCTTCGGAGCCCTCTTTTTCCCTTTCCCTTTCCCTTTCCCTTTCCCTTTCCCTTTCCCTTTCCCTTTCCCTTTCCCTTTCCCTTTCCCTTTCCCCAAAACAGAGCTTCTATTTAATCCAACATGGAACACTGTTTTATTGTTTTGCTTATATATTTTTTTCTCAAACTGAATGAACTATGGATCTTTTTGGCCCAAGGACATTTCCAAGTGAGTCTTTCCTAAGCAGACTCAAGTACCAGGGGCTATGAACACAGACCTTTTACAGATTGATTGGTTTATTAATCCGTATTTACTATTATAATTTTATGAATTTTGAAACCTGTATTTGTTTCATTCAGCTGAATGTGAATCTTCAGCTGAAATGAATGTAAGTTTAGTCTGTATAACAAACGGGTGATAAATGAATAAGATGTTCAGGATCTGGCATGCTAATGATTATAATTTAACACTACTATAGTTCTTTCCATCTTCAAAGTGCTTCACAAACATTAACCATTCTAATTAATTTCATTTAGAGTTGTTCTTACTGTATCTTTTCCTCTGCTGAACGCTGTAGTACACTTACTGCTATATTGTAATTCAAAGGTTGTTATGGTAAAGATTTTGACAAGAACAGATAATCCCTTGAGAAAATTTGCAATTGTGCTAATTACGTCAAAGATCAGATGTCAAGCTTATCCTTGAAAAGGATCCTGGAACATACCACAGGTGTACCAAGTCTCTTGGTAGAAGAGCGAGGTTTGATGAATCCACCACTGTTTGGCATGTACCTTCTGTAGGGGCAAACAGATTTAATCACTTGCAAAATTGATAGAAAGTCATGTTAATTTTCAGTCTTGGGTTTGAGAAGAGGCAGATGAGGAAACAGAGAGCCCATATAACTATCATACCCATCAATTTGTCAAAGGTAGTAGGACAGAAGAATGACACATGACTGTAAGACAGTGAGTCATCTGCGTTTTATAGTTTTCCTATCCTGAGATGCATTATTCAATGTGTTATCTTGTGTTATCTGTGTTACTGGGAGTTACAAAAGACAGTTTAATAGATGCATATCAGTCATTTGACAGATTGGTCCAACTTGCCCACCGTGGGGAACTGACTGCAAGTTTTGGGACGTATCTTTGCAATTCTCTAGCATGTAGTGGGGGTAGACTGTGAGTGTAACTGCTGGGCCACCCAGAGGTACAGCAGGAGATGCCCTTCTGCTGAGCCTTGCTGATTGTCTGAATAGCTTTGTTTCCTGCTCTTTCTTTAGGTAAATCTGTAAGGAATCATCTTTTAGAAGCTGGCAGTCAGCATGCTGGCGTTGTTTAAGTGTCTGTGGGGAGGATGTTTGTGGAAATGTCTGTGGGGAGGTATCCATCAGCCCTAGAGGAACTGTGTGAGCATCTTGGGTGTGGAAAATGTGATTTGAGTGTCTAACCAGAACATCAAGAGAGGTCAGTACAGCTTTGCAGGTACAGCTAGTGAAGGTGAGCTCATAAGCTGTTTCTTGTAGGTATTGAAAATGAAGAAGGTAAGCACAAAACCATAGAATCATTCAGGTGGAGATAGATCTCCTAGACCACTGATGGTGATGGTGACTCAATCACTTCCTTGGTGATTGAGCCAAAGTGGGATATGTAGAAAATTCACCAACAGATAAGGACTCTTGGCCTATGACAACACCACTAGTGGAAGGAAGCCAGCCCCCGAGGCCAGCTGACATTGACTGCTTCCCACTGCTCAGCATATAGGCTCCTTGGAAAGCCTTGGTGGGAGAGCTACAAAATCAATTGGAGGGATGATCTAACAACTTGGGAGTGACCACAGAACCTGTGCTCAGTCTGCATCCCAGATCTACTTTGTAACAGTTTTAGCTGACTCCTACTGAATCCTACTGAAGTCCATTTCTTTCTAGCAAGCCCAAATATTTTCCTGGAAACTGGGAACAATGAATATTACAAGTTGGAGGATGGCTTGAACTTCTGAGAGAAATTCATCCTCTAAGGAACTATAGCTGTGGTCTACACTGGTTTATTTCAACACTTCGTCATGCAGACATCTGTTTCTGTTGCGGTAGCACATATCTGAGATGATCAAATGCAGAATCATCTGATTAAGTATTTTTCTATGTGCTAGTGGACTTCTGTTGTTTAGTAGCATAAAGCTGTAGTTCACAGGGGCTCCTGCAACAGCCTTTCTGATTTATCTTTATAAGATGGGTAAAGAATCATCCAGCTGTTTCTTAAAAAAAAAAAAAAATTACCATTGTTTTTAAATCATACTGTGGCATTTAACAGGTGAGTATGTCCCTGAAATGGCCATTCCAAAGTAAAGAATGATTCATTTAATGTATGATTATCATTGTTAAATGATAGATGTTTCCAAGACAGCTCCTATAGAATCTTATTACATTTCTGGAGAATCTTATTATTTTAATTGCTGCTCCTTTCCTCTTTTTCCCATCACTGTTAAACTCCTTAACTAATGGTGGCCACTGTGGTCAAGGATCTCAGGCTCCTGCATTTGGAACCTGAATAATACATTGTTCATGATTTGACAGGACAGTAGATTTCTCCTTTTTCAAGTACTGATACTTCTCAGTTTGCAGAATATAATCGAATATTAGTTATTAATGTTATATAAATTTCTCATTATATCTACCCTTTCTTTTAAATTCTTGGAAGTCTTGGATGTTTCTGCAGTGGGATTTTTATAGAAGTGAGGTTTTAACCAGTAGTTTGTAGACCTTCTGCACTACTACACACATTTTTCCAGTGACCCCTGGCACATTTATAGACCAAATGACAGCATGGAGACTATTAAAGCACAGACATATTAATTTTTATGAGTATGGCTTCCCTGCTTCATGGCAGCAATGAAGTGGGCTGGGACAAATGACAGGTGGGTCAGTGGAACAGTGACACTGTATGGTACATAGTCCTGGGCCTGTGTGGTGTCGGACCTAAATAAAAGGAAAAAAGACAAAAGGAACAGCAAAGCACACGGACTTCTTTTGGGAAAAGAAGTTAATTTTATTGAACTGAGAGTTCATATTTAAAGCATGTTTTGATGCACGGAACAGAACAGTAGTTTATTGGTTCACTGGGACAAACATCTAGGAAAACATTTCCTAGGATGTGTCCCATGGAAAAACACCAGGTGTCCATCTTTGTTGTGAATTCCATCTTGTTTTTCCAACTTGTTTTTCATGGATTCCAACTTGATTTTTCACTATGTTATCACCTTGGGGACTTTCTCCTTATTCCTTTGAGAACTGGGCAGAACTTAAACGTGTGAGAAATATTTCTCCACGCTAGCTCGCTAGATGTCTCTCTGACCACAGGCCTGGATTGTGGTATCCCCAGGATTCCCCAGAAGTCACTCAGTTCTTCTTTTACCTGGATTCCCTCTGGGGTCCATGCTCCTGGAGCTCCTCCGTAAATTCTTTATTTTCCTTAGTTACAGGAATGGGCAGAAAATACATCCCTGGTGACTCATCCCTACAAATCGCAATGCCTGATTTACTTTTCTGACTTACTGTTGGTGCTCACAATCAGCTGCTGTTATTGGTACTATTTGGACACTTCTGGAAAAATTTGAACCTTCTTGATTTTCAAAACGTTGTACATGGATCTTGACTATTTATTTTAATTGAATGTGCAAAAGCTGTTAAAAGTTCCTTTTTTTTTTGGAACATCTATTTCTGAAACAGTAAATTAAAGCTCATGGACTTATGCTAACAGCTCTTCTAACTAGCACCAAATCATGATAACTGCTGCAAGCCCTCAGAAAAAGACTTGCTGATGTCAACAAGTTGCTGACAAGTTGCATGGCTTGCCTGCAGAATAAAAAGGTTATAGAAATCTGGAAGTTGAGGTTGATGTTCTGCAGTTCAGAAAGTATAGCACAAATAAGGGAAAAGGTCCAAAAGGTTAAAATCTGGGATGAATGCTCTGGGGATCCCATGACACTTGGGGAATAGTTGCTGCAGTATAAAATGGGGACATCAGCTTCCATTCTGTAAGAGTGACTTTAAAGCAAATAATTTGATCCATTGTAGTATTTTCCACAGCTCACTCAATTTGCTTCCACCAAGAATTTATCCTCAAAACTTTAATGGTGGTTTCAAACCCATCCTGAGCTAAGGAGGGACCATCCCCAAAGATCAATCAGTCCAGTTTTACTTGTACTAAGTACACTTCCCACCTTTACCCCTTCAAGATCCCAAGATAATTGACATTGTAATGTTTCACTTTGATTCCTTTGAAGCTGTGATCTAGTGTGTAGAAAATATAGTTCAAAATTATGTTAAAACTGTAATAAAAGATGTTTACTGCACTTAATTGTCATAAGTCATTCTATTAAACTGCTGAGGAATATTAACAAGGGATATGATAATACAACCATCTAAAATTCATATACATTTTTCAGCAGTTGTAAAATGTGTTATAATTATTTAATAGCTTTGCAACTGGTTGTGTTTGATAATTAACTGCTGTGGGTAAGAAACTGTGCTATTATTTTAACTATCTGGAAAAGACAGAACAGCCTCATCTTAACCTGACAATTACCCACAAAAAAGATCAAGAGACAAAAAAATATTTTTATTATTTTTTCTGCCACAAAGTAAACATGAGGCAAAGGTAGCCTACCTCTTCCAAATGTGCTTGTTTATTCTGTCTCCACCAACGTACAGATTAGATTACTGTAATTCTCTCCACTGAGGGACTGCAGCTAAAAAAATCCTTCAGAAAAAGGTTTTATAATACTCATTACCTGCTACTTAATTGTAAGTTTTGTGTAGGAGAGAAGAAAGGTGTGGAAGAGTCCTGTCATGACCTATAAATTACATTTTCTAAAGTATTTAGGCAGGTGGTTAGGTGTGAAGCCCTACCATGGGCAGTGAAGCTCCCTGCTCTTACATCCTGCAAATCAAAAAGATGCTGGTGCCTCCAAGGAGAACTATGAAGAATTCAGACATCAAAATGTGCAACCTGAAAATCCCTGCTCAGCTCTCATCCAAACCTTGCAAAGCCTCACAAACTGCCTCTAAAGATGCCTCAGTTTTTTAACCTTTAACATTCCTGAAAACCTCCTGTTCTGCCTTCTGTGCTTACGCAGGAGTCTTCAGCCTGGGGAGGACAGATGAAAAGAATTTAATTTCACCAAAGTCCACACAGACAGTCCCTCCCACCAAGAGGCTCAGCCTCAGGCATTCTTAGAGACTGCTTATGGCACACCTCAGATATTTGTGACAAATGTGCAAGCACTGGCTGCTGCTTTTCTTGAAAATGTGCCTCACATCTGAGTATTCACACGGCTATGGGAGACAGATTCAACTCACTTCTCCAGCTAAAGCAGTTCAGGCTCACCTTCTTCCCTCACCCCTGAAAGAAGTACAGAACTTCTTGGTGTCTTATTTCCAGCCCTCAGATACATCTGAAAGCCCACTTAAGATATAAAATTCTCATTTTGGTGTAGGGCTGAAAGTTGAAATCAATGATAAATGAAGAGAGAGGGATGACTGATAATGTTAACTTGTATTTGGTGCCTAATTAATTTTCAGAGGCCACTTAAAACAACCTGTATGGAAGATCCTTCTTCTTGCAGTGCCTTTAAGTTCTCTCTGTCAAGCCAAAGGAGACTTTTTGGAGTGGATATCTCAGTAGTGGACCCACCGCTCCATCTGTATGTGTTGGAAAAGCTGACACTAAAAACCCCGCTTTTGGGTTCATTATTCTAGGGAGGAAAAGGCTACTTAGGGCCTGTGAGCTTCCTGCTTCCTTTTCCTGTGAGGCTAATACAAAATGGCTGGACAAGATGGAAGCTGTGTTTCCCCCTTACTTGTCTGAATGTTTTTTTATCTTTTTGATTCATTTGAATGTCACCTAGTGTGGAAAGGGACCTATTTTTGCTTGCTATTTGGTATCAAGTAATGAAATCAAGTAATAACAGATTACTGAATAAAAGTCAAGCAGTAAACAGTCTAAATCCCTACTCAAGCTCTTTAAATATGGCCCTGTCACCAGCTACACCTTAAAATGGATCAAGTATCTAACAATATGAGTTCATTCTTGAATCCAGGGTGTTTTCTGAAACAACAAAGGGACATTCCTTTGCTTGACACTTTCCTGGAAGATTTCTGTAGCTGATCCTAGCACCATCTCCTTGTCTGCCTGGCTTCTTCTCTGACAGCTCAGCTGTGATTCAGCCCTGTCTCAGCTTTGATTCAGCCCTGTAAACCAGAACTGAGACTTTAAATCAGCTGATAAAGCCATTTGTAACAGGAGAGGGAGCTCTCACAACACTTATGGAGAATTTTTGAGGGTGCTGTTTACCCAAGGCAAGCAAAGGACAGAAACCTGTCCTTGTTTTTATCAAGGAGGATGAGGTGCATGTTCATGTTCCTGTATTAGCTTGTGGAAGGCACTCAGAGTTGAGGTTGCCTACTGCACAAAAAGACTTGAGATTTGAATGGATTTAGAAACTGCAGGTATCCATGCGAGCAAAACCTGCAAATTACTTGGCCCCTGTCTGTGTTCTAACTCATGCCAAGGTTTCCGCACATGAAAGGGGAAAATCCATGACTTTCCTCCTGCATCCACCTGACCTGTACTAATGGTGGTCAGCATGTATAATGTGATATCCAGCACATGAATGTTCCAAGTGAGGTCCAAGAAATGAACTTCTTGACTCACTGGGCTTGTTTTGGGAAAACTTACTGAGAAGGCACTAGCAGAGCTATCACTTGTTTTTCCTCATCCCCTTGTTTCCTCCAAAGCCAAACACTAATTTTGCCTTTCCCGAATTATCTCCTTTGTGCTTACAGAGACAGTTAACATGCATAGTTAATTAATGTCTCCAACAAATCCAAATATTCAAATCTCCTCTTTAAAAAAAAAAAAAAAAAAAGAAATATGTTATTTTATTTAATAAAAAGTCTTAGGATAACATACACTAATGTTCTCATAGATTTTATTTCTAGAAATTTCAAGAAAACAAAAGTCTGTGTTGTGCTTTCAACCACTTGGAGAACTTTCTCTTCAATCCAAAACATCTGTGTCTTTAAAATACATGTCAGTTGTGAGCTGTCTTTGATCTGTAATAATTGCAGTACCTTTGGTTTACTAAGGAACAGTTTTTTTATCACTGTTTAAAATTTTTGGGAGTATTGACTAGTTGTAAGCAATATCTAGCTCTTTTTATAAACTAGCAATCTCTCTGTAAAATCTTTATTTATGTTCTGGAGACATATATTAAAGCTCCTAGGTGTTTTGGTAACCTGTAAGAAAACATGTGCACCTCTTCCCTGTTCTTTGTCTACATCCCTTCTACAGAAGTTTTCTTGAGCAGTTTAGACATTACTCCTTTTGGCTTTTTATTTGTGTTCTCAAATGAATCAGGCAATGTGACAGCACAGCTACCAGGGGAAATGAGGACATAAAAATATCTAAGAACCAATCCTGCTTTCAGTGTGATGATGTAAATCCCAAGCTTCTCCACTTGCTGCAATGAACATAATGCTGACTTAGGCTTTAAGATTGCAGCAAAAACAGTGCATGTTCAAGACTGTGCCTAAGGACATAATTGTTAATGTCAATGAGGCTTTCCTTGGATACCAGTGCTTTTTCATGGGGAATCTCAGTATAACTTCCAGAGGACAAGGAATGTGTCACCAGAAATAGAATGAAACTGAAAGACTTCATATGTTAATTTGAAACTAACCCTTTTCACTTGTCTTTCTAAATGACAAGAAGAGCAGTGAGTCATAATCTGTCATAAATCTGAGGAACAATGAGTGAAGTTAGAGAGATTTTTCAAAAGGAGATCAAGAACAGAAATTAATTTTAGACTTACAATGTACGCAGAAACTTGAGGAAAATGGTAAATGACCTGATGAAACAAACCCCCACATTTCAAAAAGAGCCCAGTGCAACAGAACATCATTGTCCTAATGGCACAGACGACTTGCAAAACTGTTTTGATTTCATGTTTCAAAACTAAAAATTAATTACAAATTCTCATTTAACAGGACTGCAGGAATCAGAGTAGTTGGTTCAAAAGCGAAGAAAGTGCTATCTCTTCCTTGTTCTATCTGGAGTGTTTAAATCCTTATCAGAAGTTCATAAATGGCACTCTACTAGGGATTTCCTGATACTGTTTTATCCTGTAAAAATATTTAGATACAAGTGGAGTAAAGATTGGACTCTGTCTCCTGTGCTGTGAGCTGCTCTCTGGCTAGAGATCCAGAGTCATTGCTCTGCTATTTCTTTTAGTAAGTGTCTATATGTGGTATGTGAAGCAGAAAAGTTCCAGCAAGAGAGAAAGCTGAAACCCTTTTTTCAAAGAATAGCTCATTCCAGCAGCCAAGGACTTCACTGTGGAAAAGCCTGACCTGGATCTTCTCCATTCATTAAGAGATTCTGGATCAAAGAGCTATCTTTATTGCTGAGTACTAGAGACATAACTCTGTAAAATACATTGCCAGTTATTTGGTATAACTTTCTAGTCAGGATAGGAAAACACCTGATGGGTGTGGGGTGGCAGTCCCTACTCCCTACGTACTTGGATCTGCAAGGATATCAAGGCCAGCATTTGTCCAGTCTCTCGGATGGTGGATTATGGTGTTTCCTGTCCACTTAGAAGGGAGCTAAATCTGAGTCACACACATCCTTGACCTATGCTCACAGAACTTAAGCTTTGGGTAAAAGAGAGATGGTGATTTTTTCTGGTAATTTTCTAAATCTAGGTCATTATCATATTTTTTCTTTCAAGCTCTGGGAATGAGATGCATGGTGTCAGCAAAACAACAATTTGTCCAGAAAAAACAAAGCATTAAGTCTCTTTCTTTTGAACTGTTCCTTCCAACTCTTGAACTTGCCACCCAAATAAAAAAATCAGCGATTTCTATGACTTTAGTTTTAGTTAGGTGGTACAATTCTTCCATACAGAATCTCTTCAAAAAGAGACTTTAGCCTGTTATCCTGTTGTAAAATTGATGTCTCTTCTTAAAGTAGAGAATAGAGCAACAAAACTGATTGAGGAACTGAGAAAGTAAAATGTAGAGCAGGAGAAAGATTAGAATTTATGTAGGCTTAACTCTGATTGTTAAGAGGGAATTTATTGAACCTTATAAAATCTTCAATTGCATGCATAATATCCCTGTAGTTTACTGTTTTCTTTAATATAAACGAAAGAATTATAAATATGGAACAGATGGTATGAAACACGTTTGCCATACTGAGAATCCTAAGTGTGTCTTACTGCAAAAAGGTTGTCTGAGCAGTTTCTAGGAGGAATAAAAAGAGTCTAACTTATATTTTATCTGAGTGGAAAATGCATGTGGGAAGTTTTACCGCTGAGGTTTGTATGAATTTTTGAAAATCAAAAGCCACCTCTGTCTACTAGACCATTTGGTGAGATAGAAACATAAAATGGGTTGGAAGGGGTTTTAAAGATCATCAGGTTCCAAGCCAGCTGCTGTGGGCAGGAACACCTTCTATAGACCAGGCTGCTCAAAGTTTCATCCTAGCTGTCCTTCAACACTTACAGGTATGGGATGCCCACATCTTCTCTGGGCAACCTTTTCCAGTGCTTCACCAACCTCACAGTAAAAAAATTCATCCTGATATCTAATCTAAACCTGCCCTCCTTCAGTTTAAAACTATTGCCCTTGTCTTGTCACTCTCTTCCTGTATAAAATGTTCATCCTACTCCTTTTTATAAGACACCCTAAGGTACTGTAAGACTGCTATAGTCTCCTTAGAGCCTTTACTTCTACATGCTGAAAAACCCCATCTCTCTCTCTTTGTAGGAGAGGTGCACCATCCCTCTGATCATCCTCACAGTCTTCCTCTGGATCCCCTCTAATGGATCCACACCTTTCATGTGTTGGAGGGCCCCAGACGTGGACTCAGCACTTGTCCTAGTTGTGGCCAGGCCAGAGCTATATTTTTAGAGTAGCAGGGTGCAGTGGCACACACCTGTGGCCCCACCTTCGCAGGAAGCTGAGTCTGCAGAATGGCTTGAGCCCCGGAGTTCTGGGCTGCAGTGCCCAGTGGGTGTGGTCAACCCCCGATGTTATTTGATACCATCTCAGGTCATTGCCAGGGAGTAGGTTTCTCTTGTTTCCAGAAAGAAAGGCATTCCTTTTCATGGTTGGGAAAAAAGGCTCTGGTTCAGTGAGGCTCTGCAGTGAGCATTTTTGCCTGTAAATCATTCTCTCTTTTTGTATACTTTTCTTATTAATGTTGTTGCTGTTACTGTTAATTTTCTTATCTCATTGCTGTTCACACTAAATAGTTTTTATCTCAACCTGTAATTTTCACCTTTTTGTGCCTCCAATGCTCAAATCCATTCCTCAAGCAGGAAGAGAGAGTGAAATGTGGTAGGGGGAGAATGACTGCTGTCTGTTTTGGGAGAGTCTTGGTGTCAGGCAAGGGGGCACTAAATTGGGGAGTGCCATTCCTAAACCAGGAGAGCATTCCAGGTGAGATCTCTTGGCAGAGTGGAGGAGGACGATTACGTCCCTTGACCTGTTTGCTGCACAGTTTTTGGTGCAGCCCAGGCTTTCTGGGCTGTAAGTGGTCACTGTTGGCTCAAGTTGAGCTTTCCATCCATGAGACCTCCGAGCTTTCTCTCAGTTGGAACTCATATCTATGCTCCCAACTGGATGCAGCACCTTGCATTTGGACTTGTTGAACTTCATGAGATTCACGTGGGCTCACTTCTCAAGTATGTCCAGGTTCCTCTGGATGGTATCACTTTCTTCTGTCATGTGAACTGCACTGCTCAGCTTCATCTCATCTGCTAACTAGATCGAGATGTCCAGTTCGGGAAGAAATAAGCAGTTGTTCTAGGATTACAGCAGAACTGGACTGTGGTGAATGCTGACATGCCTGGTCCCTGTAAAAACAGGAGAGAGGGGAAATATGCTTAGCAGAATCCAGTGTGCAAGTTTTGAAGGACAGCCTTTTTGGCTACCTTTATAGTTTTGTTTTTAACTACATAATTTCTTTTCTAGAGTCTCTGAAATCCATCTTTAGCTATCCCCTACAATTTGCATTTGCAGATCCTGTTAGTTTTCCTTGAAATGGCATTTTCTGCACATGGAAGATAGTCTCTGAACTGCCTATCTAAACCTCTCATTCAAAAATATTTTTTTTGATCAGACCTGTTTCTGGGGAGATTCACTGCAGATTTCTGCTGTGATTGTAGGTTATAGTAAGAGGAAGGACTTTTGAGAAAGAACCTAAAGGTCTGCAATATAGAAATGAAGTTACTCCCAAAAAACTGCATAGTCAGTGAATGCAGGTAAATGTCCCTTCAGGTTCATTTAGTTCATTTTGGAGTTAAATTCTTCCCTGGAGTTATCCTCCTTCCTTCACCATGCAAAAAACCTGTGTCAAAAATCTTAATTCTGAGCTCATTTACACAGAAATTAATTCAGATTTATGTTATTGTGACTGAAAAATGAAATGGTGATAATCAATCATAGTGTTTCCAAATGAGATTACAGTCTACTTCTGCTTTCTGTTATGCCAGGGTAAATGAGAAGGGTTTTGATAGTGATTTTTCTGGCATTACTGTAGATGGTTTAGTTGAGACTAATTTGAACCTGTGTTTCAGGAACTGACGTTAATGTATATTTTAAATAAAGAAAGATGAACAAGTATATCCTAAAGTCATATCCATGTTGGGGATTGAATGACCATATTTTTAGACTTTAATATCACATTCCCTTTGCTTAAACCATTCTTTATTGACTATTTTAGTCTTTATTGTTATTAGCATGGGATTATTTTCTAGAAGATTGCTTTATAGAGTGTGTCCAGTGCTAGACACTCAACAAGCACACAGCAGGTCTGCTTGTGTGAAAAATATATTGCTTGAGACAAAAAAAATTGGTGAAATCTCTGTGTCTGTAGAAGTTAGTCACAGGTAGACATGATTTTCTCTTTTCATCATTTGAACTGGTTTAATGTAACACTGTCTCAGAAATACATAACAATGCTAAAATGACGCTGTGCCTGGGGATGTATTGATGGAGCACAGTCCTTTGGACACAGTGCTGTCTGAACATGCTCGCATCTCTTGTGGCATCCTGCCAGTTTGGAGCACGGGCAAAAGAAACTGGATCTATGTCCCCATCAATATGAGGCAGGCACAACAGTGCGAAAGCACTCAGCACGGAAGCCAAAAAATGTTCCCCACCTCTGTGAGACTGTGGGAGAAAGGAATCATGCTTGCAGAGAAGGAAGACTGAGTGGTGTCATTATGAATGATCCATAAAGTATCATCAAAAAGCAAAATTTCTTATTTCTATGTGCTTAAATTTACAGCAATTTTATACTGTCTCTCTTAATGCAAGTGCTGTTTCCTTTCATGATATATTCCTGGTTTTAGTCCCACTCCCTGTATTTATTAACTGGGTAATCCATCTTTACCCTATAGCCAGTGCCATAATTGCAAATCCTACAGGTTCTCAAAATGGCTATAAAGTAAAACTTTTTTAAGAGTCTCAGGATGGTGACTGGTTGCATAAAGCAGATTATGCCTGTCTGGGGTCTCCAGGAAATTGTTGTATTCCACTTATTACCTGTCTTTGAAATGAAAACATCAAGATAGTTTATCTCTAAAATGCTACACTCCACAATATACGAGACCAAAAACTTAATAGCATCATGAATTTCATATAAAATAACAATACATTTTTCCAAGACAGCTTTCTCCCTATTCCACATCATGAAATCACAGTCAATAAACTTATACACAATTGTGCCATATAAATGTATTAAAATCCTTGATTGACTGAACTAATCTTTTTTCAAAATAGGCTGTAAATAAATAAGCACGGTGCAGGGTAAAAACCTTGCCTATATGCCTCTCATGAAGAAAAAAGTCCAGTCATGTTCTGACATTCAAGAACAGCAGAAGTGAAGTGTTAATGGGCAGAAAGCACCCTTGAAGAGCCCAGCAAAGTACAAGTAATCCAAGCAGTCCTTAATGGTCTTCCTATCTATTGACTATCTCTTGCTGTCACATATCTCAGCAATTATTTGGTCTGCAGCAGAGCTACAAGGAGGTGTAGATTTAAATTATGCATAGGCATAGAGGCTGGGTTCATTCTACTCAATTTAAGCATTTCACTGAGATGCAGGAGTTAGGAATCTGGTCACTCTAAACTCCATAGTGAATGGAGAAAGACAGAAATGTCCAGAGGGCAATACAGTTCCTAAATGGGAAGAATTGTGCTCTAGAGGTCATTGTCTCTCTATATTTACTGCAGAGAGAGCTTTGGGCAAAGCTGCTCTTCTGTTAGGAGCCTCAGTTAGGTTGGATTAAACCAGAGACAGCATTTTTCTCATGTAATGAAATAAGTAAGTTCTCTGAAGTCACTGAGTTTGCACTGAGTTAAAATTCATGTAGGAGAGAGAAAAATAGTTCCATCTATTTTAGAAAGTGGATATAACTGTGAATAAAGTGCTCCTTTAAAGTACTAGGGGCTGGACAGAGGAGAAAACTGGCACATACACTGGACATCATAATTTGTGTTTTCCACTAATTAACTGCCAACTACTTCCTCAAGCTCATCTTCATGTCCTTCCAGTGGTTTATTTCTTCAGAACTTTATGTCTAGGACCCAGACACCTTGATACATTTCATCTCATTTCACTGTTTGATAACTGAGCTGATGCTGCAGTAGCATCTGAAGACAGATAGACTTGAAACCCCCAACTCTCCCCCGGTTCAGCAACAAGAGAAGCAAAACTAACCAGCAAACTCCTCATCCTGTGGGCTCAACACAAAGTTCCCATGGACTCCCCTGAGCCCAGGGGTTTACTCAGTGACCCTGCAACAAATATAATCACTTCTGTCATTTTGTCTCTCTCCCACGCTTGTTTGTCTGTAATGCTGTTTGTAATTTTCACATTTTAGATTTTAAACATTTCATGTAGGGACCCTGCCTGAATATGTCTGTAAATCACCTATCACACAGCTGGTGCAGTAATACAATAATAATAATAATTAATTAATAATGGGCCTCTTCCTTAGAAGTGTCAAGATCTGGCAACTGACATTGATGTCGACCCCTCTCAGAGGAATCAAGTCATTAATAATAAATAATAGCAGGAAAATAATAATATCACATTCTGTTTTTTCTCAGTGCTGTGATGATCAAATCTTTCTTTCCATTTGCTCACTCTGTGCCTATAGATCCAGTTACATGTAGGACACATATCTGCAGTCATACCAGCTGGCTGCCCTGCACAGGCTCTGGGCTGCCTTCAGCTTTTTGGCAACTTAGTGACATTTGTGGTCTCCACAGCCTGAAAGCAATATATCTGAGGGACCGACTCAACTGCAAGTGACCTGCAAAGCAGTGATATGAAGGCTATTGCGCAGCTCATTACATAGAAACATAGGAATGTAGAGTAATTTAGGTTGGGAGAGACCCTGGAGCTCACTGAGTCAAACCATAAACCTGACATTGCCAAGTCCACCATTAAACCATGTCCTAAAGCACCACATCTGAACATCTGAAGCTGAGCAGCTGCCCCAGGTGTGATTTTGTAAGGGGGTCCTCCAGTTTGTGCAGAGCTTGTGTCTGCTGGCGTTTGCAAGGTGTCTGCCAAGGCGGTGCTACATGTGAAATACACATCCTTTGACCTGGATTTGGAAGAGTGCTGTGCACTTCATCAATCCACATAAAATTAAGGACATCAGTATTTGTATTATCCAGCCCCTCCAGTCACTTCATGCAAATCAAAAAGTCCCCCAGACGTTCCTACAACAAAGATTTCAAAATGCAGGCTGGTATTTATATTAAAGAATTGCAAAATTCCCATGGACAAGAGGGAAACTTAGTTTGTGACATGCCAGCTTTTCCTCAGTAAGTCTGTAAAACAAGTGTCTTATGATGGGCCAAACTAAGCCTCTTCTGCTGCCTTAAGATGCACTGATCTAATGACACACTGCTTTAACTGGGTTTGCAGATAAAGATGATGGTCAGATTGGGACAAGTTGAGGATTTCCTACGATTTTCTGCCCTTTTAAGCATTTATGTTCCACATCCCATTTGGTGTAGGTTGATCAATGGTAAATAAATATTATTATAAAGGTGGGTAATAATCATTTATGATAGTGAACATTTTTATTATAAGTAAGATCATATTACTATAAATAAATTACATTTTAATTAAATAAATTAGATTTATTTTTAAACTAATTTAATTTAAAACTCAAAAAAATTAATATGTTAGTTAGAACCTGTTAGAATATACTTATCCGTTAGAATTGGCCTACTTTCACCTGCCATAGAGCTTCCCCCTGGAAAACCTGTTCATCCAGCCTGCCTACAGATAACCTTGCAACCTAATCTAAGGCACTGGTGTCACAGGGAGAGTATTTGTTTCACTGCTGGCCACAGTGAACTTTGTCTGCTGCTACACAGAGCACTTCATTTGAGGCTATCAATCATCTTTCAGTCATGAGGACCACTTTTGTAACAAAGGGGTTATTATTCATAAAATTCTCTGCTTTTCTTCTGTTTTTCTGAGTTCCTCATGCTATGTTATTACATCAAAGTTGATTGAAAGGAGTTAAATGGCAATCACTTGATTTTTAACACTGCTGGAATCTCCGAGGACTGTGTTACTTGTAGTTACAGCATTTTTCCTCACTTCACTTTGAATCCTAGTAGACAATGCTTTTGCCAGTATTGCTGGTTAATCTGCCTTTGTTTCTTCAGCTCATCAATTTTTGTAATCCTAGTGGATAAAACACACAACAGGGAAACTGCACAATAGTTATTCTGTTGTCTAGCAGTATATATACATGCATATATACATCTCTATATATAGATATTGCCAAACTGTCTAAAACCTTGGGGGATTTTGCATCTTGTTTACAAATACTTCTGAATGAGGTTCTCTTTTGCCTGAATTTTTAGAAGAATTGACATTGTTGTACCATGACATTAATGAGCACAATTATGAGAAGAACAAAGAGAGGGAGAGCAAGAGAAAACCATACATATTAGAAAGAACACATTACAATTACCATCATTGCATTAAATTTGGGGTTCTGTTGTGCCTTACACTGCTTTTGTTGCATTCTATTGTGTAGCAAGTCCACTAAATTAATAACCTGCCATCCAGAGGAGGAGCAAGGCAGAGACAGCAGCACCAAGTCACACAGAGAAGGGAGAATATGATGGGAACCATGCTTGCTCTTGGTAGCAATACAGAATTCAATCCAAATTAATTTACTTCAAAGTTGTAGTGCTACATCTTTGAAAGAGGAAGGAAAAAAATTAGAATTTTTAAAGCAGCATGTATTTTCTGTGGTAGCTAGGCTCAATTGGAATGCCTAAACACACACACCTATTGTCACTTCAGATATTTACTGGTCCCTTGCTGCACCCCTTGTAGCCCTGAAGCTCTGGTAATTCCTATATTACCCTCGCTCTCTCCTTATTGCCTTCTTGGTTACAACAGGCATTTCAAGAGGAGTGGCAGCCCATTTTATCTATAACAGAGTCTTAAGCCTTTTTCCTGCCCAATCAAGAAATAATGCAATTTCAATTTCAGGATAAATTTTCACAGAGCAGGGATGTGACATAATTTTTGGGTTGCGTGTGAATTCTAGATTCAGTAGTGACTCTATGGGCACTATTAGGGATTTTAGAAAGGCCAATGTAGCTTGTGGCCATTGTAGTATAACTGTGTTTGCAGATGTCCTGTGCTAAACTGGAAACTTCATTGCACAACTTGAGCTGAGGGTACATATACAGAGTTTCTATTTAAAATAGAAGTTATATTTTTTGGTTTTGATATTTTTTAGCATGGGGAGTTCTTTAGCATTGTTAGCACCTGAAATAATAATTTGCTTGTATAACAGAAATATTCGCTTAAAGCTTTTAAATACTTTCTAAAAGCATGAAAGCCCACAGTTATTGACAGCAGTTGTGGGCTGAAATTGATTAATTTAAGACACATTTGAGAAAACTTGTGAACCTTATGTTGGTCCCACATTAACAGTCACAAATTTTAACCTAGCAGAAAAATTAAATTCTCACATAAATTTAGGACTCTGCCAGCTCAATCTTTCTTAATTATGGTTTGCTTATATTTTCCTCCACTTACTCAAGGTGCTATTTGAAAGTTCAAAAAAGGTGTCTGACTATTGCAGTTCTCAGAGCATTTTTTCACTTAGCAAAAGTTTGAATTTGAAAATTTTATATTAAGCAGGTATTTGATTGGAGGTGTAGATATCTTTTGGAGTGGGAGCCAGAACTCCATCTACCTAGCCCTCAAATAATTCAATTCAACCCAGCAAAGCTTAGATCTTTCCTTAGGTCATCTACTCTTCATAGGGCTTAGATAAGGCTTACTTCTGAAAAAGAGTTTTAAACTCCTGCCTTTGGAGTACTGCTTTTTATAGCTGAGAAAAAAATATATTCTTTGAATTTCTTCAGGAGAGGGTGAGTATTGTAGAATACATTAAAAAAGAAATGTCCCCACATCTTAAGCTACACTAGTAAACAGAAAACCAATTTAATTTTGAAATTATATTTTTATAATTCATTTTATTACACTTACTTCATCATGTTTTCAAGGAGCTTAGGTGTTCACTGCTGTAGAACTGTTTCTTACCCTCTGGTAGACATTTTCAGTAGTTATGATATGAAAATTCATAATCAACATCAGCATAACAACCCTGACAGCAGTATGTCCAGGGATGTCTATCCAGACATGATTTATCAGTATTGGTCTGTTTTAGGGTGCTATTGAATGATGTATCTTTGAACCCCACAAACAGATCCATTCCCAAGTCAGCTACTTCTATACACTTTTGGTTGTGTAGATTTTTAGGGGAGGCAAAGGACTGAAGTAGCTTAATATAAAAATGGGAGAAATTATAAATATAATCCTTATTTTTTCCAGTGGATCTTTTGTAACAATTTGGGTATTATTATTCTCTGCATTTTCATTTGGCTAAGCTGTAAATCTGTTCCCCTGAATGAGGTTGTACCTGCCTCACTTCTACCAATAGAGTCAGACAGTAAAAAGCTTCACTCCTCTCTGGTGTGCTACAGCCAGTATCACTGCTGGAAGAAGAGAGTTGTCACTGGTGTTAAGCTGGTCTTTGAGTATCTTGTAGGCACATCACAAGTGAGCTGTGAAATCTGCACTGCCTTCCTGATTATACTGGATATACAGTGCAAGTGCAGACCACAGATTAAGGGCAATATCAGAATTCGTGACTTTTTCCGAAGACTTTGCTATAGAATACATCCCTCCCCAGGGCAAAGGTGTGACGTCCCACCCTTAAAGGGAAGGAAGCACTCAGCATTAACAAATACTTGTGGTTGAAAGGAGCAACAAAGTCAGAGGGTCTGCAAAAAGTCACAAAGTTTTATTAGCAAATTATGCACTTAGCATGGAAATTGATGATGGTCCCTGATCTAAGGAAGAAAGAAACAAAGAAAGAAGAAGAGAAAAAGAGATCACCAGTCCTGATTCCAACATCCAGCTTATGGAATGTCCAGGGTCCTGGGGTACCACCTGGGCCTGGTGGGGGTACCTTTTTATAAATAGGGTTCTCTGCCTATTTAGAAGACAGGTTTCTCACCTTCTATAGAAATTAGTTCTCGTGCAGGATCTATTCTTTCAGATCTTTCTGGAAAGGGGTTGGAGGACTTTGGGAGTCTTGGGTGGTCTTGATCCCTCCCTACAGTCCATGCTCACTTTCTGGCCTCATTCCTACACTTGTACTGTACTGTGCTGTGATTACCTCCAGGAGCTAGAACAGATATGTTTGTTCTGTGCTGCCCTACTTCTTCATAGCTCAGTTCTCCAGTGTTCCTTCCCATTGCCTGTTATTACAAATAATCCTTGGTTATTACTCAGAATTCATGTCTGTTATTACCAACACCCCTTGGTTGGTCCCAGAGACATCCAGCTATATGTATTTGGGACATACACATTAGCCCCATATCTTCTGGGATAATAAAAAAGGTTTTCCTCTAAACTCCTGGCTCTGGAAATGAAGTTTTTGCCCATGAAATATTACTGAATTACATCTTTGTGTTTTCTGAACTGCTTTATTCTTTTCCCAAAATGCAGTTGTCCTTGAAAGAAAGAGATTCTGAATCTAGTATGCTACATTCTCTTGTATTTCAGACATTTATGCACCAAATGCTATTTAATTTTTCTTACCCTGTGCTTCAATGAGATTTGTGGAATGACTGAGGACAACTTGCATGAGTAAGAGCTCTTAGGATCAAAGGATTTAAAATATTCTGTGCTTGTTAAGTTGTTGATGGAACTCGAGTAGCTCACACACACACAAAAAAAGGAACTGATTATGAGCAAGCCTCATTTGAAACTCATTTGAAAGCAAGTGCTGTTGTAGTTAACCAGCAGAAGACTCAGTTCACAAGTTGTCCGTAGACTTCAGAAGAAAGAAGTTTTAATACAAAAAGATTGTCTCATTGACCCAGCTTGATCTGTGTTTCAAAGGCAAAGTTGTAAGAGTACTACAATAGACTTCACATATTGATCAGTACAAGGAAAGAATGACATAGCTCAGCCCATAACATTCTCCTTTTTTTCTTTTACCTTTTATCTCCTGCTCCTACTTCTTTTCAAGGTAAGAGAAAAGTTAGAGTTAGTTCATCTTAGAGATTAGACTTCCTACTCAAAATCTGGAAAAGATGCTTAGAAATCACAGGTAACCTGTAAGGGTTTATTTTTGCTTTATATACGTTTGACTTCACACAACTAATACGTATTTCTAAATGAGAAGGAGGCCATTAAGAGATGAATTGGAAAAGCTTCTTTCTTTCCTTTATTCCTTCTCTCATAGACACAAAAATGCACACATACATGACACATAGAGACACTCATTAGTTTTGCAGACTGAAATGAATATGGACATCACGGCAAATAATGTCTCAGCTCCTCATTTTCCATTTTTGTGAGGAGAATGAAATCAATTTAAAAATACTAACAACAGTCTGTTCTCCCGTGAGTCAGAACTAATTTTCTGATATGAATGAAGGAGTTCTATATAGTGAATAGTGTGGTGTGTTGGAAAGAATTTAATGACCTAGTTTGGGTGCTTGTATGTGGCAATGTATGAATTATATAGGTCAGCCTCAGCAAAACCAGATGTCTTAGCTACCAAAAGAGAGATCAGACAAGAGAAGAGAAATCTCTGTAGAGATCAGAAATGGGAAATGTAACTTGCAATTATTTTGTAAAAAATCTCTAATAGAGCTGTTGTTTTGCTACTAAAATGGCTGAATGTTTAATGTTGGCTTAACTAACCTGTACTAATTCATCCACTCAGTAGAATTTGCAACACTAACATTAAGTCCCTTAGGCAACGAAGAAGAATGATCAATTAAGCATGGGTTGCACAAAAGACAGCATGACTTGTTACTAGAAAACTCAGACAGTTAGTTACTAGAAAACTCAGACAGATAGTTATTACAGCTTCATTAGCTTCACTGAGAAAAAAAAAACCCAACAAAATAGATTTAAGTGTTGCTTGCATTCACCAAGCTTCTCTGACCCTCTCAGACCTATTTCTTACTGTGGAGGATTTTATTCTTCTTGTTTGACAGTGTATCTTTGAAGGACCAAAAGTAATTCAGGCCTTTACAACTGCAGTGCAGGAAAAGAAAGAGATGCAGTTTCATTTCTATGTTCCAGAAGGACAGTATGACCATCCTAATCAACTTTTTGGAATAGATTCAGGTTTTCTTAGATAGGGGCAGAAATTGGATTAAAATCTTGAATGTTTGAAGGAGCGCTCCTGGTAGAATTGGTGGATCCTTATAAAGCTGGGAAGGGAGGTAGGCAGAAAAATCTTCAGCATGGTTTGAGGCCAAGTTTAAAAGCAGAACTGGATATATCAAAGGAACTTTGTCTGTGAAATCATGAATGGTTCAAAAGCCTGAAGACTGCGTGTACATCCCTATCTACGTAGCAACTAGGTGAAGGCTGGAGGACTTGTATTTGGACAGGAAATATGCCAGTGGCCATGACATGATTATACCTTTTTTAAATTCCTTTGTGAAGCTACTGCCTGGTCAAAAATGACCCCAAGACTCTATAGAAAGACATCTGCATATGTGAAAATACTGTTCTTTCCATCTGTATTTTTATGTGGGGTAAATAAAGCCACCTGTGACAAATAGCTCTTTTCCATAAAGAAGTCTTTCCTGTGGAACCAAGCACATGAATTAAATAATTTTTCATTTAGAATCTTAGATCCTCCCCAACCCCCCCTTTTTTCCCCCAGTGGCATATAGCTTGGTTTCAAGGTCTGCAGGTCCATCAGACTTTTGATATCAAAGCTGCTATGTTTCAATTCCTAATAGCTCTATTTGACTTATTGTTTGCAACAAAAATAAAGCAATGCAATTCAGTCATTATAAAAGGTCATTATTAATTTATTCCTGTTGTGCTAGAACTTGATAGTCTGTCTGTGTGCTTAAAATGCCTTTGTATCTTGTACTTTGTTATTTCCTAGGCATGTAATTTAATTAACACATGTACATTGCTTTGAAGATGTAAAGCGATATATAAATGCTTAAAGAACCAAATTAAGGCTTTCACAGGTGAAACAGTGGGGCAGCAGGTGAGAAATACAACATACGAGAAGCAGTGCTTGAAGGTAATTACTTTTGCAAAGAGTGGGAGCAAGTGTAATCCCCTCAAATTACTGTGGGGAGCAAAAGAAACTGTGTCAACCCTTCAAAAAACACCTGGCTTTTGCTACCATCCAGTGATGAAGAATCAGGTGCTTACTGCTATTCCATCTTCTTAAATACAATGATTTTTCATGATGGCTTCACCATGTAATCCCTGGAATGAAGGAAAGTACCACAGGGGAGCATAATACTTGTGCATTTAGGCCTGTATTCTGACAACTATTAGAACAGGAAGAAAATGGATTCATTTTGTTCATATGAATAAACACATTCATGCGGTCAATTATGGATAGCACTGAGTAAGGGATAGGTGACATTATGTAATCTCTCTTAGTGAGCTGTACCTTTTGTCAGAGTTACTTTACAAAAAAAGGTTGTAAATAGCGAAATTACTTTAGAACATCCTCTGGGTCAGTAGCATTAGTCCCATAATACCACCATAATATGTCTTACATGTGGTATCCAAAGAGCTCAAGTGAGAGAAGTTCAAGAGAAATTCATTGGCTTGGGACTCAGTAGCTTTCTGAGAGTTTACAGTTAGGGGACAATTTTAATCAGCAAGGGTGGAGTCAGCTGCCTAAACACAGGCGTCTACTGCCGTTTGAAATTCTTTAACTGAGCCTGGGCTAACAGACATAGTGCAAGCCCCATGAGGGACATATGCCCTTCCAGAGCAGCAGTTAAAAGCTCAGGACAGCATTGATCTGCCAGTCTTGCCTGCCAGCCCTGAATGCATGCTAGAAGATGTTAGGATGTTTCATAGGGTGTTGGCTGACTATGTTTATGCAACTGAATCCCATCTACGCAGTCAAGTGTCACCGTTTGGCATCAGAAAGAGTGATAGTGTTCGTGGCTTCTATTCAATTTACAGGTCACTAATCCCTCTTCTTCTGGAACACTTACATGCAGCATACATCAACCTGGTGCCACAAATGTTAGTTACAGACTGTAAAAAAATTAGATTTCAACTAAAGGAAAATAAAATTGCTCCAATGCATATTTCAGGTGGAATTCCCTGCCAATGAGTAGGTTCATCCCATTTTGGCTTTGACAAGCACTTTGCAGTTGTCATGACTTCTTATGACATCCCACGCCAAAGTTCAGCCAATTAACCATGATGCCATATATATATACATAATACAGGAAAAGCTTATTTCTTTTTCAGCTGGAAATTCTTCCTGTACATTTTATTGTGATCTCAAAATTTATTACCTTGTGTGGGAACATTTTCATTTTTCTATATTTGCTTTATCTTGTGGGTGAAGGTGAGGAGGAATCAACAAATCAGCATATTTATCACTCTGACGGACATGTTCACTTCTGATGGGTTTTATCTTGCACATGCTTATTATATTATTCACAACGGGAACCTTATTATGAAGTGGATGGATGAAACTATTCATTCACAACAGATGCACATTAAGTGACAGTCACTAAGTCATTGCCTTTTATATGACAAGGAAATCAGTACAAACTTGGCTTTCATTTGACACAGTTACATCAGTCAGTTTGCAAAGGATAGCTATCCTTTAGTACCAATAATATGATCCTATTTCTACTGTAGATTGCTGTTGCCATGATGTCCTACCTTGGTTTTGTTGTTGGTGTTGTTATTTTTACAAGAACCACCAGATATCATGAAGCAAAACTCATTATCAGCTTTCTTAGGCTGCACTGCTGTATCTCTCTCTCAGTTTCTGATAAACAGTGAACAGACAGAAGAGTTCATCTTTTATACAAATATGTAAAGCTCTGTTGCCACTAGTCTTCCAGCATTGACTTTCATTCTAATTGCCACAGGAAAACAATTTACAGATTTTAGCTTTTCTTTTTCCTCTAGGAATGTGTAGATTTTCAAATTCAATCATTTTAATGATGAACATGTGTTGAAGAAACATACTAAAAGCAGCATATACCTGTCAGGGAATTTCTTTTCAGAATATCCAAATAAAATCTATTGTAATCACTGTATCTATTTTTCAAAGGCAACAGAACAACAAGACATTTCTAGAATTGCAGTTAATGATGACAGTTGAAAGATATAATAGTGTGTGAAAAAGCCTATATGTAGAGTCACATTTTTCTTTTTATTTCTAGCTCAATGTGTCTTGCATATTCTCCTGATGAGCCTGTGTAGTTTTAGTTCTTGTAGAGGCTTGAGAGAAATTAAGGAGGCACTGTTATGTTGTTATCATCAAAAAGTTGAGATTTTTCTAGAAGTCCNTACAAAGCTCTGTTGTCATGTACGCAACTGAATTTCAATTCTAGCAGTTCATAGAATATGCTTTCTTTTTTGCTTCTGTAGAAGTAAAACAGATCAAATGCATGTACATGATCTACAGGTAATCCATCTATATTCCCTGCTGCCTGAATAGATTGACTAATGATTACTGATGGTTATCTGCTTGGAAAATAATGGGCAAATTTCCCTTGCTGTAACTTCTGTGACTTCAGACTGCCCTGTTTTAATTATAACACATTCAGACCAGATTCAACAAAGGACTAGTAGATGTGCTAATGGGAGAAATCCTCTTTGGTCAGGTGTCAGACTAGAACTATTTTTTATTTAAGTGGTTCTAATGTGGCAGTCTCGACCTACTTGGTCTTTTCTTCTGCTAATGGCTGTGAAATTGGAACAATTCGCTTGGCATTTTAGACTGTCATTAGAAAAATGCCCAAGAATGCCAGAATGGACAACTTTCTTGCTCGTTTATGTCACTGCAAGGTGCTTAAGAGTTGTTTTGCTGCACTGTTCACAGTGAAAAGCCCATAAAGCCCTCTTGCAAATTATTGTACTCGGAGACCAAAACCAAGGTGAATTCATTTCAGCCATTCCATGATTAGTTGGTTTTGAGGATATCAGACAAAATCTTTAACCTTAACATCAGTGGAGACTTCTTGTTCAAAGGGATTGATTATACTTGAACTCATAGTGCCCCTGTCATATTTCTTTAAAATGTCACGAATTGACAGTTCTCACAGTGAGAAACTCAACTGATACAATGTGAACACTGAATATCACTGGGCTGTCTTGTGAAAGTATGCTTGGGATGCTGAACAGAGCAGTAAAGAAAGGAGCTGCAGGTTCTGACCCTGACATGGGTTTCATCTGCATCCCTTTTCTTTCTTCTTTCTCCTTTGTTCTTTTTTGTTTTTAAATGTAATTAATTTACACTTGCAAATTTTCTCTTTTCAACGTAAGTGATGCTATTTTGGGGTTATTCAAGCATTTGTCAAGTGATTTATTGATAAAAGAATATAAACGCTTTCTGAAGCGTGTGCAGTTCCACAGAAGTAAATATTTAACAAGCAGACAGTCTTTAAGGATACTGATGTAAGACAGGGAAAGGAGCATAGGTGTTGAAATCTCAGCAGTGCAAGGAGCTATTTGGGAAGCATCTATATGCAAAGAAAGTAAGGACAGAGCCCTTAAGCAGCTACTCCCAGTTCTCATTTGGTGTCAGCATCTCGTCAAACCTTCCCACCTTGCTCCTATCCCTTTCCTCCCACCTCACCCTCTGTGCCAACCAGGGTCCTGCTAAGCAGTACAGCTGCAGGCTTACAGCTGGAATTGACTCCTCCATAATTCCATACCTCTTTCTCCAGCCTGTTTGGAAAAGCATTCTGGGAGAAATTTATGCTTTTGGCAAAAGAGCAGGGAGAGCAGGAGGAGAAGCGCAGTGCTGCTGGAAAATGGGCCAAGAGACCTCTCCTCAGTTACAACCTTTCCTCTCTTGTCCCTCCAGTGGCAGCAACAATTTTCCTTTCCTCCCTCTTGTCACAAAACCCAGTATCTTGCCACAGCTCTCCAGAAGCCACCTCATTTTCTTTTGCAGCCTATGAGTGGGTGGAGAAGGATGAGTCCAGTTTGATGCTTACACAGCTGTTCCTCATTTGGTCCCTGGGTCTGTGGGCTTCCAGATGGGCTACAGTGGCTCACATCCTCACATATTCACGTCTAGCAGGGTTGAAGAATTTAGCACAAGGTGCAGAGGGCCAAGCATTATTCCTTTTAACAACCTGGAATAATTTTTCAATTTATTCAAGCTGTTCTCTCTGCAAGTAAACTGAACAATTAAAGGGCATTCACTTATTTTTCATGTGCTGAAAGTATGAATTTTTCATTATGTTCCAATTCACATTTTTTTCCCCAGCTTCATTAACTGTCTAGTGTGAACTTTATTGTCTACACATTCATATGCTTTAACTAGCTGGTGTGTTTGGAGGAATATGTTTTGCAGACCCTTCTTTCTCCTTTGCACAAATCTTGTTATTCTCTGAAAGGGAAAAGAGAAAGGAAGGGAAGAATAAATAATGATCAAAAAGCATGTTTCTTTTCAGGCAGCAACACTCAGCGCTCCACTGCAAACCATGCTGTGTAGGATCTTGTAAAGCTTGATTGGAAACATGTTATCGTATTAAAAATGTGTGTATCTCTTCCATCCCCCGCTCCTCCCAGCTCTACAATTAATCAAATCATGGGTTTCAAGGGGATTTTCCCCTGAAAAACACCTGTGTTCTCTGCTAAACTTGCTTTTTCTGTCGAGCCTCAAAGACAGGGGTTTTTAAGACCTTATTAAAGACAGAGTCAGAGCAAATAGACTGGCAGCTATGGCCATTTCAGGTGAAAACGACAGGTCCTTTCAGAGACTCCTCTGGGGGTGTGTAATGAAAACTATTTGGGAGATATTTCTGTCGTGAATGGCCTGCTGCCTAACTCAGATCTATTGCAGCAGTTCAGGGATGAAATAGAGAGTGACCTGACCCGATTAAACCCTGACAGAGCCCCGGTACCAGCACCTAAGTGCTGCCCGTGCACAGGCGTCGGGGCTGTGTTTACAAAGGCATTGCAGTCACTGTGGTGTTGGACAGCGGCACGAACAGTCTGTTCCAATCTAATGCACAAAAAGGCTGTCACACAAGAGGAGAGAGATTACATTCAGTTGCGGTGTAGCTGTGAAAGTGGACTATTAGCTTCTAATACTGCCTTTACTGCCTTTTTTTTTTTTCTTTGGGAAAGCTACAGAGACATGGCATTAAACCTGTGAGTGTCAGAGAAAGTGAGAGCAAGCAGGGGCGGGTTGGGGAGGTCTCAGGTCAGGGTGTTGTGCTGTGAGTGCAGCCTTCCCTCTGGAGCTGGCAGCTGCTGCCCTCTGTCCTTCTCCACCTTCTAATGCTAATGCTGTAGGGGCTCCTCTCACTCCGAGGCATATCTACGCTGTTGCAAGTCTAGTTCTGTGTGCTAGCAAGTGGGGAGAGAGAAAAAGGGAGGCTTCTGAAATAAATCCAGGTGATAGTGCTGAGATTTTGGCATCAAATGTTTTTCTTTTGGCTGTTTATGATGATGACATCTGTCTAATTGGGAAACATCAATGCTACAAGGAATTGAACTTTTTAGCACACTCAGTCTGGGGCTGCTTAAATCTTAGTCCGGGGTTGCTTGGTCTTCTAATAAGTGCCTGTCACTGATTGCATTTTAATATTTGTGCCTTTGTATTTTGCTTGGGTAACCACTTCTGTAGTTTGGCAAAAACCTGAAGATATTGTAGGATTGGTTCCTCAAATGGTCCCTTCCTTTTCCATTTCTTAGATATTTCATTGTACTGATTCAAGCTTTAATGTCTGCCAAGAGGGAGATTGAGGGAGCATTAATGACCAAAGAAAAGCCATCCTTAAAACACGGGATTTGTTTTGGACTTCCTAATTCAAAAAGTGCAAACCTCATCAGAATTTAAGCACCTGTCTCTGGTGGCACTTCTGAACAGCAATTTTGACTCACATACCAAACCAGGAGGTCAACTCTGCTGGTTTGGGACATGCCTTTTGAAACAGCTTCCTAGCATCTGAAACATAACTGGAATTAAATTAGTCTGAGTGCTATTTAAACGTACAGAGAAGTTTGAAGAAAAATAAATGTGATTAATTTTTCTGTCACAGATGTGTTCTCATAGGTCTCTGACCCGAGCCCTCCTCCTAATCTAAGGTCCACCAGGTAAGAGATGGCAGAAGGTGACAGTCACATAGCAAAGTTCCTGGCTTTTCGGATATTTATACTGGAATTAACTTTTCTTTCTTGCTTAAGTATCACTTGCTGCTTTAGATGGGGTCTCTGGAATTTAAAATCTCAACTTTGCCAGGATTTAATCACATTTTATGAGAATTATATTTCCTACTGTACATTTTGGAGTAGTTCAATGGAGCTTTGGAGATAGGTCTATTACAAAGTATTCGCTTGTTAACTTTAATATTTATATTGCCTCCTGGAGACATCATCTGAATTAAGGATCTGCAGTGACAGCTTATCTATCTGTTGGAAGAGACAAGTTTTAATTATTAAAGTTTTTTGATGAAACTGAAGTGTTACCATTTCATAGTAAAATACTAAGCCCATGGAAGTTAGAAGTAAAACTAGGCACTGAATTCAGATCTTCAGAGTTGTGCTCTGCAGAAATAATCCCGTTCAGATGTATAAATAGACATTTTACAGTTGATGCGTAAATTCCCTGAGAATCTCAAAAAACCTGATATTTCAAAGTCAGATCCCACATTTCAGCATGAATGTGTGATAAGGAAGTGGGAAGAGCAAGAAAAAAACATGTCATATTAACTGGAAGAGTTTACCTCTGACATTTGTGGAACCTGCATCTGACTCAAATGCTGTCATGAATGAATGATTTTACATTTTAGGCAAATGTTGGGAAGTGTATTTCTATCACAGCATATGGTGAAATGAGCAGTTTTCTACATGTTCTCAGGATGGGGAAGAAGAGGTTTGTGAGATCTTCCTTCTGAGCAGTGCTGATTGGTCAAGGCCCTGCCTGCTGCAGGGCTGAGCATGTGTTGTCTCTTGGGATCTTCCTGTGCAACCCTCACAGGACAGTATCTTTTATGTCTTGCTTTCAGTTGGCTTGCTCAGGTGGAACTAAGGGCAAAAATTGGGCTGCAGTATTTTTATAACTGGAAATTATGCATGTTGTGAAAAGAAGAGAATTTTTTTATTTTTGTAGCACAGGTTGAATCTGCACACTGGCAGTTGTAAAAAAACATCTTTGTGTGAGAAAATAAGAAATCTCCCTTGAGTATCTCTGAGGAAAAATAAGCACAGAGCACCCTAAAGTCTGAAGTTGTTTTTGCAAAGTCAGTTTTAGTACAGAAACACACTTTAACCCCAAATTGGTACAAAAGGCCATGCCAAATTACATATACACTATCTGAATAGGGAAGTTGTACTCTAATTGTTGGATATAAGCTTGACTGCCTTTGAATTAACAGTTAAAGCTGTATTCATTAATCAGAACAGGGAAGAGTGGGCAGACTGTCACAACACACCTCAGTTCAGTAGTCATGCGGAGCAGGTGGGAGAATGCTAACCACTTACAAAGGGAAGCAGCTGATCTCCATCAGCCCCATCACTTAATGATGAAGAGAAAGACAACCAACTGCAATATCCAGTTTTACCATACATCTGAAAGTTCAGAGTCCCAACAGGCAATGTACAACCTATGATTACCCATAATGATTAGTCTTCATCCTTTTAAACGCTTTACTAACTCAAGAACTACAAAGGGCAGAATTCAAAAATGTACTAAAGTCCATTTTCTGCACACACAGCTTCTGGGGAAAAAGAAATTCCTTACGGAAATAAGCATAAAATTCAAGACTTTTGAAGAAAACATTGGGAATGGCAGGGCTGATTCAGAAAGAAAAGGACCTGACCCAAAACTAGGGATGAGGTAAGGCGAGACAAAAATTTTTGGCAAACAGGAGCTGATTAAGGGGACAACTTCAGTTTGTAAATCACTTTATACGGCACAAAATCACTGACAAGTCTTGCTGGGATAACCTAAGATGTTACAGTCTTCAATTGTCTGTCCTATCTCTTTCCAGAAGATCCTGCCCTCATGGAAGTTTTTATGAAGGAATTGCCAGCACTCCACCTACACACCTTTACATTCTGGCATGTTAGTTAAATCCACCTTCACCAGGAGATACAGCTAAAACCAGTCAGGCTAGGATACTTAAGCTGTGCCTTTGCAGACTTTATTACTGAGGTGGTATCTGCCAGCAGAGATGTAGGTGTTGGAGTTATTTGAGTCAACATTTTAAACACAGCCAGACTTATGAGAGGTAGCACATAACAACCCTGAGCTTTTTTTGTTGTTGTTTTTGGTTTTGTTATTTTTGTTTTTGCCTTAGTCTTGCCTACTGACAATGTTTTGGAGTGGGATGGAGCAGAGACAGCAATTCTGTAGATAATCATTGTAAGAAGGAGCATTCATCTGAAAGAAATTAAATGGTTTCTGCAAGTGTATCTCAACTGGAAGTGTAGTCACAATCTTGGAAATTGCTGATCATAACAGGCTTGTAAACATTACTTCTGAGAGTGGTGTGCTGGTGCTAATGCTTGTCCAAATCACCTGGGATAGGTCTTCAAGTGACTATTTATTTGTGCTATCACTGATTCTCTGAGCTGAAGCAACAACCTTTGAGAGTGATGCATACAATGAGCCTTAATAAGACACATAATTGTTCTCAGGTTTCCTACCTGAATGTTGCTAGTTACCTAATCAGGGACCAGCTGCACCATGCCTCTCCTATTTTTGTGTGAAGCTCACCTGGGAAGAAGCCAGAATATTGGGGGAAATTATGTGTGCTAAAAGACAGCTCTTGGCAATGAAATGAGGAATGAGAGATCTCACACAGGGCAAAGTCAGTGGGTTCAGCCATGTGGAATCACCATCTCTTCAGTACAAATTGAATATTTTCTGTCTTCATTTTCCTTTACAAGAGAGGCTTTGTAAAATTTCCTCTCACTGACAGAACATGGTTTATAGTTTCTCACTGTAGCTGGATCTGGATAGCCTGGAGAAAAACATTATATGAAAGAAAGGAGATTTTCCAATCTATCTGAATAAAGCACTGGTGAAACTTTCATGAGAAAACATATGTTCTTTTATAAGAAATTTGTATATATCTCAGAAAGACTGCCTGCTCCTGAATGTGGAAACGACACAAGTAATATATACTATGCTATTTCCTGGTTTGAGATTAATGGCCCATAGTCAACGTGTAGTCTAGGATCTATTTTCACACACAGAAAATGATGCCCTCTTGCATGAAGCATGAGGCATGAAAAATCTTGCTTCTTATTGAGATTTGTTTTGCCATAGAATTCTCTTCCCTAGCTGTAAAAAGAAATTGAGCTGTGTAGGAAATGTGTTATTAATGCTGTGCCATACTAAGTCTGGAATATCAAGACTCCTGTATCATATTTTGTGGACTTTGGATCTACCTAATCACAGATATGTTGGTATCTTCTCTATTAATTTCCATAAATATCCACTAAAACGAGACTTATCTGCACTTGTGATGGCACACAATTCTGTGGTGTGCACAGGACTGTGCTGCCTGAACTGCATTTCACTGCAGCAGCTCCTTGGCTCCTTGCACACTGCCACCAAAAATTACTGCTTATTCTGATACTCAGCCAAGCTGAGTGTCATATACCTTGAGATGCCTGTGAGAAAGGTACATCCATCTTTTAAATATCTGTTAGGTAGTTTGGGATCTCAATACTTAGGCAATGTGGATTCTTTGAGCTGAAATGAGTAATTTAACTTGAAAGCATTCATACAAAATAAAGTGAAGTATGAAGAAAGTGTTGTCTATTTGAAAATAGTGTTTATATGTTTTTCATGCTTGTTTAAATTTCATTTTTATTTCTTGTTGCAGAGCCAACAAATTTTTATGTCCTTGTGCATTTTCTGACTTTTCCTCAGCCAGTGACAACCACTTTTATTTCGGGTCTATAAAGTGTCATTATGTCCAAAGTGTGCCGACTAAGCAATGTTCACACCAGGAAAACAAAAACGGTGAGAATATTAGGGTTAAAATAGACTGATACATTTACTAATCTTGTGAAATAGACTTTTTTACCTAGGTGTATCTGCCTTGGCCTCCATTATGCTTTTCTTCTACAGGTACCTATATAGGATCATAGAATGGTTTGGCTTGGAAAGGACCTTGAACCACAGATCATCTAGTTCCAACATGTTCCATTAGACTAGGTTACTCAGAACCCCATTAACTCATAGGTAATGCAATAGGTATCTTATCTTTGAATTGGCAACATGAAACAGAATAGAGAAAGCAGCACATGTGCTTATTCATTCTGAAAGTAAAAGAGATGAGTTAATTTCTGAAGTCAAAGCCCAGGTGCTCAGCTGTACATCATATATTATCTTCATTAATCTACTGTAACAGAGCAGAAGCAGAGTGGTGAAGCATCCTTATTCAAACCTCAGATACACTTCTTGAGCATAATGAGTGAACACAGCATTCAGTACTCCCATTTGTATTCCTGCCTGCTAGTTGGAAAGTAGGGAAAAGGAATGGGCGTGCATACATGAAGACAAATGTGTAAGCACCTGTATTAGGGATTGAGTGATTTAGAAAAATGGCAAAATATGCCAGTGGTATTACTCATGTTGCTACATGTATTCCCATGTAATTTTTAGAGATCTAGAAGCAACATGTTGGTATAGATTTTGATTTGCAAACTGAATGTTGAGTGGATGATGGATTCCATGCTGTGCTTGGACATAGTTCCCAGCTCCCTCCTACTCTGTGAGAAATGACTGCAATCATAAACCCATCACGTAATGAAGACTTCAGTAGGAGCAGGAAACACTACCACACCAGGAATTTGCAGGACATCTGGTAAATCAACAACATTACCACAAACATGGCCAACAGCCTGAGCTGTAGCAACAGTATATTCATTTTCCAAATGTTCCAACTGAGAAAGATACTCAGACCATTCCCACTATACACCAGATGGTTGATTGGGAAGCCAATATTTTCTCTATACACAGAAGCTTACTCTTCCATCATTTTGCAGGGGGACCAGATATTTTATTAGAGACAGGATTTTCTCTGGCCCTGGTTCTGCTGAAGAAATATATATAGTGGACAGCATATACACCACAATATGGGCAACTGCAATATACTGGAAGAAGTGTCCTGGCAGGCCACAAACATGAGAATCCTCTGTGGCAAACTGTCCCTCTTTTCATTTTTAATGATGTTAAACATATTTAAAGTGAACTAAAATGCATTAAATTGTATTAAATATGACATAATATCAAAGCCACATGAAAATTAATCAATCTGTCATGCAGTGGTGTCAGGGAGCCACAAAACAAGTCTAGTGATATAGTAGCTCTAGTTCTTAGTGGGATGATAATTTAGGCTCCAAGTAATTAGCATAGCACAATTTCTAGTGCCTTAGTCAAGAAAAACTGTATGCAAAAATCAGTGGAAATTTTGCCGTATTGAATATGTACTTCAGATAAAACTTGGAAATAAAAAGCTGAGTTGACTTTGTGTGTTGACTTTGCAAAGTGCTCTCCAAATCATAATAGTGAATTAGCCTATAGAGAGAGAAAACAATTCCTTGTATTACTGAAACTTCCGGACTTGCTTTCAGTCTGATAATAAAGGTTTTGATGTAAACCTTTTGTCTTTCTTCTCTTTGTCTCTGTAGTTGTAAATCACTGGATGGGTTCCTAGCTTCATTAATCCATGCTTTGTCAAATACCCTATAAAAGACAGGAATTTTCTTAAAGCTGTTGCAGTCTGATGTTTGAGTCTTCTGTGAAACCAAAGAGAAATATTTTTACATGATGGAGATATTACTATACCTTTAAAAACACTGTCATTCTTTCCTTGCAAGTTCACCACACTATGACTGCTTGACCCCAGTATTTCCATTACTAGCTTGTATGTTAGACTGATTTTTTTAGGAGTCATCATCAGCAATAGTTAAACCTCTGCAAAGGGCTAGGAAAATACATTGTCCTATTATTTTTAAATTCTCCTAGAATATATCAGGTGAATTCTAGTGCTATATTTGAGCAAATATTTGAATTTAAGCAGTGGGATTAGCCTATGTGTTGGGAATATGCCATCTGCTTGATTCTGCATCCCTGAGAAAAATCAAGAGTGACTTGATAGAGTTTGAAAGCTACATTCTGTGAAGTGTCCATACCTCGTGAGCATTACTGGTCAAGAGGCACAGAGGATGGATTTTTCCTGAAACTGCTCTTGTTAGCAGTTAGAGAAGGCAGGCTGGCTACTGGGGCTGCATCATGGAGTGACATATTTCATCCAGCACTTTTACACTTGTGCATGCTCACTCAAAAAAGTCCAAATGGACACCTATGTACTTACACATTTTACTAAGAACCTATGCTTCCTTTCATCTTCCCAAATTTTTCAATTTCACTTCATCTCTTTAAACCCCGACTGTGTAAAGCCACATTGATATGCTTAACTTAAGAACAGTAAAGCCACTGAAGCCAACAGAACTGACGGATATAAAATTCTAAGTATGTTTGCAGGATTTAGAACTAAACTTTAAGTCTGAGATCTCTGAATTTGGAAGTCTAAGAGTTTCATGACCTTCCAAGCATGGATTATCCTTATTTTCTACAGAAGTGGTTCTAAACCTACTGCTTGTGCTTGGGAATAACAGAAGCTCCCTAGGAGTGTGCTGGCATCCTTTGGAAGGAATTGTGGTATTTGGTCGTGAAAGGTGAATAACAGACACAACATATAAGTCTCCAGGCTGGATCAGTCCAGACAAAGCAGTTCAAATCCTGGTCTCAATAAAGTAAATGGCAGCTATGCCTTGTGACTTTAACTGTCAGTGAAATGACTGTGTAATTGCTAAAATCTGCTACTGAGCTGGTATCAAAGAGACTGCATTTTACAGGTACAGATTTTTTTTTTTTTAATGCAATTCAGCAACAGAAAAAGCCAGGCCAATGCATTAAAACAAGTCTCAACTGAAATAGTTAATTCTGGTCATACTTTGCTTAAAAACAAAAAAAAAAAAAAGAAAGAAAAAAAGAGATTTAATATATTTTCAGTCACGTAAACTGAAATGCAACTTTCCCCAGTGATAGACTTGCCTACATCTATCACAAGGTAAACAATCTGTGCTAAAAGCATAAAGACTTAATTTTCCTTTATTCTTATCTCAGTGAAACAGTCCACTGACAGAAACACCTTTTGTTTGGAAAAGATTTGGTCGTGTTTCACCCTAAACTAATGCAGAAATAGAGGTGTATTAGAGAAATTTTGACTGCCGGCGGCAGTAGAATTCATTGCCCATTATTTCGGTCTCTAAAATATAAACAAGTTGATTATGTTGCCAAATAACCACATGCAGATTTGCAGTTCCTTAAAAGTAACTTACATATCAACTTTGTCAAGAGTGAAAATGTCATTAATTACAGATGCTTGCAGAAAGAAAAGGGAAAAAAAGCATAAATCTGGGTGATTTCATTTTGACAAAACTGAGTGATAGCAAGCAGTACTCTTGGAGGGATGATCATCCAGCTATTGAAACTCTAAGACAAGAAGTATTTGGAAGTTAAGGTGTAACATCACTCTGAAATTAGCAGGGTGTTTTTTTTAAGTTGGAGGATGTCGTCTTTTCATTTTGCTTTAGTCTCTTGCAAAATTTGGCTTCTTCATACCGGATTTCCAAGGGTTCAGGCAGGTAATGTGTAAAGAAAACTCAATGCAAAACTCTCATATCTTCACATCTGTCAGCTGGAATCTCTTTCCAGTGACTGAAGACTATGAGAATCAGGGTGAAGCTGATCAACTGTGTTTCACTTGCAACCCCTTCCAAGTGTGTGATTTGCTCATAACAGCATGTCTGGGGGCATCCTTAATTATGGGACACATTCTTTTGGCTTATGTCAGTCATCTGCAAAATGAAATACATTTTCAGTGTTCTTTAGACGTTTCCATCCTCTTAAAAAACATACTTTGTCTGTTGGGAGGAAATAGTTAAAAATGAAAGAATGGTGAGGAGGGTGGTGGATTAGCTCAAGTGACCTTGCAGCTGGGAATGCTGAAGCCTGGAGAGTAAGTGTGGGAAACCCAATGTATTATGCCTACTGCTGTTAATTCTCTGTTTTGTGAAGTAGAATTCCTGTCTAGAGATAACACAGGTATTTACAGAGACTCTGAGGTGCTCTCACAGACATGTTTGAGCTATTGGGAGAGTGATCAAAGATCATAAAAAGCACAGAGGACATCAGAGCATGGTGGTAAACTATGTGTGTGCAGGCCCTTGGTAAGTGTGTGCAAACAGCAGCCCCAGAGTCTGCCAGCAGCCTGATATTGTCTGCTGTCTCCCTCGTGTGTCTCTGCTGCCCAGGTGTTTCTCTGGGGATCCTCCAGTTAGCAAGGTAATGAAATAAATTTATTCCTTGCATTTCAGCCATGGGTTCGGGGTTGTCATAACAGTACAGGCCACCTGCCTGTATTGACTAATACATCATCTGTCTTTTGAAATCTCATTTTGGTACAAATGTCATGAGTCCCTTCTGTTTCCCACCTTGTACGGTAACTTTCATTTGTACACAGTTACTTAGTGAAGGAAAAGGATTAAAAAGTCAAGTTTGGTAGTTCTTATACTCCATTTTATCAGTATTAAATGATAACTGTAGGCATGTAAGCTATAGCATCACATCCATACTAAGTTTTAGAAGACTGAAGTATTAGCATATTATCTGCCTGACAGATTTGGCTAAATCATGTGAATATATTTATGTAAATACGATGTGCTCTGCTCTAGAAGGAGCAGAATAAATTCAATGGAGCTACTAGTACTTCTTAAATTTAAAAAGTAAAATGTGTTGGTAGAAGGGTAATAAAAAAAATATTCAATCGCCTAACCACTCCCTGTTACCAGAATATAATGAAATCAAGTTATATGCCTACCTTTGTGCTTAACTTAATTACAGCCTTTGACATCTTCTTAAAACACTCCTGTTTTCCAGCCTTTCACCTTCTCCATGTGATATCTTAATTACTCTTTCAAAAAAGAAGATTAAGTATGACTGTTTTGACCTCCCTTTTTTGTCCCCATTCCTCACACTCTTTCTAAAGCTTCATTACATTTCAGATCACATTTTCCTTTGTGTAATTCTATCCTTTAGTAGAATATTTTGATATTCACTGTTGGTTTCCCACATACATTCTCTTGCAGCTTTTCCACTATCTTAGTGAAAAGAACACACCCTTCTTTCCTTTGTTAGATGCAGGATTTTGTTAAAGTCTAATATCTCTTTAAGAAACTAGCTGAAGACAGAATTTAATTTGCTATTTTTATATCAGTCCCTCTCATATCAACATCTTCATTGCCATCTCTCCTTTCATCAAACTTGCCTGCATTGTCTTCCTTAAGATGTTCTGTATGTTCCCCCTCCCTTGAAGGGTAACAAAAATAAAAGCAAATTCCTTATTCTTTTTCTGATACTGTATCAGCTGCTAAGTCCTTGCTAGTGCTGTTAAGAAAACTCATTGATGGATTCTGTAACTGTGGAGGTCATTTTAGACCCTCCTTTTCTCTTGGTTTTGCTTCACACATGAGAAAGCATTTCTCTCTGTGTATTGATACCACTGTTTCACCACTGTACCACTGTCTAAGAACCTTCTCTTTCCAAACAGACATTGAAAATGCTCCTATAGTCACACATGTTAAACAGTTTGGACTCTTGTGATAGCCTTCTTGCTATATTCCCTAGAAATTATATATTTTTCCCTGCAAAACATGCAATAACATTTTCCCCAACAATTTTCTTTGTTTGGCTCCTATTGACTCACATAATTGGTTCTCTGTTTCTCTGTCTGCTTCAGATGTCTGTTCTCCTGATCCTTTCTGAATCTAATCCCATACTAACTTTTAGGTGAATGGTGGAGAATGAGTAAATTCTTTGTCTACAAGAGTATTAGCTTTGCATGCATAGCTGAAATCCTAGCACCCACATCTCCCAGTTAAGGGTGGGTGGTATGAGCACCCGAGGAAAGAAAGCAAGTGAGCACTGAGAGAATAAGATACATTTTAGATGTCATTTTTGCAGAGGTGTTATTTCAAAAACCAGATAGTTAGGACTAAAGGGGCAAACTAAATTAAAGGAGCAAATCTAATGTAAACAGTAGTTTTCTCACTCTACTTCAGTAAGTTTTCTTACTGAATTAATCCAGTAATTCCCAACTGGATAAGTAAATTTTCTCCATTTTATGTATTCAATCCCCAGGTGTCTAATTTGGCTTTATGTGTTACACTGCCAGAACAAGATATCTGAACCATTCTGCTTAAATGTCTGAGTTAATCATGCTAGATCTGCATTCTTAACCTTCAGATCTTTAGAAAGAAATATTTGTACCCTTAAAGGGCTTTCTTGGATACCAACCTAACAGCCTAGATTTTGGAACTGTGCAACCAGACTGATTCCATTCTCTCCCTCTCATCTTTTCAGAACCATTTCTTTCCCTGTGTCTCTTCCCATTTCAGCTAATTTTAATTGTCTGAAAGTCAGTATCTAGATGCTGGCCAGAGATGGACTCAGACATCCAGAGATGCTTTCCAGACTAAAAAGTTGTAGTTAAATTAGGCAGGAAGAATTGTTAGAGAGAAAAACTAAGCTTGACAATTAGTTTAGACCAAACCCCCTATTTTAGACAGATGGCTGTCTAGTTAGTCAAGTGAATTAGAAGAACATCGTTATGAGGCACTACAATTATTTCCACGGGATATTGCCTAAAAATCTACAACCAAGAAGAAATGCAACTCTATTATTAAGGCAATGGTTCCAAATCTGCTAATGAATTTTTTTCTCCATGGGGTCAATGAGCCTTGGACTAACACTGCTATACCTTGTGTCATACACATAGAAAATTTCTGGCTGTGGCTCTGCCAGCAGACTAGTGCACAAGGCACAAGCACTGGCAAACTCTATACTGTTTATCAGGTTCTAACTGCTTGAGGCAATTAGCTTTTCCTAGACAACTCCCAAATAGGGTGGTGTTCCCTTCAGACAAGATACTGCTGTATATTGTGTTTGGGACCAGAAGATGTGGCTGGATATATTTTCCTTAATGATATATCTTGAACTCTGAGGTTAGCCTAGCTAACCCTTCGCAGCACAACATTCAGTGGTCACACTTTAGTAACCTAGTAAAATTTCACTGCTGGGCATTCTTGATACTGACTTTGACAATAGATAGATAACTTTACCATTGAGATTCACAGCCAAAACAAGATCTTGGTATTCTGCACTGGTGTCAAAAGTCACACAACATACATAACAGCAGATAGGATCATAGATCACAGAATTGTCTAGGTTGCAAAAGACCTCTAAAATAATCCAGTCAAATCCAGCAACTGCCAAATCTACCACTAAGCCATGACCCTAAGTACCACATTATCATCTTTTAAATACCTCCAAGGCTGGTGACTCAACCACTTCCCTGGGCAGCCTGTTCCAGAGCTTTACAGACCTTTCAGTGTTGAAATCTTTCCTAATATGGGAATGAAATATCAACTATGTATCAGCTACAGCCTCATATCCTCATCAGCTCATAAGTTTGAGATGGAGATCGTGGAAACAGTATAAGCAGTTTCCCTGAGACTCTGGGATTCCTATTGAAAACTTTTATGGCAACTGGGTCTGACAATTTTCACAGGCCAAAATATAAACCCTGTGATGGGTGACTAGGAGAGCACATGGAGACGGATGACCAAATCATCATTATGTGACTTCACGTGTCAGCTATTGATGTCATTAGAAGATAAGGAATTTTGTATCTAATTGTCACCTTTTTTTGTTGGTTTGTTTGTGAGGGAATGTGTTTTGAGAAGATTATTTTGTTACAAGACTGCATAGTAGAAAGGGGAGTTATGATAAAGAGAAATTACCAAGGGAGAGCTACAAGTTTTCCTTACTTAGGACTGAGGCAAAAAGGCAAAATTGATCCCCAATCTCTCTTTAAGTGTCACAGTCTAACTTGAAAAGAAGTCGTAGAAAGTCTCATTAACTCAGTGTTCCTACAACTAATAAATTTTCTTGCAAATAGCTTAGCTTGTTTTGTTAAATCAAACATGAATAACCTCCAATAGAGCCATTTGGAAGGTAATTCTAACTGTCTTTATTTATATTTGTATAGATTGGCTTCATGGCAGGATCTCTTACAATAAAGTGCAGCATAATAACTATCTACTAATGATACTTTGACTTGAAATATCGCCAGGAAGTTTAAATTGGTATCCACCTATTTTTAGCAGAAATAGCTGCAGACAGTTCACAAAATAAGCCCCAGCTGTAATAACAACAAAAAATTGACATAAACCAAATGCTCACCATGGGTGAATTTCCACCTACTCTTCACAAATAGAATGAGATCATAAACAGTGGGAGGCTGTCCTTTCTCTAATTTTAATTGTTTTATTTTTCAGTTCACAGCCTGATTTGATTGAGAATGGTATACAGGTATAATTTAATTTTAGCACTGACCCCCTACAGGATGGATAACAAATGTGATGAACCCTAGTATGAATAGACTGTTTAGTTGTTCATGTGCATACAAAGAACTTGTTATACAATTTATCTTCTGAAACTTCATTTTGCAGTGAAACTTCAGTTTGAAGTTCATCATGTACCCTAGCATAAACTGACCACTATTATGAGCATACACATATGATTTGGGGAGTTCACAAAGTGATCCAATGAAATTTTCTCTTACATAGATTCTAAAATATGTGTATATTTATATAATTGACACCGTCTTATAAGCAGATCATAGACATGTTCTATGGACTGGTAGGGGAAGTAAAATATAGACAACCAAAATCATTCCAGAATCAAAACTGAAATGTGACCTCCATTGTAAATCTGATACAAAGGTTCCTTTCAATTTTATAATCAAAGGCCTACTTCTCTGAAAATGAAGCTCACCTAGGATTTTTCCACTAAATTTTAAAATTATTTTCTTAAGTATTCCTAAAGTTAATACCATAAAACCAGTTGCTTCTCTTAACTTAGAAGTAGGGAGCAAAAAAACTGCTTCTTTTTAATGCTGATGCAACATTTACCTCAGGTTCAAGTCTTCTGCTGTTTTTTTCTTTGACAGTTCAACAGTGATATGTCCATGCCTTTATTGGCTTCTCATCAATGATGATACAATATTAGCTGTTCTGTTCCACTCAGTGCCATCACAATCTGGTAACCTCCAAGAGACACTTCTGAAACTTGGTAAACCTATTGATAGGCAAGGAACCAGTGAAGAAAATGAACTCTTACAGAGATAATAAAAAAAGAAATTGTGGAGCATCATTAGACTAACAGCACTTTAAGCTCCTGATTTGTGTGTAAATTATTTTTATATTTGAAAACAGGATAAAACTGTACCGAGCATAATAACTAGCATTACATATTTTGATTTCCCTCCACTTTTGACCTGCTGAGATCTGGATTTGAGCACATGAATGATCTCACATCTGCCATCCATACAGAATCTGTCTGTAGAGAATGACTGAAATATTGCCTAGAATTGCTTTAAAATCAGAATTATTTGGATTAGAATTAATTACAAATCCCCAAGACACCTTAGTAAAATTCAAATAGGTAATTAAGTACATAATATTTTCACAACAGAACAACTTATCTGTGTGTGCTCAAGAGTGAAGATTGAAGGAAGTGAAGACCCCAAAATATGCCCAATATTTTCCATGTGCATGCAGCACAGCATGACATATTGCGCATATGAACTGGAAAAAATTTCTGATGGTGCCAGGGATCTGCAGCACTAACACACACTATGGTTTTACTAATCTGCCAATGTCTCAAATAAAAGCTTTGGCAGAGCTCTTGTACAGGGCATAGATACACAGAAAAAGTGCTCTGGAATAAGCATCGGCTGTTTTATTTTCTACATTTACAAGTCACTAAAAAGAGTTTTCTTTCCTTTAGACCACAAATTTTATTAACTTCCACCATTGTTTCCTCTTATATGCCTTGGGTTTGCATTTGTCTAATAAACAACTCCATTTTCACCTCACAGATTATTTGGCAGAGAGAAATGAGAGTTATTTTATGCAGTAGCCAAGTGAACTTCTGTAAACATTTGGTTTCCTTCGAGATATTTCCATATCCCAAATCACAGCTATCAGAGCCATGTTAAAGGTGGAATACATTGCACAAGAGGTGAAATGTAAAGATGAAGTTGACAGTATGTTTAAACTAGTACCTTTGGGGAAATAAGGTCCAACACCATAAATTAAAGACAGATTCAGGCTACATTTTGAATCTTGTTGGAGTCATGCCTTCAGCAAAGAAGTACAGGAAGAAAACCTTGGGGGAAACAAGAACAGGAAAAACTGAAAGAAAAAATGAGACCTAAAATATGCATATAAGGTAAAGCAGTTTAGATTCCTTTATACCCAACTTCTAAAAATTTCTCTACTGTTAGGTAGATGCATCCCTATGGGTTTTCCTGGCATGCTGAAGTACTGGTGGCTGCATCATATTTCTAATTTCTAGTTATATATCACTTTGGATTTGGCTTACATTCTTAGTGGTTTCAACTCATCCTTCTTCTCACTGTGTATTTCATTAGCACCAAGGTCTTTGTTTCCTTGTCATCCAGAAAACCGTTGAAGAATATGGACATCTCCATCCAGGTTGCATGACTGGCTTTCCTCTGGGTTGTGAGAGGAAGGACTGACCTAGTAATGACCCTCCTGGGACCCTTCACCTGCAATCTGGGCTCAGCTGCTGACCAGTCCTGGCTGCTCAAACGTGGTCAGACTGTATGGGCACAGCCTGTAAGAGGAGAGCAGCAGCATTGATTTTAGCAGGGCAGAAATGAACTTAACTGAGAATCAGAAGCTGTGAGAGCTCTGGAGGAGACTGAGCCTTGCTGTATTGTCTGAATGCTGCTAGATGGTGGTTGTGTTCACATGCGGCATTGGGTGTGCACAGCCCCACTGGGACAGTGCCACACTGGAGCCTTCTGGAGCTTGTCTTACACACGTGTCAAGCCAGGACTGCTTCTGAGCTTCAGGGAGGAGGCAGTGAGCTACCAAGTCAGGTAGCAGGCTTTCTGGGGCTCAGCTGACCTAGCAAAGGAGCTGGCAGACCACCATTACTACTACCAGTATACAGAATGGCTTACACCTTGTTGCAAAAACCTTCCTTCCCCTCCAGGAAAGATAATTACTGCTGTAGGACACCATAGCAGCCTCTGCTCCAGTCGTCAACCTTCACACAGCTTTTGTTTATAAGAGTGCTATAAACATGCAAAAAACAGCCTTTGGACCAGAGGAAACAATACTGGTAACATCCTTCCTGTTTCATGGGGCAAAATTTTAATCAAAATTATTATTAATCTCAGGTAGTGAAGAATGCTTTATTGTCTTGTTACCTAAATGCAAGATTATAATTTCTTGCCTGCCCTAATGCTACTAAAGGATACTTTCTACAGGATTTTATTTATCCTGTTCATCAGGAACTAATTTTCTAATGGGTTTTACAAAACTATTTAAAAACACAAATTTCTTCTTATTTAGACACTGCTATTAGAGATCTTTCCCTACTACAACAAAACTGCCAGTGAATACACCAGCTCTTGCCCTTGCTTCCCCTTATGAAGACTTGCTTTGCTCAAACCGAATTGCATGACTGACAATCTCAGCACATCTGTGCTCTTTTTAATGCTGCAATATGCTGTTTAAGAGAGATACTCTTTCTGCTGCCACAGCCACATTTAATAAGGACATGGGAGACATTTGGAAATAGGCAGCAATGTTGATTCCTAGATTTTTTGGCAAGGAAGCAGAGTGCACCTAAAGCATTGCTGATTAATTCAAACAGATACCATTTTCTATAGAGGTACCCTGCACCCAGTGGGCATCGTAATAATAGCAGGAAGAGATGACCCTCACCAAAGAGTGAGAGAAAAATTCAATCCATTCAGCAGTTGGACAGATTTCCACATTTGGTTTTACATGTCTCCTTTGTAATTGTTCAGAAATACAACTTTATAGAGAAAGGCAGTGCACACTCTATGTGTTGCATTATATCAGCTTTTTGACTGAAAGTAGCCTACACTTGTTTCATCCCAGATGAAAAGCATTATATTTTCAAAAGAGGAGCTGATTTTAAGCAAGTTCATTCTGCCGGAGAAGTTTTTATAAAGCCACGCTGAACAACTTGCAAATGTGAACTAAGTTTCCTGTCTTTGGAGCACAGCAGGAGAAGTCTGAAACACATTTTTCTGCAAATGATAGCTTTGAAAGAAAAGCATATGGGTTTCCTGTTTTACTGTCTCTTTGTCCCATTGCTAGAGAGATCTTCAACCTCTGCGACACAGCAGTGGGAGGGAGGTGAGGTGCAGTGGTGCCGACACGAGGCGGGTGGCCTTAAACGCCATCTTTCTAATCCTGTCTGGGGGAAATCAAACCAAATCAAAAACATCTCTGGGCTAGATAGTGCATATCGTCACTTCTTGGGCTCAGGAGCAGTGCTGAGGTGTGCAGCCCAGCAGGAGGCAGTGCGCTGTCATTCACACCAGCGCTGATGCTCTTGAGCTCCAGTGAGCAATCCGACAGTGGGGCTCTGAGGACAGTGTGTGTCCCCTATCTCCAGCGGAAAAGCTGCAGCTTTGGAGAAGCAACAGCATGCTTTTGTCCAAAAACATTGCATTATGCATAGTCCTTTCAGTCCTTTTCCTTTTTCCTTTTCTCATCCCCTGCCTTTGTTTCCCACTGACCCACAGTCAGCTACTCCCACACACAGGCTTAAAACAGTGCTTACATTGCCCTGGAGTTTCCGCTTCTGGCTCAGTACTTCTGCCATTGTCAGAAAGCACAAAGTGCATCTGAAGATTTGGACTGAAAAGAAGAGTCAGGCTAATCTCTTCCTTGATCTATGGTTGGTTGAGTGCCTGACTGATACCCTTGGGTAGATGAGAGTGGCCTGCAGGCAAACAGCCTTTACTAACTTGCAGCAGATGCCAAGGGCAGCAAGGGCAGCTGGACACTGCCAGTGCATAAGGAGACATTGGATATGACTCAACAAGAACTTGCCTCCCAGCTGTATGCCACTGGGGGAGCCCCATCAGTTTGGGTGATTCTTCTAGAAGCATGATTCCTGCAGTACCAGTGAGTTCTGAAGCAGTGTGTTAGCTCTTCTTTTCATGATTATGATGCATTAGACTGAACAGCTCTAAGACCCAATTCTAAGATGTAAAAACATTATGCTTAGGTGATATGTTTAATTCATGTGTGTACTTGCAAATGTCACTGGCAGGTTTCATTGTCAAAAGGACAGTGACTATGTGCTCTGAGCTCTAATTGGAGAGCAATAACCTGAAATGCTCATGTATGTTGCATATTTACCTTCAAATTTCAAAGGCTATGGGTGCTTCTTTCTACTTACAAAGTTTAATTGGCCACTACTTAAATGGAAATCAGGGTATGTAAACAGATATTTGCAAGAGTAGGTTCAGCTCTGTACTTGTTTGAGTTGAGTTGCTGTGCAAAGTAAATAAATCTAATCACTTCTAAATATAGAAAGTGTGGTGTGGTAGAGTACAGGAGGGAATAAAAAACATTTAGGAATATATTTCTTGTATCACCTTAGAGAGTAATGTATGTGTGCTGTACCTTGAGACTCTGCTCTAAAGAAAAAAAACCCAAAACAAACAATAAAAACCAACCCAACCTCAACAACAAAAAACTACTGTCATGGATTAAAACCATTAAATTTGGGATAAAGCTTAAATACCCACATTTTCCTATTTCTAATGCTGACTATAAGAACATAGGCTGCATTTTTTACCTTTTTCCTTGCATTTGAATGCAAGTTTTGGCAGGATTTATTGCCAAGCATTTTTCAGCAATAGAGAGTGAAATTATCAGAATCTGGCCTACCGAAACTACCTCTAATCTAAGTGGAGTCAGAAGGTCTTCACGACATTTCAAGAACAAATTTATAAAACTTAAGAAACCTGTTTTGCTCATGAGATAGAAATGAGAATCTAGCACCGAGTGTTTGATTGAAACTGAAAATTGCCTGTTAATCACTAATGTTGATATAGAATCAGTGGGTAGGAAAGTGATTGTTAATACTTCTTTTTCTGTACTTCTTTATTTTCCACACACAGTTAGATGAATCTGTTCTAGAAGGCTGTTGTGCCTCCTTGGCTCCTGCTTTCCTTGAGAGCTTGCACTGGCCTAGTATATATATTCGTTACATTTAGAGCCTGACATGTAAGTGGAGACTGAATTAAAAGCAACATGACAGAATGGAGATTAACAAAAGTGATTTGAAAGATAAATGGGTACAACTTCAAAGTCTACAGTTCTGGGCCACTTTGTCTCAGCAGCATTTTCCTTGTTCCAAGGCTTGTCCTCAGGGGCTTTCCCTATCAGCTGCTGTGACTGAAGCTGGATGCTGAACAATGACAACTCCCCGAGAATGTTCTGGTAAAGGCCAGTGTAAAACAGCTTCTCTTTCACTTTCTGGACATAGAAGCTGTTTTGAATGGAAAGAAATTAGGACTTTGCCTTCTGCTGCTATATTTATGTCAGAGGTAGAATGTTTTCACATTTTTTTGGTGTTTAAAACTCAGAAGTTTCTAAGGGATCAGTCTGATGCAACTAAGGTTAGAATTAATTTGGTATCAGCTATTTCAGTTTGGGGAGAAATTTATTCTTGAATCAAGGGGGCATGAGGCACTGCTTTTGTGCTTACTAAAATGATTTTCATCATATGAAGGAATTCTTTATCCCTTTCCTCTGCTTCATTTTCATAAAAAATTGAAGTAATTTACTTATGGACTCAGGTTCCTTCAATTCCTACCTCAGATTGAAGAAACATTGTTTTTCCAAGCAGGGTCTGTGAAAAGAAACATACATTTCATCATGTATCTTTGACTATATTTTCAAAGCTGACTTCCAGGGAGAAGTTGGTATTTCAAAACCTGCTTTGTTAAAATACTTGCTAATAAGGAGAGGATATGTACTGCCTGACTGAAAAGCAAAGCTCTTTATTTTTAATAGTGGACAAACTTCAGCATAAGTTCATGAAGATAGATTTAGCCATTAGAATAACCATATGGAGGTTTCAGAAGCAAATGTCTTTTTAAAAGTTCAAACTTAGTCAAATTTGTTTGGCTATATAAGAATGAAGGCTCCTACTTTAGGAAGATAATTTGTCCTCTGTGGCACTATCCAGACATTAAGAATGAGGCTGGTACTTGAGGAGCCTGCTGAATCAGGGTAAGAAATAGGAAGTGGGCTGCCATTTGTTGCGTTAAGTATCTTTCGGGTCTGTGGCACAACTGAGAATGCTTCCTAATAGGACTGAACCCTTCTTCCCCTCATTCACCCATTAAAGACAGAGGGAGTGTTAACATCCTTCAGTCTAATTTTTTCAATACCCTTCACATAATGTTTATGCGATGTGTTTTTTACTATTTTAACCTCTCTGAGCACAATGGGTACAACAGTTGCTCTCCTGTTTTGTAAACAAAATCTTATTAGCATTAAACATACAAAGAAGACAAATTCATATCTCTTCTCAAGAAATAAACACAGGAAGCTACTGAAATGCATTTATACACTCTCAATTAGCACACGTATTAAGAACTGTTTTGAGCAAACTAATGAACTTTTTGCTTCTTGGACAAGATAAAATTTACAATGGAAAATGAATAAGTAGAGAGGGTGTATGCCACTGAATTATAGACCTGTGTGAATGGCTCTAATAAAAATCATTTTCCCCTGCTCAGAAATGATGGATTTTGCTCTGCTGAACTTGAATAATAGTGTTCGTTGTAATGCACTCCTTAGCCCTCTAAGTGGCTAGTAAAAATTAATCTTCAACAGCAATGAGCAGTACTGGGGTGATTCTTCTGCTCTGAGATTAAATTGCTCAGACTTTAAGTTCTTGTAAAAGGGAATGGAATATGCTACATCCTGTTTACCAGGTGTTTTAGGAGCAATCAGCATGAAGGCATGGAAATTAAGTCATCAAAAAATACGAAGGCATGCTGTGAAAAGCCAGGAGGACTTTTAATTCATAGCATTAATTTGCAAAGTTTTGATGTTTGTTTTTAAGTTATTGTCCTTTTGTTTTATTTTAGAAATAGAAAAATTTGAATGTGAAATAATATGAAATAATCACTCTCAGACATTTCCCTGCAGTGGTTGCTAATATAGTCTAATATTTTGGGGGCTTTCACATTTTCTCTTAAAAACATTGAGTGTGACCTTAATCTCATGGATTTATACTGTAGATAGTTTAGAATTGCTTATGTCTTTTGAGTACATGGGACAATTTTGCTCCTGCTGTAGGTGCTTGTGTTGATGTTAGATAAATATGACTTTATTCATAAAGTGTTATTTTGGGTGACATCTTGCAACAACAAGGCACAACAAAATAATGGTGACTAGACACTATCAGGTGTATACCACAAAAAACTGAGATCAGTTTGTCCTGGAGCTAATAGGATGGTGAAATTATTTGCTTAATTTAAAAAATGGGGTTTTTACTGTTAAGGTCAGGACTTTCTTACTCAGTATTCACATGTTAGAAAGGAAAAGGGTCCAGCTATAAGAGGTTTTCTTTGATTCAAAACACTGTCTTCAGAGCTGGGTGTCCAGGTTCATTACCTGGATGCATCATTGTTGATTGTTTGGAGCTTTCCCGCTCATACCACACCACTAAATCTGAATGGGCAAATCTTAGGTGACCAGTAGACAGCTAAGGAAGACAGAAAGGAAGTAACAGGAAGGAGGAAAAAGGCTGAAATGGAGCTATGCAACTGATAACATGATTTATTAACAGTTGGTGTATAAGGGGGCACAGGCGTATAAGCAGCCATTAGTTGAACAAGTTCCTCTGTGAATGTGTATCTGAAAGAGGTAGAAATTATCACTGCTGCTTTCAGCTGATTTTTTTAGCTCTATTCTGCTTTAATAAAAATAAACTTTGCAATGTATGCATGAGCATGAAGAAAAAGGAGACATGGATTTTTTACTGATTGAATTGGTTTTAATAATAAAGAAAATAAACCAGATTTAGAGGCACATAGAATGACATGCATGCTGCCAAAATATCCTGCCCTGGTTGCTATATTATGACCAGTCGGTTGTTTGCTGTGCTCTATATTAATGTATAAATTCCAATCTACCAGTCTGATGTCTCATTAACAGTATCTGACTCAGAATTTCCAGTTATTCTATTTTCAATATTTTTGTCAGTTCTATAAAACCTCTCTCCTTCTCATTTCTTTTGGAAAAATAGGGGGAAGAAAGTCTGTTTTTATGGATTTTCTCAATTCTGCTAAAAAAGTCCATCTTTCTTGTGATCACTGATACAGGCATTGTGAAACATTCTGTAGTTATAATGGATTTGTTCCAGAAGTTTTGCTGAGATGGTCCAATCCCTAATCCTTGCTCTAAATTGTTTCTTTTGGGTGCCACATCACAAAATTAATCTTTCCATTTGCTTTGCACTGAATCGTTTAACAGTATGTGAATCCATATAAAGAGCCATGAGGCAAAGTTTTCGATAAAAGCTAGCTGCAACTAAAGCAACTTGCATATCTTATTTGGGAAAAAGAAAATATAATTTTCAGGAATGACAGGTTTAGCTGTAGCTTTTAGTTTTTCTCCTTCCTTTAAGACAGAATACACAGTCCATTTAATAGTTTCCTTTTATTTTGGATATATTTTCTGTGTAAAAAGGTGGCTCTGAGAATGACCTAAACACTGGTCATTCTGGTCACTTGTTTATTCCAATGATTTGAAATAACATTATGGTAGCAATGCCTGAAATGCATAAAAGCAATGCCAGCAGCAAGATTTCCACTGAGGATCTGAGGGTGGATTTAAATATTATATTCTGATCATTAAATTACTCTGGATAATAGATTGGTCTTTGTGTAAAAGTTTATACAACAAGTAATGAATATCTGCTTAGCCCTTTGAGTCTGGTCCCACTATGATGGTAATATTAATGATGAAATCTGTTGGTTTCATGTAGCCACTCAATGCACTGTATGAAATTAGTCGAGATAGTGTTTGTTGAATTCTTGCACTGTTGGACCCTGTCTTGGAACTGATGCTGCAGTCAGACAGAGGGACTGAAAATACTGTCAGTTGGAGGGAGTTCTGGAAATGCACTTTTCTAAGAAAGTTAGACTAAAGATTTTCTAGTGTGTAATTTGAATACAATGCAGTAAAAACATCTTAAATGCTGGAAAGTTACTTTATATTAACTGGTCTTGTATTAGCCAGCTTGGCTTTAAATACAGAAAAAAAAAGGAGAAACTAACTGTAGTTAAATTTAATATTTTAAGTGGGAATCATCTTATCTAGCTTTCAGGGTGTGATTCACTCCAGGGATAGTCACCTGGACTCAGTTGCCCATTTTTATCTGTATGTGAATGAGATGTTTAAAGTCCCACTCCAGTCAGCACTGTACATATACCACCTGCAAAATTTCACTTTTTGGGTTTTTCCTAAGACCAAAAGTCTCCTCACACTCGTGCTTAGGTCTAATCCTGATCTTTCTTTCCTTCCCTGGGAACTGTAGGTGGAAAACATCATTAGTTCTTGATTCAGAGCATATAAAATATTTTGAAATGTTGAATTTAGTTTATCTCCAGCAAAATGCAAGTGAAAGATTATTGCAATCAAGATCCATTTTTTTTTCTCAGTTAGCCCAGCTCAGGAAGTCTTCCATGTAGAAGAAATTACAAAGTAGGAAGAAGAACTAAATATTTATTGAAAATATTTTAAAATTATGATGATGTTGGCAAAACTGAGTGTTCCTATAACAAAATGAAAGAACATAGCATTTTATAGCTTGCAGAATCCTAACTAAATGTCAACACTTCCCTGCTTGCAAGAAATCATGCTGCGGGAAATCATGTAGTCATGGAGTGAATTCACACTTAAGCTGACACTCTTGGTTACCTGCAGCCAGTTATCCTCATCGCTGGGTTATTACAAGACTGGGGCCCATCACTTTAGTTTACAAGCTTCTCACTGCACTAAATGGAGCTAGAAACGAATCATAAGATGCAATTGTCCTCCTGTGACAGAAAAACTCAGGATTAATTTAATAATCATTGCAGTCAAATGGGTGCACACGTTCTAACACCAAGAAAATAGTTAAACATCTGCTTTATGTAGAGCAGCAGGGTTCATCTCATTGGCTGCATCTATTCATGTCTTCAATAGCAGTCTCAGGAGCATGAGAGTACAGGGTGGATGTGACCTTTTTTTCTCTTTTTCCTTTTTCTCTTCCATTATGTCTTTATGAACGCACTGGAGTTGACAGATTATTTTTTATTTTTTTTTGTTTGTTTGTATTCTGATGCGTCTCATGATACAGTCACCTAATGTGGTAATTATGGCAGATGGGATAAGCAGAAATTCCCAGACAACCTGGGGGTCTCCTCCTGGGCTGTTCTTACAAGTTCAGTTTTTGGAAGAAAAGGAAATCTGGTATTAAGAGCATGGCTTGGGGGTGTGGGGCTGGAGACTGTTTATGAAAACACATCGGAGTTACTTTTAATGACTTGATTTTTATGGCACAGTTGGTTTATATTTCTAAATTGTTATCTCCAAATAGGGTAGCGATATATTTTAAAACTATATTTTCCTATTCAGTTCCAATTCTAGGACCCCTGGATATTATGATGAAACCTGCTGCTGCGAGCCAGCTAGAATTTGAAGTAATACTGCTACATGGAGATAGGAAGACTTGAAGTAAATTGGAGAAGAACTTTATATGAATGTCCTGATTGATGCCAAAACTTGTTTGATCTAATTTAGGATTAAGCATCCTTCACTGGTAAAATTCTTAAACCAGTGGGGGAAAAATCAGCTCCATAGATAATCTGCATGGAAAAGAAGGTATCAATTCTTTGAGCCTTTTTAGCTGTTTCCCTTATGGGTGCTAAAGTACCTGTGAGAGATTGTCTGGAAAGTGTTATATTATATTATTTTCTATTTAGAAATGAATTTATGTAGTTAAATCCTTGTCTGTTGAGCAGAAAATGAACTCCTTGGGGCATACATCTGATGCCAGCAGGAATGAGTAATTTAGAACTTGAAGCCTGTACTTCCTCCCCAGAGGATGTGGGAGATATATAAAAGTACTTTAAAAATTATCCATCACATTTGCATCTAGAGGAAAATACAGCAGCTCCAATTTATTTGATTTGTTCATTAATTGCTCAGCTAATGCTTGGAAAAAAGACAACAGGAACAAAATGTAACCAGGAACTCACCAGGCGGCATTGTGAAAAATTTTGAGCTACTAGGAGAGTGGATGTAACACAGAAAATGTTTTGCATACTAATCCAAAATAAACATTAAATAAAAATCAACCCATATTTATGCCTGTAATCTTTAGCAGTCTTATCCCATAGTATATGGGAATGAAAAAGAAAAAGTGTGCCTGTGTGCTACTGGAATGGACGAGCAATTTTATGAAAGCAACCCCTATATCACAAGATGCATTTGATCCAATAGCATTTCATACCTAACAAATTTCAGGCAAAATTTTTGTACAGTCCTTCTACTCAGACAGACACGTGAGTTAAAAAGCATGGCAACCCTACCTAGACCTGTAAGGCGGATTACTAATTAGAGATTGCCAAACAATCTATTTTATTTAGAACAGTAAGTTTTCTTCTAGAAATCTCATGTCTGTTTTCAAGTCATGCCATCTGTACCTTGATTTGTTTCTGCAATATAATTTCTTTTCAACTTGCATGTATAAATATAATAGCCTGATTTGGGATCACAGTTAGTTTAAAGACTCTTTGCATAAAATTATGTCACACAAGTTTGTGAGTTGTTACCTGCGAAAAACCAAACCACCAAAACCTGAGAAACTCCTGCCTTTTCTAGTTACCTTTTTGTTGTTGATGAAGAGCTCTATCTCAGATTGCTCATATTGTCATAATCCATTTGCGTTCCTGGCTCCACCAGCACAGATTTACATTCACTTGGACCCACTTACCTCTTTAATAATTAGACTGGGATGTCTTTGCCTGTAAACATTATAAAAAAATTGTAAGAATGGCACATATAAAAATCCTCTTATAGAAAACTTATACACATTGGGGTAGAAGTATCAAAGTAAATTGTGACTCTATAGGATTGTCATATGCAACAATCCCAGCTTTCTAGGCATTGGTCATGGCAGGTGGATTATATTTGATGAGCTAATAGCAGGTTTCTGGGGTTTTTTATCATCAACGTTTTTTTGCTTTACCCCAGTTAGAATCCCAGTCTGCACTATCTTTGATCTAGAAACTCAATTAATTTCTAATTTATTATTTACTTATTGATTTTTATTTATTAAAATCTTTCTTATATATTTAGTTTAAGGTGAGGGATTTTTTTTTTTGTTTTGATAGGTTGGTTTTTTACTGCTATGATGCAAGTCTCTTTAATTTTAGATAATTTTTTACAATATTTATATATAAAATATAAATTTTCTGAATATTTATCCAACTCTTTGTCAGACAGACAAGGGACAGACTGAAAATAAATAAAAGATAACATCCTCATGCAAGCTAAGTTGTACGCCCATGGAAAGGTAAAAATTAGATTCAATACTAGAAATATATTATACCTGATTTGTATAGTAGTGGAATTATGCAAGTATATCCAGGCTTCAGCTGTCTGCCTGCAAGGGTTGAGATGAATAGCTGTTCTCTCACTTTCTCTCTCAGGAAGACCAGAAACTGGACATTTCTACAGACATTTCTACAGATAGTGGCCAACCCTATTACAAGAAAGACATCTTTCAGTTTAAAAGTTTTTGTTACCAGCTTAATGTAAAATATTTTCTCAAATTTTAAGTCAAGAAGAAAATTTAGCCTAGCTCCAGACAGAGTTCAGGAGGTTTTCACTTTCCTCTGTAGGGTGGATTGTGGTTTACACCTGTCATCTGGATATTGTCATCAATTACACTCTCTGTTACAGGAAGGCCTATGACATTAGTGGCACATATAATGTTTACTTTTTCTCCCTGTAGCATGCACTGGGTTCAAGGCTTTTGATCCTTTTCACTCAAAGTCCTTAGCTGTGGTGGTTTGGGGTGTTCTGTGGATTATGTTATGGAAACAGACTGAAGCTGTGATGTTTTTCATCCTGTGTTTTTCCTTTCTGAAAAGTCAGAAGAGCTTGATGTGTTGTATTGAGGATGTTGCATTGTCTGATGAAGTGGCTATATCTACAGTGGAGATGCTTAAAAGAGAAAGCTTGGACCTCATTTAGAGTCAGGGAAGAAAACTAGTTGTGTACTGTATGAAGCAACTCATTCCACACTAGACACTTGAAATTGCTCAAATGAATTATTCTCTATGAGTGCCTCATAACTATAAAGGAAACATAGGATGACTAGCTGAGATGTAGACATACAGGATGGGATTCTGTTGCTCATGTCTAGGCTCTTAGTACCACTGACAGTTTTTATTATCCAGAATATCCACACAGGCTGTGAACTTGTCACAGATGGCAGATCCATATCTCTTTGACGGAAGCTAAAGGGTGGAAATGATACTTTTTGGAACTTTAAGCAACAGAAAATAGCCCTGTTTAGATGATTAAATTGTACATTTAGTGTGCTCCTTCTAAATTTTGCTTTTACTCTCCTTTCCTTTCAGCTGCAGCTGCCTGGTTAAAAAATAAAGCTATTTTGTCTGTTCTTTTGGAGTGTCAATGTTACTATTTTCTAGGAAATTAATGCTTTTACTACCATTATTAGAAACCATGGAAGCACCTGAGAATGGTCATGTAGGAATTAAGGCTTTCTCCCCAAAACTGTGGCAGGATCAACAGCTTTACTGAAATCCATCTACACCAAAGCACATAGCAAACAGGAGGATATGGAAGCCACCGAGCAGCAGGAAACTGGAGTGCTGCAATGGATGGCTGTTAATTCTTCAGAAGGGATAGGCAAGGAGGGAGAGCCCTGTATGGGAGAGTTTTGACTCTCTAGGGCTTGATGATGGTGATGAGAGGGTTGAGTGTTTATGTGCCACAATCAGGGATAATGCCAACAAGGCAGATATCTTGATGGAAGTCTGTTGTAGCACACCCAATATGGATGAAGAGGCAGATGACATATTCTATAAGTTTGGGGTTTCAGCTTACCACCAAATTACAGAGTCAGAGTCAGCAAACTAGATCAGAGAGATTTAGATTGGATATTGGGAAAAATTTGTTCACAGAAAGGGTTGTAGAGCATTAGAACAGGCTGCCTAGAAAAGTGGTGGAGTTTCCACCACTGGAGGTGCTTAAAAGTCATGCAGATGTGGTATTTTGGGACATGGCTTAGTACTGGACCCAGCGGTGATAGGTTTCTGTTTGACTCAATGCTCTTTAAGGTCCTTTCCAGCCTTAATGACATACCTCAGTCTGGTGTGCTACACAGTAGCTCAGAAACAAAATTTCACAAACAAACCAAAGCTTTACTACTTTAGTGTGAATATGCTTGAATCTAGCAGTTAAAGACTAAGGCCTGGCAAAATCTTTGCTGTATGCCATTTTATGCCCAGAAATTACACGGGTAAGTTTTTAGAATGAAATCTTGCTGAAACTTCTTTATCTGAAACTTAATCATCCAGAGCAAATCTTTCATATTCATAGGAGAGACATTTCTTGTCTGAAAGATCATTCAGTTTATTTTGAGAGCTGAAGTGTAAGGAAACACCTATAGCTAACCTGTATGACTTGAAGCTGGATGTGCAAGTCTGATCAAAGCACTCAATATTTTCCTTGCTAGAGAGCAAGAAATATGCCTAAAGGGCAATTAATTTTATCCTAAAGTATGTCTGTAAGGTAAATCAGATGATTAATCTTCTAAAAATGCATGTTTCTAGCTGTTTACTAAGAAGGATACTTTAAGTACCGCTGAAACTTCAATACGTACTTATTAAAAGCCTGAGGTTGGTTGAGAAGAAACCCACTCTAAAATACATAGGCTGAGCTAGTCTTAGAGTTTTTGCTTTTCTGTTGACGCTTCAAAGGGTTTAGAAAATTAGCTTTACGGGGTTACTTAATGTCTAGGTGACCAAATTTGATGAACTGAATTATTTTCAAAATGAAGCTCAGATTTTAAATGTGTGCATGACCTTTGCTACATGTAGAAAAAAAAAGGAGAAAAAAATAAGTAAATTAAACATGTTCCATAATATTCCATACTGTCCAGTCAGAATTCATATAATGCTATATTTCTATAATTAAAATAAAAATCACAAACTGCAGTAATTTTTGCTTGAATGAGAAATTTCCCCTCCCCAGTATCCTGTACAAGCCATTGTTAAAAAGCAAATCCTCATTAAAAAGTACTGAAATAATGCATCCGTTGTATCAGGGTTTACATGCCTATGACACCTTTAATAGTAGGTGCTTGGCATCAAGACAAAAGAGATCAGCATTACTTATGTCTGACAGGAACTGTGTGACATATATTAAGTTCAGTAACTCAGCCAAAGAAGTTGGAATTTTTTTTCATTAAAAAGGAATTAAATCTTCATTCATGAATTCATGAATTATAGCTAGTCATGATGCATCTAATGTATTTTAAGTTATGCTCAGGGAGCAACAGTAGAGCCTCCATTTTTAAATGACAACCTGCTGCTGTAGCTACAGTCTTCCCAGCTTCCACCAGGATTTCAAGACAGTCTTGCTGGCTTTCTTTTTTCTTTCTTTCTTCCATTTCTTCTTTCTTTCTTCCCTTTCTTCTTTCTTTCCTTCTTTTCTTATCTTTGCGGTTGGGGGAAGGGAATCTGCCACAATAAACTAGAAAAATCCATTCTGTCAAATTGCATGCCCTGCTGCTTCATCACCATTATTATACTGAGGTTTTACATTAAAGTACCCTGGATTTTAAATTGAAAGTCAAATATAATTTGCCACTAGAAGCATGAAGTGAGTGACTAGAAAAGCTGATAGCTAGGCGCAGCATGACAAATTGGTATCTATCTAATAATGAGCCTTACAAGGTCATGGATCACTACGAAACTCTCACTTCTATGTAAGTAGAACTGGACTACATTGTGTCAATTGTTGTTTCGGGGGAAAGGGCAATATATTTTAGATTGGCCCATACATTTTCAGAGCTAAAAGCTAGACAGGTACAATAAGTCCCTTTTGGATAGAAAAGAAAACCAAGGAAGACGATAGAAAAAGGAAGGGTGAGAAATTTTGTAGTTCCACAAACCCACTTTCAGGATAAATTGTGGACAACCAAACTGTTTCAGCATGTATGTTTAGGCTTTAGAGACGAAAAACCCCTCTGATTTATAAATTATTTTAAAAAGTCTTAAAGTAAGTTATCATTTAATGCAATTTTAGGGTAAACCATGAAATTGATTTTATATCAACAAAAAAAGGAGAGAAAAAACTGTGTTCCTAAACAAGAAATAATGTTATTAATAAAGACCGTTACCACATTTGAAACATGCAAATCACTTCTCAGCAAGTATTAATCAATAGAGACCAAATGGAACAGATAAGGGTATGACTATTTATACCACAGGATAGATAATTTGATAGCATCATCCCTTAATGGCATAGCCACAGAATTTGTGCAGCTGGCAAATGTTGTCATTTGAGACTTACACTCAGCTGAGATCATTTACTCGGAGCTACTCTTCTGAGACACAAAGACCTTTATCGGTTTATCTTATGACATTATTTTTATGTGCCTTTATGAGGCATTGTGTAGGATTCATGCATCATAACTTTGGCATCTAAAATATAGTTCATTGTCTTCATTGTGCTAAGTTCCTTTGCATCACTGTAGTGAAATAGACAGATATCATCTTTTGGATATGTCAAATTCTAGGCAGAGTTTATTTTATTACAAACTAGGCCTCTGGGGCAGATCACATTGTCTGCTAGAAACTAGAAGGACTTCTGGCAATAAGGGTAGCTTAGAGTGGAAATTTGGGTTTCATCACCTGTCCTTTAGATGTCTGAAACTAGATAAAATGATTCCCAGAATACCTGCCTTTCTTCTCATCTGTCTCACCTAACAGGAAAACTGAAAACCAGTGAGAACTAGAAACTCATTGTAGAAATAAATATTGATTTGTGAAGGATAGAACTGGAAGATACATAGTGGGGGCAGAAGTGTGACACTGGGGACAGATACGTTTTAAGAACCTATGGAGCTGGTGGGTAACTGAAGGGCCCTGTCTGGTGACTGCTATTCTGAGACAAACAGAAAATGAAATTCAGCAGAAACAATCCAAAATCCCCATGCCTCATTCAGCCAGACCAATGACCATATGAGTTTTGAACAGAGAACATAAAATTTTACTAGGACATTAGTTGTGATTTTCTGTTTCTCTGTTGTCTAAGAAATAGGATAGTTGTAGCATTGCCAAAGTAACAGCGAAGATGTCTCCCTGTAAGTAACTGCTGTGTATTGAAAATCAAAATACGCAAGTTGTAATTATGTTAACAGTTCTAACTATGGAGTTTGGCTTTATAAAGTATCTTGTTTAATCTATTTCCATGTTGGAGGTCTCTTGTTTAATCTCTGCTATGTCAGGTAAAAGGGAGGAAACTGCAAGAGCAGTGGCTGTGAACAACCCTCGGTATTTGAAATGATTGTGGTTTTATTTCCTGGGCAATGAACCTTTCAAATGCTAGGAGTCTGTTAGCTGGAAATAGCTGATGTATTTTCTGTAATTCACAGAAGGGACACATTGTTCTTTGCCTCTTGATTCTACTAGTTCTGCTGGTTTTCTTTAACCCACAATAAACTCCACATAATACACAGAAGAAATAACACAACCTTCGGTGCAATAATGTAATCTAAAATTCACTGAAATAAATATAAAAGGCTGTTGCTGATTAGTGGTGAAATAGATCTCTAACCTAGTGCTGGGCAGCAAGAATAGCTGATCAACGAGTTTGCTTTTTGGGAGATAAATAGTAAAAGCAGAGTCAATGCGTAGAAGAACCAGCCCTTACAGGCACAGAACAGCCGATGGAGGATAAGATAACCATGAGAAGTAAGCAGCATGATTTATGAAAATAAATCTTATCAGACAAATTTGATTACTTCTTCTGATAGCATTACCAAATAAGCAAATGAGAGGAAAATGGCAGACCTAATATAGTTTGACTTGAATGAAGCATTTGGTATACCATCCATGAAAGCTCATGCAATTAATTCAGATTGACAAATATGTGGACTGTCACGTGGATTGAAGATTAGCTCAAAGGCCATAAACAAAGAATATTGATGGATCAAGTTGAAGGGAGATACATAGTCATTTGTTGCAATGCTAGTAGTAAATCAAGGCTTGTTTAAAATCTTCCTTCCTGATTTGGAAAGAAGAATGCATTGACTTGTTGACGACATTTACTCATTGCATAAATTGGGAGGATATTTAAATGCCCTTATGGGGAAAGAAAAATACAGTGGAGATGGACGTGATAAAATAATAAATAAATTATAGAAGTGCGAGGCACCATTGATGGTATAATTTGAAGCAAATATTGAATGAGGATTTAACAATCTGGAAAAGATATGGGAATAAAATATAATTCCTGTAGATAAATGGTCACAACTTGAAAGGGCAAAAAAAATGGAGTTATAGGTGCATGTGTATTATTGTCTCATGGAATAAGGTAATACAGACATATATGAAAATAGTAGTTTAATTTTGAGCACAGAAACAGTCCTAGTCTATACAGCACTGACACTCAAAGCATAAAATTGGATTTTTGTAATGATTAATGAAAGGAATAATAAGAAACTGAAGTGATAGCCAAATGGTCAGATGCAGTGAAGAAAGATTAAAATGGATAAATTGCACTGGGCTAGATTAAAAAACATTGGATCTGTACAAGTATTTTAATACTTTTCTGCCATGAATTTAGTAATCAATATCAAAAAGCTTAGACCACCCAAAAATACAGCTTTCCATGTATTTCCATGTATGTTTAATAAACAAGTAGAAGGGTAGTCTCCAAACATGAAAGAAGTACAAATCTCAAGAATGGAGAGGAGTTTTGTGTGATGAAGAAAGATATAAACAGGAGCAAAGGGAGAAAGTTGAGAAAAATACTATTAGGTGATTACAATCCACATTTATTTGACACATTAGAAGTATATCATGAAGGAGTTATACTGCATGAGTAGAAAACACTGTATTTCTGTGTACAGTATATTTGACTTTCCTTTTCATGGCAGCATACTACCCTTGTGGTGAAATTTGCTTCTTTAAGCAAAAGTTCCTTTAGTGGGAAGGGTGTTAAAGAGATAAAATACTTGGGACTATACCATCTCCCATATGCAGTCTTTACCACCCCAGATGGCACACCAAATGCCAAGTCCTAGAAATACTACTGAATTATTACCTTCCAAACATGAAGCAGACTAAACCAGCACAGCATATAATAGATCCTCCCATAAATGACTCCAAAATTAAGGCTAGGTGCCTCATTTTATATACAAAGCCCAGATGGTACATACAAACCAACTGTGAACTACATTGCTGGTGTGATGTTTAAACCTTACAAAAATGTATGCTGGTATAACAAATGGCCTCTATTTACAAATGGAAGACTGAATAAATGAAATAAATGCAAAATTTTGTAGCTTCCACTGAAGATCTTCAGTTTAGATAGACTTCGGCTATCACTCTGTATGGCTGTTCTTATACTAAAATTAGGTGCAGAAAATGTTTTACCTAATTAGGAATATTTAAAACGAAAATACAGAATCTATTGTCTAAGTTTGTGGAAATCTAAATTAAATTCTTTCAGCAAAACCCCAGCAGTGGAGTAACCACCCAATACACTTGAGGTCAATCCCTTTGTTGACTAAATAGAGGAAAAAAGAGAATGATAGAAATAAGAGAATTATTTTCAGCTTAACATTTGAAGAAAATGAGGGCTTTGTGTTTGCACTAGTTTGTCAGATTCTTTTCAGTATCTATTAAATCCATTATCTAGTTTCACGCAAAGAGATGAGGAGGTTTGAAGACTAAACAAGAGGAGCTAGGCAGATCCATGGTTTCACCACAAGTGGCACGAGCTGGTTTCACAGGAAAAGAAATGAGCAGAGGAGGAAACTCCACACATAAATTTGGCAGCAGGAAAGTCTGCATTGTGAATGTCCCACACTGAGAATAAGCAGAATTAATTATCAAGATTAGTTAGTAAGCTATATTTTTAAAACAAAAGTGAACTGATGGGGAGTTTAGCTGGATACCAGCGTATCTTAGAACAGAGGTGGGTTTTTTGTGCAAATACTATATAACTATCCATGTCCATATGAAGCTTTTTATCTGGCATTCTTAAGCTGTTTCTCAGCCTCTCTATTTCTCTTTCTCATTCTCTTTTCCCTTTTCTTTCCTTTCCTTTTCCTTCTCAGTTGCTCTTGTGGACACTCTGATGCCTATTAGTGTGTGCAGTCAGGCTGTGTCCATAATGCAATTAATTTAAAAAGTCAGTTAGAGATAAGACAGCAATTCAAAGACAGCACAATAGTCAGGAGGCTGGACTGGGTGGTTCTCTTATGGCCCCAGGAGAAAACCTTGAAGAAAAATCAGGCGTTATCTGAGCTACAGTAGAATTCAGTGAAAAGCCAGCATTCAATGCCACATCACTGCCCTGCCTCTGACATTAGATATGTGAATATATCAAAGCCAGGGACAGCCTCTCCTCTAAGAGAGTTGAATTAGTAACATTTGCTGTGTGGTAGCAACCCAATATAAACAAAGACATACATATTGACGATACTGTATGAAAAGAGTATGGAAAATTATGATTATCAAATCAGTATTTTTAAAGTTTGTTTAGGCATATTTCCAACAGAAGGAAGAAGTGACAGTATGGTTTGGTTGCCAGGCTGTCACTATATCAGAGGCTGCTAAGGGTGGCCATAGAAAAGAAGACTAGATTTGTTCTCTGAGTCAGCATTTTTAAAATTAAATATATGTAGACATTTGATAGCATATTGTTGACTTGTTCCTCTGTGACAGGTCTAAATAAGTATGAAAACTACCCCATAAATTATATGCATTCAAAAATATCTGTACCTTTAAGTATATCAGCTTAAATAACTTCAGCTTCTCTGAGCAAATTTGAGCTATGTGTCATAATATCCAGTGTTACCAGAGCACTGTCTGCTTACCTAATTGCTGAATGTTTTGGGTCTTTTGAGTATAAAGGTCATATCTTCATGCAGTGACTTCAGTGGATGTACACCAATTTAAACCAATTGAAGAAATGGTCTATAAGATTTTGTGGCCAGGATTTCTTATAATAAAATCTTGGCAAATCTGGAAGTCATTATTTTAATGGCACTGCAGACAGCTATTGTTAAACATGAGGCACAGTTCTAGGGTAATTATGGTCTTATAACATTACTTTATAATTTGGCTTTTCCCAGCTTAAATTATCATCATTGAAATGTGTTTGCCTTACTCCCATCTAGACAAGTATCCTGCTCAGAGTGCAGATCAGGAAGAAAAGCTCTGCTAGTCCAGACACCAAGAATCAGTACCTTTTGTTTTTAAAAGTCTCATCTAGAAGTAAAGCAGTGGACAATTCTATGCAGACACATGGCGATAGGATTTTGCAGCATTATGCACTCTGGCAGCACTTGTCTTTGCCTAAAATTGCCCACTGGCTATAGCTGAGGCTGGAACTGATGGATAGAGTGAAAGAAAACTTGGAAAACTGGAATCCTAAACCAATAGCATAAAGGTAGAACTCTTGAGTCTCATGTTCTGAACACCAGTCATGTGTCAGCTGGCACAGTGTCTCATGGCCTGCACACTGCATTTTATAGGACACAAATACCCAGCTCACACAAGGATCTGTCCAGCACTGAACCCAGGCATGTTTCACCCCATCTATGGGCTCTACCCACATCTCCTCTGCTGACAGGGGGCCCATTCCCATTCCTATCCGGGAGGCTGACAGGAGAGCGCTGTTCACAACAGGGTGCCTCTCCTTTTCAGGACTGGTGGTTTTCAGAGGTGTATAACAGCAGAGCTCTTCTCTGAGCTCTGTAGTACTAGTGTGTGGAGTGAAAGGATAAAATCATGGCTGGTCATGTAATCCCTTGTGATGGGATTGGCTAGAATTGCCTCTGTCACTTTTGTCACCAGTTTAGGTGTGATGTTTAAGGATTATCTGAAGGAGTAACTAAAGTCATAACCACTACAACATAAAGAAGGCTCAGAAGGTGCAATGTACTGCTTGAAAAATATGAGAATATGAGATTTTGAGTTTTGCAGAAAAACCTTAACGTTTGGTTTATCTGAACTAATGGACTCAAAAAGGATAAGGTTTGGGTTTTGCGGGAGGGGGTGTGGGTTGTTTGTTTTGCCTTTTTTTTTTTTTTTTTTGGGTATCCTGTAGCTTTAAGGGAAGATTTACTTGTCCCAGCACAGCTTTGCAAGAGTAAACTGAATTGTTGCTTGTTCATGCATCCTGATTAAGGACCTCACCGTCAGTTCTGTTTCTCTCTGCTGAGGCTTGAAATGTTGGTATTGAGTACTTGCTATATCATCATAGTACTGTTTGTCTGAAATTGAGCTTGGAAAATGCGGAAGAAACTGTCAGGCATTCTGGCAAGACCTGAATTGCTTTTCAATTCTGCTGTATTTATGGCCAAAGGCAGTAGTCCTTGAGGGGAGACATGATTAGCAGCAAAATATCCTGGCTTGTCTTACACATAGGAAGAAGGGCTGTAGATCTGTGGAAATGTGGGATTCAGGTACCTTACTGGACTAAAGGGACTCATATAAAACCTGCTGAAATGACACATGTCAAACCTGCACTGAACATTTGTCCAGTGTTCCTGTTAGCAGGATAATTTGGGAATGGATCTTCTCCATTCATTAGCCAATAAGCCTTCAAACCCAAACACAGCTGCTTATAAATGCAGATATCTCTTATTTACCCCAGATATTCTTCTACTTCATTTATGAACATTTAGAAATTCAGGCAAATAGTAAGGGCAACTGCCATGAGACTGAGGTTGCCAATCCCACCCTTTGAATAAGAAATAATGCATGCTGAATAGTCAAGGACATAATTAAATGAAAATTTTACAGCAGGCAAGCTGATTGAAAAATGTTTGTATAAAGCACTTCAATTGTTTAAAGAAAATGAACACATTTACAGGGATTATAATACTTTTACTAATAATCTGCCAGCAAAAAAAGGGTCTAATTTATTAGCTAAAATATTTCCCAAGAATAGCTTGCCCAGGTCTAGCGTGAAATGATGTACTGAATTCAATTCAATTCTGAATCATTCCTATGAAATAAAATGGGTTGCAGCTAGTAAAACATCCCTGGATAATCACAAAGGTCAGAAACTGTGACCTTGTTGTTTTACATGCCTATTTACAGTTCACTCCCACTGCAGGTTTTCAGGGTTCAAGTGCCTGCTCTACTTGAAGTACAAAAAAAAAAAAAAAAAAAGCCAACATTCTTGACATTGTGAAAAACCCAACCATCTCCTTTTTCTCCTAATTTTGTCAATTTTTTTTCTTAACATAAGAAAATATCCTACCTCATTCAATGATTCATGTACCTTCTACAGTGCAAAACTTAATGATTCTTAACAGCGTCACTTACTGCATTGTTGCACCAAAATTTACTTATATTCTATATATTTATTCCTATTTACAGTAGTTGTCAAAGTTCCAGTACAGAAGTACTGAATCTAAGCATTAAAAAAAATGCTTAAGTTACTTTGGGAGAATGCATTCTGGTCATTTCTCTCTTCTAGTCCTCCCAAATGTCCTCAGAGGTGGTAAATCTTTTATTTTTTTTATTGAATGTGTTTTTCTTTCCTTCTCCTCCATTCAATCTGAGCAAATTTGATAGCCATGGGCATTTTATTTTATTTTTACCATCTGTTTTCCATTTTTATTAAACAGTTATAGTTTAATTGTTAATTGAAATTGCAAATTGGCCATATTATGTTTATGCTATAATAATAACGTCTGGATTTAAAACTGTGGGAAAGATTGCTTCCCAACTGTTCTCACGATGTATGGGCCTAGAGCCTTAAAATTGCACCTGTGCTGTGGGGGATTTCCTGCCCTTCAGGTTGATCTCTTAAACAGCGAAGGTTCAGCTTGAGAAATAAAACCTCTCCCGTTTTGTTTGAGATGAGAAAGGCTGAGGTTGCAGGATAGTAGCCTCAAACATTTTTAAATTATAAAAGTCACTTGCACTAAGGTGGGCTCTGTTGGGGCCTGTTCCAAAAGTCCTCCTCGTTTCTGTAAAAAGCCTACTCTACAACAAACACATACTGAATTGTAAATATCTTCAACCAGGCTTGAGAGACATTTTATTCTGTACTCTTTGGCAGTCCAGCATACTATTTCTAGAGACATTAGAGAGGTATTAGTAAGTCTTGAGGGGATACTGAACACTGCAAACTTCCTCAATGTATCACAATTACAGAAACACCTGTTCTAAGTAACATTTTGCTGAGCCACCATGAGAATTCAGTGCTCAATAGCCCTCAAAATTTCTCATTTCTTTCCTATGGTGAGGTACTTTAGCAACTCCTCTCCGGACCAGAATAAAAAACTCTTAAGGTCAATGGTTCAATACCTTTTAAAGGACAATTTCCCTTTTCCCTTCCCTACCCCCATCCTTTCTTCTAGTGCCTTCTCTACACACTTGTGATTCCTTGTTTAACAGTGGCTACTTCCTCATCTCTGTATTTTAGATGCATAGAGTTGAGGAAGAAAAGAAATAAGTAGCAGGTTTAGTCTACATTATAGGTTTAGTCTACATTAACATATACAGGTGCTATATGGAAGAAAGAAAAGAATTTATAGGAGAGAACAAATGTATGAAGAATATTAAAACAAATACTATAGGAGCTCAGTCCAGAACATCTTGGAAGTCTCATGCTGTGAGTGAGAGCCTTGATTCTGTATGAAGTTTTTGTGAGAGACATACCAATTCCCTGCACATTAATGGCCAAAATTAAGCCTCATATTCTAAAAATATTTCATAGTGCTCCATGTCTCATTTGTGTCTGAAAACAAAAAACCAAGAGTTTAGAGAGCAGGATGTTAATTGCTGTGTGATGTGAAATTTTCAGTCACTGTTTCATGCAACTCAGGCATTTATATACTCTGGGGTTTTTGTATGGAAGAAAAAAGAGAAAACTGGTACAAATACATTAATCAAAGGCACTAGTAATAAAGTCACCATAAAGCTGTCTATATAGAATATATAGAATGAAGGAGATTGGTTTCTCTTCTTATGTAATTTTGGGCAAGATATTCGGCTGTTTTTTTTTTTTTTTCATCCTTTGCCTTGAACTTGTCTATTCATGATAAAATATTTGAGGATAAAGACTGACTTTCTGTGTGCTTGTACACTATAATACATAAATCTTTCTGGTCTCATGATGCACTTCTGCAGTCAGTATTGTGTATTGTAAGATGAAAGACATGAGAATGGATAATGGGAGAAAAAGGAACTAAACATCAAAAGATGCATTAAAAGCAATAAACAGGCACCTTTGGTGGGCACAAGCACCTGCTTCTTCTCCAGAGCATGACAAAACCCACTTATTCTGCCAGCTGTAACTCTAAACACAAAGTAAATGGGCCCCAAACTGGAGCTGGATGAGATAGAAATAGCAGTTTATCCAATAGATGTCACCTATTTTCTCTTTCTGGATGATCAGCTCTGGATTTGAGTCAAAGTACTCAGTTTTTCTAATTGTGTGAGGAAAGTGATTTTGTGTGTGGGACCCTTTGTACCTACTAGGTTTGAGTAAATCACCTTGTTCTGTTAAAGAGGAGAAAGCATTTCAGGTAAGAATATTGGTGTGTAAACATCAAAGTTCGTGTTTAAAAGGAAAATAGATATTTTCTTGAACATTCTTGCCCATAAGATCGCAAGGGTGAAGATTGTGAAGATTATGAAAATTATGAAGATTATGAAGATTATGAAGATATGGCCCTTCTAGACTGGAGCAGGAATAAACCCAAGAATGTGAAGCCTTAATTCCTTGTCTTGATAACAATAATCCTAAAAACACAAGCTTTAAAAAGATGACATGAAAAGAAGATTAAATGCTACTAGACATATTTAAATTGATTTTATAAAGTAATTTGTAATTTATAATGTTAATGATAAGATTTTCCTTTTTGATTCCGAGGGAAACAATAGGCATTACTAAGATAATGTGCCTTCTTTTCTCGTGCTTCCTTATGCAATGTGCCACTTGAGTCATCCTCTGTTACAAAACTCAAGTTGGTAAAGTGCAGCATGTTTAAGACTACTATCTCCTGCAATCCACTGATCCATGCAATTGCTGTCACACTGGAGAAGGCAATCTTTGACTTGATATTAGTTTCCTGTCCTTCCATATTGTTTATGACATACTATCTTTCCCTTTGCACTTTACTTGCAGGACCATGGCATTTTAAAAGCAACAGAACAAAATCTTTTTTGGGCTGTCAGTCATTGACCAGTCAATCGTTTTGGAAGACTTCTCTTTTGCTCAGGGAAACATAACAGCCACCATTTCAGATATGTTGCCTTTTCAAATACCTCAGCATATCATATGAAATTTTGTTTGACTTCTCAACATTGAGCAATATGGGAGTGCAGTGGAAGTTCTGCACATGTAGCTTCTTGAAGGCAGCACTTCAGCTGGTAGCTGAGATCTCAGTAAGGCTTTTTACCTTTTACCTCATACATAAATTTTCCATGATGCTGTCATCTCCTGCTTTTTGATATTTCTGGGAGAGACTAAAATCCAGTTACTCACACTGGAAAAAATTACTTGCACAACTCCATTCTCTAAAGAGTGAAGGAGGTATCTGACGGGTTTTAGTCTTTATGTGGATTATTAAGGAATGCATGAAGAATAAGCTCTTCCTTCTTGGCCTCTGCAACCTGGGAACAATAGTTTTCTATGTTAGAAAACATCATGATGATAAAAACTAGATCTTTATAGAGCTTATGTTGCATTCCTTGTTAGTTTCTGAACTCTCTTATGGTTCTGTAAAAATCCCAGCCAAATTCATTAGTGTTCAGGTCTGCTCAGAAACAATAGTGATGGGAAGTATTGTGGTTATAATTCAACATGTCTGGGGTGGGGTAGGGAACACTTTTAATTTCCCTTTACTGCTGGTGATGGATTTTTGCAGCTTCACCTTTCTATGCTGCCGATCCCAGCAGTCCCAGGCTCTAAACAACAAACAGCTTGACTTGCAGAAACTTTCTACTCCCTCTGGGAAAGACCACAAACTTCCAGCATATTTTAAGCTGTTGTTCGATTTTCTGAGGGGAGAGAATTGTCTCTAGGCACAAATTAGTGCTACCAGTGGAAGACAGGGTTCAGCTGTTTATATACTAATATGCAGCAATTATGATAAAACAAAACTCGTTCTGAAATTCTGCTGTAACTATGGTAACCTACATTCAATGTATTCCATTAAAAATATAAAAAAGGCTCCCCAGCAGGAGAGAGTAAATATTATCTATTATTGATTGATGATGGTTTCAGACTGTGAAAAGTGGTTAATATATTTTTTGTCATGAAACACAGTTGCTAAACCTTCATTTTTATTGATGATTATTGTCTGTTTAAATAGCATCAGGTAGTTGTCATTAATTTCTGGATCTATTTTGAATAAGTTTCTTCCTTCATTAGAAAGTCTCTATTTTACAAAAAATCTTTGAGAAATTATTATATCAACCTTATTTTATTTGATTTCTAGTCTGGGACATTTCCACTAGTATTTGACTGAAACTTGACAAAGGGTTTATGACCCCAAATGCAGTTGGTATATTTGGATCACTTTAGTTTTAATAATAATAATAAATTCTGAAGGATTCTGCTGTTTAATGAGGAGTAAACAGGTTTTGCACATATTCTTTTTTTCTACTCGTTACTTGTTACGGTTTCCAAGTTATTTAAGTTAAATGCTGCAAATTACCCATGAAATAAAAAAAAAAATTCAGATGGCAACAATAATGTCAAAGCATAATGACGTGTGTGACTGGGAATGAGAGAGTAAAAATTGGCAGCACCAGGTAGGTACATTAGGAAAATGCTTCTTATGCCCTTATCTCTGCAGAGATCTGTGGACAGAGCTGCTGAAGGGGCAAGCAGGATGGCTGTGCTGCAGGGCAGTTCCCTAGGCTGAAATAAACCCAGAACCTGAGCTTGCCCTTTTCCTATCAAAACTGTTTCTTATATAGAGCTCAGATCTCTCCACGGGACTCTTCACGTGTCTAGAGAAAGAGAGAGGGATTTGCTTGGAGATTTGAACAGTCTCTCATAGAAATTTAATCTATACAGTTAATGGAGCCTAGAAAATGGTTCAGCTCACTGTCAACATGAGTTGTAATTTAGCAGCTTGAATATGGTCGGTTAGAGAGGTTTAGAAAGACTTCTTTGGGTGTCTCATCCTTCAGCCGATGGTCTTGCAAAGTATTTTTCTCCTGTGCATGTTCTGACATATTTACCAAGTCTTTGAAGCTATCACAGGTACCCTAAGTAATTTTAAAAGGAGCTGTGATACTGACTGGAACCCTTGATCTCTGCTCTGCATAATGGGAACTTATGAATGACAGATGACACACAGCTAAAGACACTTTCATTTGAAGCCAAATCCCATTCATCCTGTATAGTCTGTATCTTCGTGGGCATGACACAACACAACAGAGCTGTGCTCTATACTGTTGGAATTTCCTAATGGGGCAATATTCAGGTTTCTCTCATCTCCATTTAAACCAGACTTTTACTTCACTCATAGTGTCTGTGGGAACACAGCTTAGTGGGGTGCATCAGGCAGAGCATTACATGACAGATAAAATGTTGCTGCATTAGCTGACACATCCTCTAGAAGAGATACAAAAAGTGATCTACAGCAATATTGAAAAAGTGTCATGAAGAATTATTTTCTTATTTTTAGATCAACACTGAAATCACAGTTAGGATTCTGTAAAAAGCATACTGATATCACTTCTGTTGAAAAAAATACCTTAGTTCTTCAGCAATGTATCCCTCAACTACTCACTGGTGTCAGAAAAGGGTTTTCTCTAAGCTGTGCCTATAGTAGTACAACACCATGCTTCTTATTCAAATCGATTTAGGTTTATCTGCACCATTTTGCTTTCTCAAAAGGAGACAAAAAAT
>VXBI01013798.1:181794-298132 GCA_013397375.1 Toxostoma redivivum
ACTCACAATGCAAACAACCTGTCTATCTTCTTGTTTGGTTTTGTTGTATGAATTCACTCTGAAGTGATGATACAGATTACGAGGCTGTTATCCTGAATAAAAAGTGCTGCCGTTAATTCCCTTTTGCTGCAGCCATGGGCCATTCTTTCCAATTGCTGCAGGTGTCACTTCCAGTACTGTGACCCATCAGGAAATCTCAGGAAACTGAAAGAGTTTACACAATGGCCTGGCAAGAATATAATTTACAGGGCAGCAGAAGGGGCAACTGCCTCCCAGTCTCAGACTTATTCCTCATTACTGTTGCAGAGCTTAAATAAATACAAGGAAATGTACTTTTTCTCCTGTTGAGCTGTTCTCCTGCCACTCCACGGTGAGTTTGAGCTCCCCAAGACAGTTTATCCTCTGTTCACTCACTGCCTGCCAGTGTTAGAGCCTGTGTCAGGACTGCAGCCTTCTGCAGGGTATTGGCAGCAGTAGGGCAGGAAATGTTCATGGTTCTAGGGGTTCCAGGGGGGAAAACAAAGATAGAAAGCGTAAAGATGGAGGAGGATTTTATATTTGGCTAGTATCAAGTATAAAGGGGAAGGAGAAAACAGTGAAAAGAAGCAGCATCTGGTGGTGAACATCTGGGACTAGATATTCCATAGGTAGACAGAACTTTTTATTAATTTTTTTCCTTGTGTTCTTTCATTTAAAAGAAAATCACTTTAGTCTCTAGATTTTTGTATCCATGATAATAATTTAAAACAAGAGACACATCTTTCAGAGCTATTAATTTGTTTACACTATTGGGAAATATTTAGCTACTGTATAAAAATTTGTGCTGCTCATATTCAGATAATAGAAATTGATGGGAAGAATATTTTTTCTTGTACCTACCCTTAAAATGCTGAGAAATGATCCTCTGAAGCTGAAAACCAAATTTATTACTATTGGGATTCCTGGAGATGGACAAATAACTTGTGGTTATTATCTTTCTTGGGAAGCTTTGACTTCCTTTGTATTTGATAATAATATTTAAAAAGTCTATGAGTTTTTGTTGTGTCTTTCTTCTTCCCTTCCCTCTTTGTGCATTCATTATTCTGCCATTTTTGAGTATTTAGTGATTTGTAAAGACTTGTGAATATGTGGAAATTGAAGCACAACCTCTGAAATGATACATGTATCACCATGAATATTTTTCTTCCTTATATTTGAATTTAGCAGTTAGAATGAGATGTACATTGCAAAACAAAAATATACTCTCCATGGATACTTCATAAATAATTCTTCTGATTTCCTTTGTTCTTCCTATTTGTATATTAGCTACTAGCTGAAGGTATGCAGAAAACAGTAGTGAAAGGAGTAGTAATTAAGGACCAAATTAATTTATTAATCTATTTGCAGCCGTTTTTTGAAAATTGTTTTTGATCCATGTGTATGCATTTTGGCTGTCAGGCAGTGGTTGGGCTCTGTACTGATTTTTTCTGGTATTCCCATGGATTTGTGTGAAGGAAAGGAGCCTAAGATTCCCACCCTCTTTATTTTTATGGAACCTACATCAGTGTAGATAACACCTCAATATGGCTCCTCGAATATAAGCAAGAGCTCACTGTGTCTAGGTCTATGTCTGTAGGTTTACCCTTGCCTTCCCCAAAACGTATCAGATTTCTTTATTATATCTGTTTAGTTTGGAAATCAAATTATATCTCTACTGGAATTAATTACTACTTACTAAGCTAATTCTACCAGACTCATTTGTTTCCCTCTCTCTACATTATCCAGCACATTTTATTCTGTCTCTCCAGTGCTTCTGCTACAACTGAAGAACAATCAGCAGCTTTGCCATGTTATTGCATTATTTCTTATTATGCAAAATTAAGAAATTATTAAAGATACAACAACATATTAAAAAAGAAAAAGAAAGAACGAACAGGATTAAACACTTTACAGTGAATTTCCACAGATCATGTATTAACACAACATACTGGTCTTGATAAGATAGAGAACGGATCACTAATGAGATGGTACATAGGGAAAATAATTGTTAATATTGCTGTTAAAACATTTTACATAGATTAAGAATTAATTGAATCAGGACCTGTCTTCATTCTTTCTGAGTAATGCTGAAAACAACCTATCATATGACCAGATATATAGAGGAAACAGATTATTAATTTTCATTTATAAAGAGCATTAACTGGTAGAAAACTAAATATTTCTGCCCATTCAAACACCCAAAAGAACTACAAGAAAGTGAAATGAACACTTTACCATATACCAGAATTTTAACTCTGTAAATTCATATATACTGCTTCAAATGTATTTTCTTTGCAGTCCAGTTTAGTTTTGAAGTAGTGCCTAGCATCTATAATTAAATTGCATGATGGCTAATTTTGAAACAGAACTTGGTATTATATCTGAAATGGTAAAGAATTTCTATTTTGGTCTTATTTGAAGGCTTTCCATACGTCGATTTATAAGGAAACATAATCAAAAATTTTGTGTTTTCACAAAGCATTTTGCCTCTTTTCCAACAAGCATTTTCTGATGAAAAACAATTATAACACTAGATTTCCAGAAAACTTTTACCTATGTAGACATTTAAGGAGTGAAGGAATTAGCACAAATACCCAGATAAACTTTTGCCTCAATTCTACTGACTTGAAAATAAGATGGTATTATCTTCCTATTCTTTCAAACATAGAAGTCAAACTCTACCTGTACTGGGCTGTGTTTCACAACCAAACAAAATTTCTACCCAGAGAAACGCATTCAGTGTGGAGTATCATGGGAATGTTCAAAATTTCGGGATGGAAAGCCAATCTATGAGAGGCTCTTTCTATTTCTTAGCACTGTGTAGTTTTCCAGGTACATCTTGCCACTGAAAATATTACCCCTGAAGCACTCATATTATGTTTTTGTCATGAGAATGAAAGAGGTATAACTCAGAGAGCCTCAGGCAACAGTGAACTACCATGGACTTCCCTTTAATTGAGTGAAACATATTTACACTCTTCAATAGGCGAGACAAAAGATACTTTGAGTAAAAAAAGGAAAGTAAAAAAGTGTGTGAGCCAAATTGAATATGATATATATTAATCATTAGGAAAGAGGGCAAATGAATGCAAATGGAAACAGGAATCCAGCCAAGCAGTTACCAAACTGTTAGTAGAGGTAAAAGAAAAACGCTGGTGTTGCTACATTAATGATTACTAAATTATCAATCAGATTGCTGATGAGACACAGTCTGACCAGGGATGTGGGTGAGGGCACATGCATGCACACACATACACACCCCTGAAGATGCTTCCCCAAACCTCTTCTTTGTATGCAGGAACCACTTCCTAAGGCTGAGATATGTGCCAGCTATCCAGCTGAATGTCTTTCACCTAAGACACAGTGCCTGACTCTTTTCTTATTCTTCACATATCTGACTGAGGTAAACTACAGAAATAAAAGCTCTTTCACTAATATGTACATTTACTTCCCATGGTTTAACTCCCTGTAATAATTTAAACATGTCTGTGCTACCTCACCAATGTTTTTGGTGCTAAAACCTTTTCATTCTGAAATTTAGACTGATATCTTCTTCCTGCTTAAACTATGACTGAAGTTAGTGGAACTTTCACACCTTACTGGTTGACCAAGGCAATCTCATTTCTCTGATTTGAGACACAAAGTGGAAAAGTAACTCCCACAGACATTAACTGAGGTTATTGGGCTGAAGTCAGATCTATTTTAATATCCCATAGTAGAAGAAATAATTCACAGGTTAGTAACATGCTGGCATTTCATTCTACTACAGACCTTTGATGGCTTTTTGTACTTGCAGAGATAAACATGACAGAGTAGTTAATGTAATTACAGTATGGTTAAACACAGATTTGATAAGAAAGCAGAATAAAATGTTCTGCTTAAGGTCAACTTTGTTGTGAAGATTTGTTATTTCAAAGTAAAAAATACATTGAAGTAGCATGTAAATAAAAAATCTTAAAATGAAAATTTTAAAAATTACTTAAAATCACTTAATAAAATGAATAAAATTCAAGAACTGTGATTTAATAAACACATATTTTTCTCATGCACTTTTTCTTTGCCAGTAAAAACAGTAAAGGCTTCCTACTGAATATAATTTGAATCCTAGAATTCCAGCTGAGAGGAAAAACTGCCATATAGACTATATAATTAGAGAGATCATTTTCTTCAAACTTTTTTCCTCTTCAATCTCTTCCCTAAATAATGACAAAACACATAAAAGCTGTGATGAGTGTATGCATACACTCTACTCCTGAGCACTTTCTTCACTCATGTACGAGAACTATTAACAAACTATTTGTCCAAACAGGAACTACCAAAACCTGTTGAAGATGTTGCAGGTATTTCTTGTATCAGAAGGGAAAAGAAAAGGTCAGTACATTGTCTGGTCCAACACCTCTGCTCAAGCAGCACCACCTAAATGCAGTTGTCCAGGACAATGTGGTGGCTTTTGAATATCTCCGAGAATGGAGACTCCATAACCTTCCTGAGCAATCTCTGCCAGTGCTCAGTCACCCTCAGGAAAAAGTGCTTCCTGACATTCAGGAGGAACTTCCTGTGTTTCACATTTTGGCCTTTGTCTCTGGTCCTGATACAGGGAACCACTGAGAACAGTTTGATGCTGTCTTCCTCATTCCCTCTCTCCAGTAGCATGTGCTTGCTTTTCACTCTCCCCTCTGCCCTGAATTCCACCACATGCTCTGAATTTCATCTCATGGTTGCTGTAGCCATGGCTGCCTTTGACCTTCACATCCCCAACAAGCCACTCATTGTGAGCATGAAGTCCAGCACAGCACCTCTTCTCATTGACACTTGTATCTCTCAGAAGAGGAAGTTATCATCAATGTACTCCAGGAACCTCCTGAATTGCTTAAATTCCTCTGTGCTGTGCCTCTAGAAGATATCAGGGTGTCTTGAGGCCACAAAAACCTGGGCTTGTAAATGTGAGGCTGTTCCTATCTGCTTGTAGAGGGTCTGATAAAGGAAAACTGACTGAGACTTCTGAGTAGTCAACAGACCAGTTCAATGCTCCCCATTAATGATATATATGAATTTGGAGAAAGGTCACAGTGACAGAAAGTTGCTGACCAGGCTTGAGACACATAATGTTCTCTGAAAAACACAATTTTCTATAAGTCACTTCAGTAATTTCATTTTGTAAGTTTCAATATCATGAAGACACATGGTCTACTCATACTACAAATAGGTTTCACACTTTGATGAAGAAAACATTACTTTTGTGATTTAACCCCCCCTAAACCCCATATCATACATGTAATTTATTCATTCTAGCAGGGAGAATAAGAAATCAGTCTTTAAACCTCAGTATAATAAGAGTGGAATTCAGTGTAAAAATAAATTAGAGACAGAATTTAATTATTGCTTTTCTCTGCATGATTTGTTCCCTAGCCCCTTTGCAAACTTTCTAACACTTATTTAAAATTCCTCTCTTATCCCACATCTGTTGACTTTATTTACATACAGAAATCTGATGTGTTTACCATACAATTAGAATAGATCTTCATTTTAATTAAATATCAATTCAGGATCACAGCTTCAAGGTATTTGTCAGCACTGATAGTGATCAATAGAAAGAGAGTCTGAACAAAGAAGACAAATAGATTTTCTGAGTAGTCAAATATTTTTCATCTCTTCACATACCCCATTTTTTAATAGAGGATGAAGAGATTAAATTTCCTGCATCCTTTCAGTTATTTCATGGCACATATTTAGAAAGTTGAAAATGAAAAGCTAATTGCCACATCATTATGCTTAATTGACATGCTACCTTTTTCTCTGTAACTCACCATGACAGCTTAGTTTAACGGCAGTGTGGTGACTGCCTGTCCCAGGAGTAAACCTTTCAGTAGCTGCGGGCAAATTCCTAAAAGTAAAACTTGGTTAGGAACATGGAATTCACATCAGGCCCCTTGAGGCCATGAATCTGTTAACTTGCTAATGCAAAACACACACCATACAACCTCGTAACTTACCGTGCAAGTATATATCATACTCAGTTTACACTTTTTTATTTTCGTGCTGACATAATTGTTGAGCTTTTTCAGGTCTTTCACCCACTGACATCTGTCCCTTCATTATATGTTTATGGTTATATCCCTTCCCAGTCTTATTTTACTCTACTGACCAAGCAAAGTTCTTTTATTCTTCTCTCTTAAAATAATGTCCAGTTCCTGCTCAGCATCCTGGTAGTTCTCTGCACCTGCTAAATTTACCTGCTTTGAAAAAGTGTGAACAAGTGTGAACAAGTGTGAATGCAGGTGGCCCCATTTAAACACAGAGCAACTTTCTCATCAACAGTGAACCTGTTTTATCCAATACATGTTTGCATCAGTTTTTTTTTTCACATTTGAATTGAATTGGAGACATGCTGGACATTGTGTGATTGATTATTTTGCATCACATACCTACTTTTAGGTCTTTTTCGAATATTTGGTTTCATTGTTCTGTAGAAATATTAATTTTTCATTCCATAATATATAATCTTTCTTAGATTTTTTTTAGACTGTTAGATTTTATAATCTATTTTATCTTCCTCTCATCTTTCCCAGTTCTCCCTTCCCTACCTCCTTCCTGATATTACTTCCTTCCTTGTTATCCATTCCTTTGCCTGTCCATATCCATACAAAAAAAAAAGGGCAGTACAAAACTCACCTTGCAATGAAAATTTAGTTCAAAGGGAATACAAGTGAAAAGAATCTTAGTACTTAACAGCTCCTTTATGTCTTTTTGCATTTGATTATTGTAAATACACACTGGAGAAGATAAAGCTCCAGAGACACCTGATAGCAGCCTTCCAGTTCCTAAGGAGGGCTACAAGACAGCTGGAGGGGGATTTTTTACACGGGCGTTTAGTGATGGGTCAAGGGAGAATGGCCTTAAACTGAGAGAGGGTAGGTTTGGATTAGCTATGAGGAAGAAATTCTTCACTGTGAGGGTGGTGATGCACTGGATCAGGTTTCCCAGAGAAGCTGTGATTCCCCCATCCCTGGAAGTGTTCAAGGCCAGGATGGATGGGGCTTTGAGACAGGAGCTCTAGTGGTAGGTTTCCCTGCCCATGGCAGGGGGTGGAACTAGGTGGTCTTTAAGGTTCCTTCCAACCCAAGTCATTCTATGGTTCTCTGAAATACTGATTACAGACATTTGTATGCATGAAAGATAATTCACACTTTGTGGGACATTATTATTTAGCAACTAAATTACATATATTTTGAGTACTAAATTTTAAGACTATACATTGCTTCAGTTTGATATCTTAAATTTCAAGATGTGAAATTTAAATAATGAATTTCAATGTTAAAATCCTTTTATTTTGTAAGAGAAATGGACTGAAGAGCAGAAGAAAAGGAAAGCAAGCAGAGGTATTTTGATAGTATCCTACTGGACTGTCACACTGCATAACAGATGAAAGGAGACTATAGTTCTGTAGAGAGGTTGGGAGGTCACACAAAAATGAACTTCACTAATAGAAAGGTCTCTTTTTTCCTGCAGTAAATTGAAATCGGTATTAAATATCTAGGCTGAGACATTTTAATACTGTTCTTGCCTTTAACAAATCTTAACAGCGCATTTCTAATTATTTGTTGGTATTTTACTTCTGTCTCTACTGAATATCAATTTCTGTTTCATGTATGCCATTCTAGTAGTGGTACCTATCCACCAGTACTATGAAACTATGAACAAATATGTGTCCAATGTGTGTGTATGAGTGCATGCTTAAAACTTGGATGTTTTAAGTGATGGCTATGTAGAAAGTTCAATATGGGCTTCATGCAGTAAAGAATGAAATGGATGTGAAAGAGGGACTGAAAAGACAAGTGATTGAAGGGGCATAAATGAAAGGTTAGTTGGTAAATATCTAGCCAAATTTTCATTTAGCAAAGCTCTGGCTGAGTGACTCAATATCTATTCCTCCTATGCCAAAGAGTATTTATTTCTTAAAAAGGTGTATTTGATGTAGCATATGCAGTGATGCTATGATTGGAACTCAGTAATATGTGTACGGTTTACTCTAGCTGCAAATAGTATGATTGAAAATTCTTTTATGGCTCATTAAATAGCTCTTTTATCTGTGTCAAATGGTATTCCCCTTCACATATAAATGCCATATTCTTATGTGAATATTTGCATGTCCATGTTTATCATTCACATTTTCATGACTATCCAAGCATGTGAACTAATAATTTTCCAGTAAAGTTTCTTACAGAAAGCAGATGTGAGAACTCTGAAAGAATCCAGATAAGCAAGACCACGAGAAGTTAATTTTTAATTTTACAATATTTTCCAAGCTTCAGAAACAACAACAATTAATCACACCGCCCTTTGATTCCTATACAGTAATGACATCAAAATCCATTTCCACATATAAGAAATTACTGCAAAGTTACACCTCATTATAAGACTATGAAGATCAAAGATGTATTGTAACTAGGTACTGCTAAATGTGTTTTTACCTGACATGGTAAGACATGAGTGATAGGAATGCTCAGTGTTTAAAAGTTGTGGATAGAATTCCAAATGATAAGCAAGTTGTCTTTATAGATTCACATGAATTAAACAAATCAGAATTTTATCTAGTCAGAAATACTCTGGAGATTTAATTGTTAATTAAATGTACACAATATATTTTTTCTCTATGTTAACTTTGCAATTTAGAGATGTGCTGGACCAATAAAAATATCCATATATATTTAAAAATAGATAAATTGATTTAAATAAATGGAACCATATTTTCATTGCTAGACAATGAACATACCAGCAGGTAAACACAAAGTGGGATTTAAACACCATAGTACTTCTTCAATAAAGGGGTTTAATCTGTATTTTTAGACAGTACAGTTTTGAAAACCCTCTGCCTTCTATCTTGGCAAGCCTTTGTTTTGTTTTATTTTGTGTTGTTGGTTTTGTTTTTGTTTTGGTTGGTTGGTTGTTTTTTGACCCTTTTCTTCCCTTACTTTAATATGTTTTGGCAATTTCAAACCCATTTTGAGAAGGATATTCAGGTCTTCCAAATCTGTGACTCATCAGTATCTCTTTCTTCCTCCTCATGTCCCTCAGCTTTTCTACCTTTTGTTCTTTGCATGTAGCTCAAGTAACATTTCACAAATAACATTATAAACATGAATTGAAAAATCAGCTGTTGGTCTATCTAATATCATATGAGCACATGGGCACCAGTCCAACAAAGTATTTAGACTCCTTACTGTCCTAAAATGTTCAAAAATCCCTTTCACTAACGTTTATTACCACACAATTGGGGTGGACTAAAAGCATGCCCACAGGCAATTAAGGAAATTCAGCTAATGGCTGATAATTTATTAGGCCACTGTAATTCAATTCCACTGTTTTGTGTCTTAGTTCTTAGCAAGCTCTTTCAAATGAATTTAATACAAAGGCTTTACTTAGTATATGTATGGTGGCATAGACAGGCCTTATCAAATTTCTCAAGGATATGTTATTGTTTAATGTTTTTAACAAAATTACAACCTTCCTGCCTATTTATGTAGACCAGAAAGAATACCTAAATCTTTTTTAAAAATAAATTTAAAAATCAGCTTCTCTGTTACAAGGGTAAATATGTTATATATAGGGAGGGTGACATTTAAAATGCAGTTTTCCCATGCTCAGTGATCCTAGGCATGCTAATTAAGCAGTCCAATGTTTGCCAGAGTTTCTTGTGTCCCACTGGGGCAGCTGGCAGATACCAGCTCCCAGGTAACAGTGTACTTTTGGTCCATCCTGGTAAGCTCTTGATACCATGAGTCTCCTTGTGCAGCTCTTCCAGTGACTGCTGAAATTTCCTGCACACAAAAATCCAGCAGATTGGTCCTCACCAGATCTTGTGTTGGGTAACAGCTGAAGTAGAAAACCTCTCTTTAAGTGGATTGCTCTTGAAAAAGATGAACTTGATGGAACATTCAAAATGCTGGATTCAGTGAGGAAAAATATCTCTCTGTAGGTGAGTGTGACTCCAGTCCCAAATTACTCACAGTGAAACAGACTGGCAGTGTCATTTACAGAAAAGGAGGTGTAGTGTTACCATTAAAATATTTCACTTCCCAGTCCCGCCTACCACCGTTTGTGGGAAGCCTACCACCTCACAGCTCCCAGTAGGGCTGATGCTTACATAATTATTAAAAAAATACAGTCAGAAAACAAGAAACTGAGTTTCTATCAGACATATTTCTCAGAAAAAGCAGGAAAAGATTAAAGCAGGGAAGCACCCGAGGTGGTTACTATAACTGTAGTACTTCCTAGAGTCATCCAAAGGACAGGACACTGCTGTGCCCAGATTAGTTGGGCAGGTGGTGGATAAGACTGAATTTCTCTTTTCATAGTAAAGAAAAGCCAAAAATGTCTGCTAGCACTCACAGTTGCAAACACTTTCAAAGTACAGGGAAAATCAATAGTCAGGAAAGAAAAAGCATCCATATGTATCAGAAATAAACTAGCACGGTAAATTTTCTGCAGTTTAGCTTCCCCGCTTATTTGTGTGAAAAGATATTTTGCCACAAAGATTGTTTCCTTCTTTCTGTGAAAGTCAGGAAATACAACCTGTTTCATGAAAAAATCAGCCACCCTGTATTGAGTTCTGAATATGCTGTGAACACTTTCCTCATAGGAAATCATGATATTAAATAATCATGGAGTGAGGAATGACTGATGAGTGGAGGGCTATCCGTGTACCCATGACAGAGATAGTATTTCAGCAATTGCAAGCTAGACCAAACACATCTCATTAAAAGATGTAGTAGCTGAGAACACTATAGCTTTATGAAGGCCATATTGAAAGCTGTAATTCCAAGATTCGTGGAGTTGTGTTTTAGAGCCGAATTTTTTTGTTCTGTACTGTTATGTGTCTGCTTGTTTATGAGACAAAGAAAAATTTAAATGGACAAAAAAAAGGTCTGTCAGAGTGAATCAGTCATTTAATATTTGTAAACAGAGTTTTTTTCAACAATATTCTCCAAACAATATGTTGAAATATTTTTCCTTTATTTGTCCAGTTGAAATTGAGAGGCAAGGGATATATTGATCTCTTGCAAGAACTCAAGATTTTAAAGATAAACAAGACTGTGGTGGCACAAAGGCATGTAAAAACATATCCATTTTACAGTGAGGGAGAGTAGAGGGATGATGAACTTAATATTGAAGCTACTTTAGAATGGAAAACCAGATTTTCAAGAAAACCTATCCCCTCAAAGATGATTGAAAAGGGGGTGGACTTGAAAAGACAGTTTTACTGAAGTTAGCAATTTATTAGCTTAGGTATTTGGCTGAAGTATCTCAGGAAACTACAGTTAATTGGGATAGACTTAGCCCTTACATTAAGACATCCACATGCAGATATTGACATAATTAGGAGGCTTGATGCAAGTGCCTAAATAAAAACATCTCATGCTGCACCCTGTCCTCCATCTGCCAGTCCAGATGCACACAGAACATTTCAAATGCACATGTGTATTTATGCAAGTGCTGCCTACCACGAGAGACTAAAGCTTCATTATAAGTAAGGGAGATTTAATAAATAACGTCAGTTGAACCTGGAGATTTGGCTCAGCAGATGCCACTAACCATGTCAAGCAGGATTTCAGTTCAGCTTCCTGAAGGGAGGCATCTTTTGTCACTTTCAGATGCTATGAAGTAGGCAGAATATCCACATATAGTACAGCATCTTACAGGAAAGATGAGAGGAGCTGGAGGCCAGACATGACTCTCACATGTGCTGCAAATACCACTCGACGTTTATGCTAAAAGGAGGACTGGAACTCTTCTGATTAATATAGGAGCTCAGAAACCTAGCAGATGGTCCATACTTGTGTGTAGGTGTCTACAGTCCAGAACTGAATCCTGGTCTTGGATTTTGGTGGGCTTTTTTGGCTCTGTTTCAAACATTGACCATATCTTTCATGATTTATTTCCTTTGTCAATGTGAAATGAAAAGAGAACATTTTAATGGGATCTGGGGACTGAGTTCACAAAGGATGTCTCTAGCACAGCAGTTTGCACAATGTTGCTATTTACACAGAACTCAGGAATATTGTTTATTTGAGTATTGAGTATCGATTTTTCTGCCATAGCCACCTTTTAATTAATTGACTTATTGCAGTGTTAGGATAACATTGGTGTGAACAGGTAGAATTGAATCTTGGTCGTAGTAGATGTGCTATGCTTTTCACTATGCTAGAGACTACTGCTGAGTTTTTTCTATTTCTTAGCTATTAGCCTGTCCTGCAATGACAATCAGGATGTCTAGCTTAAAGCTGATTGAAAAATAAGGACAGAACAAAACCAGGGGCTTCGTCTTAATTAGGAATAGAGAGGGACTTCTAGAAGACTTGCAAAATAACTTAAAGAAAAAAAAATAGGGTTTTTTTTTTTTGGGCCTTTGTAAACAGGATTCCTGAGGAAACCTCTGGAAGAAATAAAAACTGCAGACCCTGAGGCAAGGTATTTAGTCTTTCCATGGCATGACTTCTGCCAGAATTAATCTTCTCAGGAGGATTAGATGGTGCAGAGAGATATAAATTATATATAACTGTACCACTTTGTGGAAATTTGGTCTCTGCTGTCAACTCAGACCACTCTGGAAATTTCCTGCTCATTTTTATTACCTACTAAACTGCTTTACTGTAGGGCTGGAAGCGATAAGTTTTTGATGTCAGAACTCACAGGATAATACCTTCTTGAATGGCTCACAGCTGTGTGAATGATGATATTGTCTGCTACTAAAGAAAAATCAGAGATATGGTCAGTGTTTGTTATCATGTCATTTTATACATCACTTTATCACTTGCACTATCTCCAACACCCAGAATTGTCTGCTCAAAGCTTTTACCCCTTTACTGTAAGTTGCTGAGTTACTGCTAGTAAAAATTGCATTTCCTCTTGAAAATGTGTAGTGATGTAGTTAATCAAAGTAAACAGTGAAGGGATGTTGACCTCCACATAAGCTGAGGGTCTGATTCTGCCACCCATACTCCCATTGAGCAGCTGTTACTGAAGTACCCTCACAGAGGATAATTAAACTATTCAGATGAAATAATGCTACCCACTGTGTACAGGCATTGGGGAGTTCAATTCTGTATGCTAGATGCTGTGAGGGAACTCACAAGGAATTATGAATTACAGAAAAAAGAAGTGGTGAGGTTATTTTTAATTTCAAAGCATGTCAGTAAAAGTTTTCATCTGTTAGTTTTCTTAGAGTTTTTATGTCTGTCATGTAATGGTTGGCAAGCAATAACTGTACTTGCCTGGTGATGCTGAACTGTCAGTCCTGCCTCATCTCTTTAAGAGCGAGGATGTACTTTTTAATAGCTGGTAATGGCTGCTACTGAACTTTGTCCTGCAGAGCAGGTGGGGAGATGGTTTTATGAGAGGCATTGGCACTGCTCAGTCTGTTCTTGTGATAGATTCTTCTATTTAGTATTGACAAATTACTTTGCTGCCTGCATATATTTTCTAGGCACAGATTTCCAACACATATATGTATACATTTTAACATTTGAAATCTAGCAGCTGAAGTCCCCTGATTGTTAAAAGAAGATTTGGATTTCAGATATGTTATTGCTTCCAGAAACTCACTCTTAAATTAATGAGTCATCCAGTTCTTCAAAACTTTTTCAAGTGCTGATTAACAAGGCAATGCAAACCCTTTAGAACTTTTTGCCCTTTCCCTTTATTAAAAGTCTGACATTTAGCAAAACTGGTTGATGGAATATGATAAATCTTACTACGTGTTCTGTGTGATGGAACACGATGCAAAACCTAACACAAAATCTGAACTGAAATACTGCCATTAGTTTGGACACCTACTGTTTAATGTATTTTTTTTTCTGAAGAAAATTACTCACAGGAGTAAAGTGTTCAAAGATGATGTGGTTTTGCAGGAGGATGACACAGCTCCACATTAATCTTTTTCCAATTAGAACTTGGGAACATTTGTGGTGCCTGGAGGGCTCCAAGATTTCCTCAAATGTTACCTCTCCATTAGCAAATTCAAGGTATTTACTCACACACACACACACAAATTAATCCAAAGGCGTTAAAGTGCGGGTGGAAACAAGAAACAATCAATGGAAATGCTTGAAGTATAATGCAAAGAGCTAGGGCAAAAAAACCAAAGCAGACATTACTGGCATGCTAGGTAGATAATAGGCAATAACTGTTAGAAATATAGTGCAATAATTATTCAAATAAAATTAAAGTAAGTGTTCTAAAAGAAGAAAACAGAAATAAGGACGGAAGTCATGTAATAATATTGAGTACTGATGTATGCAAAGATGAGAAAGGGAAAAGATTTGAGAAAGCATAAGCTGCTAAGGTATCAAAATGAGACCTAGAGGAATTTCAAAACAAATTCTGTGGAGAAGTTGTTAGAAATAAAATATGGATGGCTATTCTCAGATTCAAAATTAATATAATAATATGAAGTTGAGGTTCAATCATAAACACCTTTACCTTTAGAAAGTAAATTTGGACCTAGAGAAGTCTCAGTTCATATCAAACGGGCAGAAAGCAAAATGGGCCATTTCTGTTCCAAAGAATCAAGCCTGGGAAATTGGAGAAAATGTTTGTGAAGTCAGTGAGACTAAACCACACTACATCTTAGAGAAAGCTTTTTTGTAAATACCAGTGGTTCAAAAATTATTACAAATTGTAATGGCTCTTCATCTATTTTTCTAACACAGATTTTTGACATGATTTCCAGGTATAAGCATGTAAAATCGCACTACAGACAGGACCTTGTCAAGAAAGAATGAAAAAAGAATATAATCAGTAAAGAAGGCTACAGCTTACATATCCTGAAATGTGAGGTGTGCCAAGATTAGAGTTTATCTTGTGCTCACAAAGGAAATTAAAAGAAACATTTATTAGCTGTTTAAAATAAAGAAGGTGTGGGGGAAAAAAGGCAATATTTGTAGTAGGTGGATACCATCTAACAAACATGAAAACCACCTGTGGCCTACTTTGCCTGACTACAAGCAAATGATAAATCTCTAGGATCAAGCCAGGATGGCCTGTGAAAATGAGGTATGGAAACAGGAATAGCAAAATTTAATTCAAATAAATTACTACAATCAATTGGATAGTCTTAGTAACAGATTAACTGTGAAAACTAGCACATAAAATTAGATAATAAGGCTTCAGGTAATGAGTCTATACAGAGATGAATGGTACTCTTCTCTGCAATATGCCAAAATAAGTTGTGAGGGATATGAAAATTGAGAAAATGAAAATGCTAAGCAAACTTAAAACACTTTTTGATAAGATAGTATATGTTCCCAGTAGGAGTAAAAAAACCAGAAGAATCTCTTTGATCTTCTAAAAGAAACAGATATGCCACATGGGAAAATATTAATTCATATGGAGCTGTAATTATGTGAAAATTAACAAATTGGCCAAAAGTTAAACAAGGGATTATGTTAGGAAGTGAGACTCCTGGTTTGAAAGGTAATTGTCAATAGAGATCCTCAAAGTGATTTAAGAAATGATATAAATGTTAATTTTTCACTTGAAAATTTTGGGGAGGAATGTGAAGATGCAAGTTGGGAGGCACCATAATTCAAAAGTCTGGTCTATTAACACAGGAAGAGCTAGTTGTCCTAGAGGATAAAATTACAAACTGGGATGAAATCTATTTGCATCTCATGCAAGGTCATGCATGTAAATACTATCACGTATAAATTTACCACCTGGAAATGGTATCTTAGTTGATTTAATGCTATATATAATGTACTATATATACACTATATATGCTATATATACTCAGAGTGATGAATGACATATTGTGAAAAGGTAAATATGATAGAAGATGTTAGAAATTGTGGAGAAAGCAGAGAAATAGTTATTAGTCCCCATGCTTCCAAATTGTGGGAAGGCCATTATTCTGAACAGGATCATCTCTAAAGAAGGCTACCAAAACAATGAAGTTAACTTTATTTATAACATTTTGCATCTTATTTGTAAAAGGAGAAACCATCAAGGCCAAATAATGCCATATAGCTGACCAGTCCTCTGCCACTTCACAGTGAAGACTGAGAAGGTAAAGGTGTGTTCAGCTCATGTTATCTCTCTGAAAGAACTCAGTCTCACATCTGATCTGACAGTTTTGCAGATCAAAAATTTTAAAGATTCCTCTTTGCAGGCAGAGATTTCATCTCCACAGAGATCCACACCCAGCTGTGAGGCTGACCAAGATGTATGTATACCAACTGACTAAGATTATGTTTTAATTATGAAGCAAGGGCTCATATAATTGAAATCTCAGTGGTTACAGTTGCTGTAAGAAGAAAACTATCCTCAACTATTCTATTCCTTAGAATTTTTTTTTCTAGAATGATCCATATCAGTTGAATTAAACAGCTGCAGGCTTTTTCAAATGTAAGGGCTCTGTAGCATGAAGTGAAATTACAGCCAGAGCTAGTGCTTACATGACTCTGGAGAGAACCCAGATTTTATGGGATCTATGATGTCTTTAAGATGCGGAGTCCTGCTAATACTGGTGGGTAAAAACACAGCACTAATTTTATTCAAAGTAAGCATTTGTGTATAATACATGTACTTGGGCTCTGTCCTGGGAACAGCATTAATCCTTTGAAACTCCTTCCAGCAGTTCCTGCTTCTGCAAAACCAAGAAAGCATTAGCATGCTGGAGAGCTCTGCTCTCTGACAAAAATCCCCCAGTTTTTTAAGTTGCAAAGACTTAATCTCTTATGACTTTCTAGTAAATCTGGTCTGCAGGATGTCAGTGATTTTGTTCAAACAGAAGCACAATGAATAATTTCTGGATGTCATGGTTGAATATAACTTTTCTGATCTAGAACATGTCTGATGAATTAAGACAAAGACACTAAGGTTGATCTTAAACCAGCATTTGGCCAGGTCCCCAAAGTATTAGAATACAGGATGCAGATGAACATTTCTCAGGTTTCTAAACTTGAAGAGAAAATGTCCATACAGAGTATCTGCTGGATGTTCTCCAGGACATGCTCATACTCAGACACTCTTGCTCTATTCGGCCAAGTATTTTTGTCTCTGACCTAGATGGTAGGGAGGTCACTGTGCACTGCTGCATGGTCTGAGAAGAGGAAAGAACCAATATAAACTATAAAGCTTTTGTGATTTCATGGCTGAACTGTTAGTTTGATTTGCTTTTATTGAAGATCAAGAATTTTAACAGTAGCATAAACAAGATGGGAATATTAGACAATTCACTGATGACATTTTCTCAATTAAATGATGTGCAAGAGGTGTTATTGATTTAATCTGCTTTTAATTGTTGGCAATTTGTTCTTATATTCTAGTTCTGTTTATCTTAGGCTTTCTCTATTGATGGTAAAAAATGCAGTCACTTTTAGGTGTGTAATTGAACTGGAAGGTTTGAGAAGAAACATACCCCAATTTTCAGTTTTGAATTAGACTTATTATTCTGCAATATTTTCATTTAATGTGCTTGACTTTCTACTCTCTATTCAGCAGAACAGCTATTTGCTTGAGATGAATTTCAATTACCTTCTCATCAGTTGTTTCTTAAATATTATATTTCCTCCCCTTCTTCAGGAGATTTCTCATACATTATAGAATTCCAATCAACATTCCTCAGAGCATCCAGCTTTCTTTCACTGTCCTCTTTCTCAAAGTCAAAACACTTCTAGTACACAGCATTCTCTCATGAGTATTTCAAACTCAGTGATAACCTAATAAGTAGATCCAGGATACTCTGTGTCTTAAATGTGATTTCTTCTATTTAGTTAATTTCTTAGTATTAGACATGAAGTAGCCTTGGACTACAAAACCTGCTCAAGGTATTACCTGAAACAAAACATCAGCGCTAAGAATATGTAATAATTAAGAATGTATTCTTCTTTATAATTGCATTCCTGTTATCCTAATCAATATCAGTGTAATTAAAATGCCTCATGATCAATGTTTCTGCCTTGTTCAGGAGGTTTCTCTTATCTCTGAAAGGTTGCCATGATCTACTTTTTCTAACCTCACAAAAGGCTCTTTGCCGAAAATCATTTGACTCCCTATTTGGCTATAAATTACATTGAACTGCCTCAATTGTCAGATAAAATTGCAGGTTTTCCCTTCGTACTCCCTATAATCACTATGTAACATAATTTTCCTATGCTCTGCATGGTATTTTCACTGCAAGAATATTTTAACATTTTATCAGGTACTTTTATTATCCTGAACGTAATATCTATCCTCCTACCTTAGGTGGACTTTTACTTTTTTCATATGTTTTTAACCACCTGCTTTGACTTACTATCCCTACCAGCAAGCATTTGGCTTAATGCATGCTGTGAGGTCTGACAGGAGATAAAACACAGCCTTTTAGCAAATCTGGCTTGATTTGAGTGTCTTTACCAAGCTGCACACTTGTGCCAAAGGCCTGCAAGGAACTCATCTGATTTAACTTGGGAATCTAAAATTTAGACAGAGCAGGGTGATCCAGACACCTAAGCTCCCTTCCTTGCCAATCAGGGAGAGACCCATTTCCAGAGAGCTACTGACCACATCCTCTTAGCCGGATGTGGAGGATTCATCCTCTGGAACCACCTGACATCAACAGCACTTGGCTGTCTGGGATGGATCCCACCCATGGGCTCTGCAGACTCACGGAATTAGCTTGAGGACATGCTCCCAAACTATTGTCTTTGAGGTCCTGGTCCTACTCCTGTCATCTGTGTGCTCATTTAAATCCCTCTCTGCACCCTGGCAACTACAACAAAGGACAAGTGGCATCTGGAGTGCAGCCACCAAGGTATTTCAGTACCCTAACCACAGTGGCAAATATTTAAGGTGCTCTTTGGCCGCATTCTGACAAGTGAAGGTTACAGCAATATTTCTAGGTAACATTACAATCTCTCCTGGTTGGGTACCTTTTTACCTTATATTACCATCAGAATATGCAGAATAGCAGATAATTCCCAATTATATCAGGCAATTCCTAATTTTCTAACCTGTTATAAAACTTCCAGTAATATTTTCAGCTTTTGTAGACTGATACTTCTCCTTTATCTCAGCTTATCTGACAGAAATTGCTATCTATAAAGTGCTTCATTGATCTTTCTATTATGAATACATCTCTGTGTTCAACAGCTTCCTTGCATGCTAAGTCACAATCCACCTCCTCTCCTCAGCCTTTCTCAGCCCTTTTCCTCTCTCATCCTTTCTGATATTGAGTGACTCAGTTCTCCAAGACTATCACTCCATTCACTCAGTTCTAAGTACGCTCCTTACCTTTGCTTCTTTTCCAGATATTTACTTAGTGCCTTTTCTTCTGACTTCCATTTTTTTTTCATGCCATGCCTTAGAAGTAAACTTTATGGCTGTGAATTCACAGCTTGTGCACCTTCCCTGATATCGTGACTCCCTTTGCATCTGATACTTACTGCATGTCCTTTATTATTCTGTCATTCCCATCAATCTCCACAAGAAAATCAACCACTTGCTCTAATTTAGCTGTCTGATCTTCTGTTAGCCCAGCTAGCTGACAACACTCACACACAGAAAGTATTTTTTAATGTCCTCAGCTTGATAGCCAGGAACATTTCACAGTCTATATGTTCCATTATATATGCTGAACTTCAGAGATACTTTCAAATTAAATAATTCACAAATAAACTTGTCTAGACCTACAAAGGGATAGAATAAAGGCAACCAAATGCTAAGGATTAAGATACTTTCCAGGCAGGTTTCAATGCTTTTATTTAGATTAACATCAATTCAGATGAAAACATAAAAGAGCATTCTTTAAACTTTAAAATGACTGAGTATAAACTGTTTGCCTGTCTCTTATGCTCAAAGGGCAATGAAGAACCTGGTTTTGTGCACTCAAAATCTGAGGATTATCTTGTTAAAAAGAGTAACAGCAGAGATAATTTTCTGCTCCATCAGAGGGCAGAATATGGGTGCCCTGGAATCAAAACTTGTGTGAGCTTGCTGACACATTCCTAGACCCAACCCCTACCTTAATTTTGCTGTGCTACTTCTTCTAGTTGTAGGACCACATGATTCTGTGCTCCTCATGTTGTGCTGTTTTGACAGGCCCTCCAATATTGACTGAAGATTTTCAGTTTTTGTCAGGCAGGTTTAGAGCAGAATAACAGCCCCATGCCTCATGCCTCTTGCATAAACTGGGGATAGCAGATTAATTATAAAGAGCAGAATCAAGTAAAACAAAGAATTGGAGGCTATAGTTACTGCACATTAGAATTATTGATGCTTAAGTGGTTTGTCTGTCTGTTACTCATCTTCAAATAACAGTCTGTATTTTATAGTTTCAGAAATACATTGTTGTAAGTTTTAAATTCCTTAAAAAAACAAATTTCTCAAACTTATTTTCTCATTTTTGGTGTTCCAAAGAGACCACATAAATAAATTAGAAAATGTATAACAAATATTCATTTAAAAAATCTGGCCAACAGCTTTACCCAGTTTTTCATTCCATTCATCTACCTCTACAATAATATATAAATAAAAGTAATGTTTTAAAAGAAAAATTTTGTCTATTTATAAAAAGAAAACATATTTGACATCTATTTCCAAATGGTTGGAAATAAAGAAACTAATTTCCTGAAACTAATTTTGATATTATAATGATAATGATATTATTTTTCATTGCCATTGTTAAAGTGACCTTCATTAATCTGTGGACTAAATCTAAAAGGTAAAAATAGCATATATCAATGAGTCATATTTTTGGATAGACAACCTGTCAGAGTCAAAGTCACTGTCAGATGCAGGACTCAAAAAAAGTAGACATGACTCTTCAGCCAAGAACTAAACCTAAACCTTCCTACCTTCATTTCTGAAGATTTTTTAAACTTGTTGGCAGATAAAACTGTGAAAGTTTTATCATCATGCACAAAACACATCTCCCTTGTGCTTCTCTGCAAAAGCTCTCAGACTTCCTTGATGTGGAAATCTAATTTCCATACTAGTTAGTTTAATGCTGAATCTTTTATATGTTACTTTTAGTAATTAAAAAAAAAAAAAGGTATTTTTATGACTCCTGTGTGATGCATCATAAAAACATGACTTTTTGGGGAAGATTTGTAGATTTCAAAGATGAAGTCTGTAGATTTGAGGAGGTGGCTTTGAAAAAGTTGAGAAATAGATTGACTGTGGAGATAAAAAAATAGGCATAAATAAAATCAATTACTGATATTATGATAATATCTGCAGATGTATTTTAGCAAATAGAGCTGAGAATGCACCCCTTTAGCCACAAGCTACTAATTTCAGGTAGTGTGTGCTACCCTCAGACATGATAAGGTCCTTGGTTATTTTCAGAAAGAGTGAGAACTTTGCAGCTAATTTAAAAAATTGACAAAATATAGTTTTAACAGCATTCTGTACTTACACTGAATTACATATATGTTGTATTTATCATAATTTGCCTGATTCAAATTATGAGTTGAGAATAATTCTGGGTACAAAATATCTGTAGAATGCCCATCACTGGAAGTCTAAAGAGAGATTAGATAAGTATCTCTTTGGTACAAATTTAATTGATCCAACCTTGGAAAACGGAGATGAACCCAATGACCTCCCCAAATCCCATTCAACCTTTATTTTTTGTAATTCTATGCTAAGAAACATTTCCAAAGAGGGCTAGAAATTTAATCTTTGGAGCTTATATGACACCTGAAAAGATTGTGAAGTAGATTCACATCTGATTATTTTTAGAGATACTGTGTCTCCTTGAATGCTTTTTTGAAGCTGCTTGGTCCTTCACACCTCCTTTGTTTTATATAGTACCAAAATATAAACAAGGCTTAATAGAGAAGCTAAAGCTTTTGGTATTAAGGTTTTCACTTGTTGAACTTTATTTGCAAGTTTATGTTATGCAATGGTGTACATTGGTGAAAATATTCCTCCTGACCTATATGGCAATCAGCCTAAACTCCGAAGCATGACATTTGATTGCCTTGTCCTAACATGCAGAACTGCAAGTGTTATTAATGGTCATAAAATTATCCAACCCTTTTAAAAATCAGACACAGTATTTGACTTGATGACCTTCTGCAGTCATGAAATTCACGTTCTGATTGAAATGATATCAGCCTGGAGGATCTGCTAGAGCTCTGGTGCAAGTGTCACAGCTCTGCCACTGAGGTGGAAAAGAATCTTAATGAGTTGTTATCCAGGAAATGTAAGCATCTTTGGGTTTCACTGTTTTCTGATTTATTCACAAAACATAGGCCACAAAATGTAAGTTTGAGACACCTTGTGTTTTCACTGGTAGTAAACAGGTAGGGAGTAATAGCTCAGCTTTCCTGCCCTTTAGCAGCATGTTGCATGCACTTGAAAACCGGTGTGGTGAGAAGTATAGATGTCAGAAGGGGAAACATATTTATGCACATCTTGTAATCACGGTCATCTGAGGCATAAAGGGTTTTTTTACCTTTTAATTTTTCACATCTTTTTGCATTAAATATTCCAAAATGGGAGTTGCCAGAGTGGCTAGTATTGGTTGAGCAGGAAAAAGTACTCTTCTTAATCTGGAAATCTGATGGCAACATGTCAACATCAGTAGTAATTTAATAGCCAATTATATGAAAACATCTGTTTTCCATCAGATATAAACCATTTTTCATATGTCCAGCCCCAAATCCTGCCCTCATCCTAGCAAAAAGAAAAGCCATTCATAATGCAATAAAATTATTGATCTGCAGAGAAAACATAGAGTCAGTGGGGAGTGATGAACCTCAGTCACCTGTGTAGGATCACATATTAAACCCACAAGAATGCCCAGTTCTGTAGCATATTACCTTCCCCCAGGGGTCCAGCCCCAGGTATGAAGGGGCTCCATGTCCACGTTGCTGATCTGGGAGTGCAGTGTCAGATTCCAACCACCACTGCCTCCAGGTGTCAAGTCTGAGATGTGTCTGCCCTTATTGTGGACTGTCAGGGAGACTTTGTGTTGGATGTGCAGTGAGTTTGATCTCAAGGAAAATCTGAGCCTATGAATGGAAACAAGTGTACAGAAGTGTACATACACAAAAACTACATCCAAGATGCCTTCGGGAACTCTTCTGGGCATAGAGACCTTCTTTTAAACTTTAGATTACTTGGATTGGGTGTTTGAGGTGGGCAGCTGGTATAAGGTCTCAGATGAACAACAGCAGGAATATTTTTACTTCTCATTTCCATTTTCTAATTTATTTGAAATAGTTGCTACTTGCTCCCCTATGTGTCAAGTGTTTTCTGTGGAACTTGAATCTGGCTTAAGGTGGATTTTGTAAAAGGCAAGGACTGCATGTGCTTCCCCTTCCTGCATCCTGTCTCCTTCTTCTCCTTATACAGGCTGAGAAACGCTGGTCTAACCACCCATATTTTTCTTTTGTGTAACTCCAGCTCACAGGATAAAGTCTTTTGGTTTGGCATTTTAATCTCGGTGTTTTGCTTTTTATATTGAATCAGTATGGAACATCAAGTATAAGTTGCAAGAGGACTGTTCTTACCAGGCTACTGCTCATAGTAGTGTGTAATGGCAAACATTTCTAGGCTTGACATTTGAAAAATTAGTAAATGATATGGAGAACTGAGGCTGAACAAGAAGGATTATGTTTTTACTAAATACAGCTGTTAGGTCTCTGCCTCAGAATAAAAGAAACCCATAGCAACAACTAGGTATGGCAGCTCTGTGTTCACACATCCCTCCCTGCAGGCAAGGCTGTTGGTGACTCTTTGATTACATATTACATATGAGAACACTCCATATACTCATCCTTTTGATAATCATATCTGCCAAAAATTTTCTAAATTGACAAGAATTAAGCATTGTATGCTCTTTTATTGTGAACTGAATATCTCAAACAGCAATTAACATTTCATTGCTAAGACTAGTCAATTTGTTGTTTGTAGCTGTGGCCAAATTTCTGCATTTGAACTTTAAATGCTTTGTTTGTATGGTCTGTGCGCACCAAAAAATGACAAAATCAGCTAAATCCTCTGCAAATAAGTTAGAAAAGGCCAGGCTGTTGCTGAACTAATATGACCTTATTTCTTATTTCTGTATTATTATAAGCTTTACATATTTGTTGTTTAGAAATAAATGCAACACACAGTCCTGATGAAAAACACTTGGATACATTGGGAAAGGCTGGAGAAATGAATGAGTCTGCTTTGATTGTCAGGAAATAGGTGTTGAGGTTTAAGGTCCTGAAGTGTTCCAGAGACAGCTTCAGGTTTGCTCCAGGAGAGCACAGCCCTCCCTCAAGCCCCAGTTTATGTCAGCCCGTACTGTGTCTCTGGTATCCTAAGACATCCCTAATGGCTCAAAGCAGGTACAATTCATGTTGAGTTTGTGGGTTGCTAAATTCAGATGTCCAGTTGTGGGACAGAACTGCAGAATGGGATTTTGTTGGCTAGTGTGGATACTGAAGGTGACTGTGTGCATGCAAGAGTGTCTGACATGTCAGCCTGGAGCACAAAGATGCGGCACAGAACTTACAGGAGATTCATCTGATTCAAGAAGGGCTGGTGAAAGTGAAGTTGGATAATCCAGGATGGCATTATGCACCTACATTTAGGCAGATGTATAATGTCTAAGCTATCTAATAACAAGTTTATTCAAGAAATAATAAAATAGCTAAACTGCTAAGTATGTCATAGATTAGAATTTTGGTAATGAAAAAGTATGTAGTTCTATTGCTATTTCTGTTCTGTCTTTGAATTTGTTCATCTCTGCTTTTTAGTTATTTTACCTGTGCATATATTGTTTTCCACTAAAATATATATGAGATTACACTTTTTATTTGAAACATATATTCTCTTTAAGCATGAAGTTTCCTCAGGCATATTGCTATATTTGTGCCACATCAAATGTTGATATGATGCAGGGGAAAATTTGTTGTGACTGCTTATTTATTTGTAGGTTAGAACAGCATGTCAAGGCACACCAAAATATTCTATTCACATTTGTATTAGTAAAAAGCACTTGTGGTCTTTGGAAATTGGAAAAATAAAACGTTGATGCTCATGCTGTATGGCAAAAGGCGCTTTTGGAGAGGTTTTCATGCAAGAAAGGAATAATCAGCTTTTAGGTGCACTGTTTCAAAATGAGTAGCTGTATTCCAGACAGGTTTGTTCTTTGTTTCCCATTGTGATCCTCTCAGTTGGCAGTAAAACAATATTCACAAAAGCATTATACAAAATATGGCCAGTGTACCCCACTTCATACAGCTGATGCTGTGCACCCCTGTGGAAAAAAAAATTGTAGCTGTTTGTGTAACTACTGAACAGGTATGGATAACTTGGCAGCTGTATATCAGCCATGCAGTGTTCTCTTTATAGTTCATCAGTCAGCCAAGAAAGCCCTGCCACCTGAATGGACAAACCCCCCTGAATCTTTAACAGTTAAAAGTAATTGTGCTCCCTTTGACCCAATATGCAATCTGTCCCCTTGCCCCTGGATGTGGCCATCTGTTCCATGCTGTGGATAGTCCAACAAAGTTAAAAGGTATACAAAAGTTTAGAACACTTAATAAGTTAAAAAAAGAAAGAAAACAAATATAGCAATGTGAAAAAGTAGGTAATCTCTCAAAACTATCCCTCAGTACTTTAGGGGAAAGCAAATACTTAAATCTCATGGAATTCCTGGATATACCTTGACAATAATGATTCATAAGCCATGCTGCTAGCTTGGATATTTTCCACGGTATATTACAAGTGTGATAGCTTGAGCCTGGTACATATTTAGTCTTTGCGATAAAGTGTCCACAGAGATTCCTGGGATAAAGCCTTTGAATAGGACCTTTTCAGAAAGTGAACACTTTCTCAAAAAAAAACCCAAAAAAACCAAAAAAATTTTACTCAATTAAGCTAAGATGATCTTGGAGAGTGGCAAAACCAGCCAAAAATTTTACTACATGACTCAGATGCTTAAATATGTGCATATGAAGTCCCACACCACTGGCTGTCAGTTACAACATATGCCTACAAATACTGCAGTGCTAAATGTATTCTGCTATCATAAGCATAATTGGTTTCTGAAATGTATGATTGACAGGAATAGACAAAGGAAAGAGGAGCAGAAGATCGATTTTCCACATCTTAGTGTAGTCCATCTCTCTTCAAAAACATTTTGACACAGCAGGTGTTTTTAAAACACTGTGACCGAGGGCTGTAAATACCTTTTAGCATGTCCGTGACACACTTTAATAAAAAAGAAGCGTGTTTTGCCTTCAGGGGAATGGACTTCCCTGCTGTCAGCTCCCAGTTCTCTTGGTTCATTGTCTGTTCTCTTTTAAACTAGGACACCTATTGTATAGTTGGGTATAAAGAGGAAGATGTATTTCATCTTTTATAAGGGAGTCCAAGAGGTAAAGTCAAAGACAAGAATAACTGAAGGATGTTTTGTCTTATGATGAATAAGAATTAGATCCCGGTATCATACTGTCAAGCTGCACCACAACTATCCCTTTGTTTAGGTTTTGTTCTTTAGCACAAGGACTTAAAATCTTATTCATCCTTAACTTCAAGGGTATGTGCTTTCTTTATCAGCAGAAAGAACAAACTCAAACCAAATGTCACATGCATTTGCAAATTCACAACAAATGTAATAATGAGTATTATGCCTCGAGAGGGAGATATTTGAGCCCATGAGAAAAGAAAGAGGCAACTTAGATGTGGCAACCAAGTGGAAATATTATCCCCATCTCCTCCATCTTTCCCTTACTTGCATTTTCCAAAATAAAAACAAACTTTCTGAAATAAAATTTGCAAGAAAATATTCAGAATGCATTAGGTGGGTTAATTCCCTGAAGCACTCAGCATTCTTTAGTGATAAAAGATATTGAAAAGGTTATTTTTTGCTTCAATGCCTTGGTAGAATGAAAACAATCAAATGTTCGAGTCTTATAGCTTTTTAAGCCTATTTTTTTGTACTGAAACTGAAGTGAAACAACAATATTGTGTGTTTTACATTTACAGTAATATGCTAGTGCAAAGTTAACTTGTGATCATGCACTGAAACTTGGAATTTTACCCAGACGTGAGTCATTAAGAGCCTGGATATTTTCTGATTGGTGTACTTTTTCTTACAGAAATGCATGGCTGCTGGAGTTCAAGCACACTGCAACACCAGCTGTAAAGAAAATAGAACACTTTAATTATTGTGGAAGAGTGGGTGCCACATAAAGTTACAGTTTGCTAACAAGATTTAATGATAACTCAGAATTTAGAGGCATTTTCAGTACAGCAGAGTACCACGATTTTATGTAACAAAAAATTGCAATGTCTTGAGAAGAGGAACAATAGAAATGAGATTAATTTTAATAAAGCAAAGTACAAACTGCTTTTAGGGACTGATAATAAGAGGGGGGCTGTCATAAGTCAAAAGCAGGTGAGAAAATATTTTGTTTACTAGCAAAACAGTATAAATTTGAGCTGCAGGTTTGATGTATTTGTTTAAAAAGTTAAATCAGTTCTGGGACATGAAAGTGAAACAGAGATCAGAGAGATCTAAGGCCATGATACCCTGCACTTAAAGGACCTTCTTTGAAAAGCAATGTTCAGTTCTGGCCACCTGCCTCAAAAAAAGGTGCATTTAATGTGGTGTGGGGTCATAGAAGTCCTAGAAATATATTGAAATAAGTGGAATTTTTGTTTTATGAGATGTTATGAATAGAGCTAGGTTGGTTTAGATTGCTATCCCTACTGAACTGAAAGGGAAGGAAGGACAAGTTACTGTCCATAAAATTATTATAAGATAAAACTTGCATTATTTAACTCAGGAGATGGCATCAGCAGGAAAACAGATGGATATAAACTAACCATGAATATATTTTGCCTGACAAATAGTAGGAAAATAACACATGGCATTTAAGAACAGGTTTTCAATAATAATTATAGGGTCAAAACAAAGAAAGCAGAGTATTTTAATTTTAATTGTGAAAATATTATAAGCACATGATTTAATGTCTTGTTTTCAATAGTAGGAAACAGCAACAGCACACAGATGCAGCACATCCTTCTCAGGCTATGTGTCTGTAAGGTGGTGCCTGTCCATGTCTGAGATCAGAAGACATAAAGAGATTTCAACCATAGAGAAGGGGAGGGGAGGCAGATGAGAAATGTGAAAAGAGGCAATACATGGATTTTTTTTGTTGTTTTATTTTGTTTGTTTTGTTTTTGTTTTTGGTTTTTTTTTGGGAGAGAAATACTCTAGAAAAAGCTGTCTGAGTTCTCTGTAATTCAGCATGATCTTATTAGTGCATCAATAATGGTGGTTATTTGGAATAATAAAAGTTTTACACTGAGGTGAATCCACAAAGCAGCTGCATTTCTTGCACATGGTGACATTACCCTGTTAAGGAAACATGTCTCTTGGGCAAATTAAGAAATGTAAATACACCCACAGTGAACAATCAAGTTAGCTTGATGATAGGAGAATTCTGACATCATGAACCTCCAAATTAATACATGCCAGAGAACTGCAAACTCCCAGATTATAAACTTGCCTTTTGTTAATCAGCCATTCAGTATAATATGCATTTCATTTCTCTTCCTTATGTCAGTTCTTCCTTATGCAACTCTCTTCTTGAGCCAATCAAATTGTAAACCTAAATAGCAACAAAGGATTTTGGACACAGAATCACCAGTTGTATGGAAATTCAAGATTTAATATTTGTTATAACTTATGCAGTGAATAAATAAGTAATCCAGATAGGGAAACTTGAAATAAATTTGGGAAAAATTCTCCTCAATACAGATGAAGGTCTTGATCACTGTCTCATTGCCTGTCCTGAAAAGTTGGGTAGGTGCAGCACTCAGTCTCCACTTTCTATCTCTCTCCTCTGCATCCTTCTCTTCCCTGACTTTCATTGATTTTCCATAAGGAGGACATTTATATACAAAAAAAATTCAAGGGAAAATCCAGTGTATGTTCTAATTTCTGTCTGGTTTGGATGCTGATGGATCACGATCTGAATAAAATTGACCATTTAATTGCAGCAGTGGCATTTTTCTCTCTTCCTATCTTCTTCTCCCTCCCAAAGAACTATGCTAGAAGGTTTGGACTACATGTGAAGAGGAAGATCGAGGATTTATATGTACTTGCTTTGTAAACTGGAATTTCCGCTTTTCTTACATGTGAAGTGCAATGTACCTCCAATAGCTTTCTTTTCATACAAAAGCCAACCAATTAAACAAAAACTTTCAGTCATTGCTCTATAGATATTCCAAAGTCATCTGACTGCAAACCTAGTCTCATGCACAGAAACTGCTTTCAGGAATAGTCTCATATAACTTCAGTGGAGCCTGTCTTGTCCATTGCCTGATAAAAATATCCTTGTCAAACTTACCAAGAGGTTTAGAATGGATTTCCTTGAGTGATGTTTCCCTTTATTGTTTACTATTTTCTCAGCATTTTTCATAGGCACATTTGATCAGTTTTGTTTTAATATTTTTCTCAGTTATTGTGAAAATGTATTAGCAGCATGGAATCTGGAATATAACATCAGAAAAACATAAAAAAAATTACACATGCTTCTAATGTTTCCAGTTTAAAATTGCCTATAAGACTTGTCTTTTAGCTATTTTAAAATTAATACAATGTTTTGCCTCCCAATTTTGTGTAATTTGCTTCTGAAATCCAGCAGCTTTTACCTCATACCTCTGTACCCATAAAAAATGGGTGCCTTAGTAATTTGACAAATTCTTTTGTCCATAAACCATGTTGCATGACATTAAATATGCTACCCTCTATTCTTTATTAATCAATTTCTCCATCAGACGTTCCATTACTTTTCCCAAGATTCATGTCAGACAGACAGGCATATATTTACCTAGACTACCCCATTTATCATAAAATTCATAGAATAATACCAGGTTAGAAGGGACCTCAAGGATCATCTGGTCCAACTCTTGGCAAAAGCATGGCCAATCACCCTGTCCAGCTGAATTGTAAGTGTCCAGTTTAGGGGAATCCACCACTTCTGGAGAAGAATATTCCAATGGTTCACTGTTCTCATTGTGAAAAATGCTCCTATTGTTTCCAGTTAGAATCCACCCAGTAGCATCCAACTTGTATCCATTAACCCACTTTTCCTTGTGAGCCTTTGTAAAAAGGGAGTCTCCATGTTTGCTGTAGCCACGCTTTAAATACTGGAAGATGGTTTCCCCTTAGCCTTTTTCTGAGACTGAACAAACCCAATTCTCTTGTCCTAACCTCAAATGCCAGGCTTCCCAGTCCTCTCATCATCTTTGGAGGCCTTCCCTGGACTTTTCCCAGCCTGCCCACACCTTTTTTTCTATAGTAGAGACCAAAACTGAACATGGTATTCCAGGTGTGGCCTGACATGTGCTGAGCAGAGTGGAGAAGCTACTTCTTTACCTCTGCTGGTGATCCCTTGGTTAATACAATCCAGCAATCTGTTGGCTTGCTTTGCTACAGCAGCCCATCATTCACCTATATTCAGCTGCTTGTCCACCAGGACCCCCAGACCCTTTTCCACAGAGCTGTTCCTTGGCTGGGTGGATTCCAGTCTGTGCCAGACTCCTGGAATATGTTTTCCCAGGTGGACGACCTTACATTTGTCTTTGCTGAACATCATAAACTTATATTTAGCCTATTCTTCCAGCCTATCCAGATATTCCTGTAGGATGGCTCTCCCTTACAAAGTGCTCATTTCCCCTCTCAGTTTGGTATCCTTGGCAAACTTCATCAGGGTGCACCTGATCCCATTATCCAGATAAATTATTAAACAGTATTAGGCCCAGTATTGATCCCTGGAAGACCCCACTTGTGACAGGTTGCCAGTTTGGAAAGGAGCTCTGCCACCACTCTCTGTGTGCTGCTGGTCAGTCAGTTCCCCACCCACCCCACAGACCTCTTATCTAGATTGTCATAACAAGCTTCTTTGAGGAGGAGACTGTGTTAAACTGTATGAAAAACCTTGGAGAAATCCAAGTAGATGATGTCCACCATTTGAAAGCAAAATATGTCTTCCATTCAATTATCAGGATCTATCTCAGCAATCTAAGATTTATTACAAATAATAATAAATGGCCTAACAAAGCTTATTAGTCTCTATTTTTTCCCCTAACATACCTACATGCATTTTTAAAAAGACACAGCCTAGATAGGTGGTACTTGGAACATGCTGCCTTTGCTGTTTTAAGTGTAACATTTCATCTCTGTCTTCAAATGATGAGACTACATCTGGCTTTTTCACAGTCCCAGAGCTGAAACATTTTTTCTACATTTCAGTCTCTTCTGTGTTATTTTTCACAACTGCATCCTTTCCATTTAACGGCGGACTAACACTTCTGTAAGGTTGCTTTTGCACCAGGTGTATTAAATGTTCCTTTTAGCATACTAAACTCAGATAGCCATAGAATTCCTCCTATATTCTTCTGACTTCTGTAGCCATTCAATTCCTAAATTCAAATGATCTAATCCATTTTCTCTCTTGGCTCCCCGCCCCAACCTGTTTATATCTAAAATTTCATGTTGTCTTCATCTTTTCAGCTAGACCGGTATAGAATAGACTGTGCCTTGATAGCAATTCTTAAATAATCTCTTAAAATGCTTTTAAATGTCTTTAATATTGCTTACATATTTTTTTCTTTTAAAATTATTCCTATTATTTATTAGGCATAAACTTGTCCTGTTTCAATATGGCATTTTAAAGTAGAAGATGTTGTGTTGCATTCTATTTACATGCAGCAAATGTAATCAAGTTCTTCCTTTTTTTTTAAGGAATAGCTAACTTTTAGTCCTGGAATCAATTTTGATTTAGCTGTCAGGATATCTTGTACGGAAATCTCTAAGGAGAGACACAAAACTTTTTGATGTAGGAAATTTTTATCAATCATTTTTCAGAATTTCAAAGGTATATTATTACTGGAAATGTCAAGCCTGTAGAGCTAGATCTTTCAAGCAGATACTCTACCTGTGAAAAACCTTTTTTTTTTTAAAGCTCATACATTACAAAAAGTCTTTTCTCTTCTTCCTCTTCATAGACCTTTTAAGTAGGGGTTTAAGGGAGTAATCATCCTGCTCCATAGGGTAGTTTCATGGTAAGTAGCTGCTTGCATCTAATTGTCCTTGTCACAGTCTCTGTGACAAGGGAGATTGATCTGTAAACACAAAGGCATTTACTGCATAGTTGTCAGTGTGTTGAAATCAGTTATTGCCACATAGTGCCTCTTCTCTTCTCTTGCCAGTGTGTTTTTCCTAAATTGCTTATAGCAGTGAGTTTAACATTCCTATCACAGAAATCTTCCTTCAAGTTCCAGTAATATCAAGCAGGTTAAATTCATTCTCATAGTACAAGTAGTTCCTACTCTTCCTGTTTACCACACAAGCTCCTGCCATTCATGAATAGGCAATTAAAGAATATATTTTCTTTCTGTCATTCAGTGTCTTGATTAATTTTGTTCTTGACAACTTGACTGTGCTAAATGAGTGTTTATTTGCTGCCTCTTTTTAATCTCCCCTTTTGTTGTAAGTTTAATGCCATTATTGCTAGTCTAGTCAGCTTGTCCCCTGTAAAATTGATTTCCCCTTTAATGAGCTGGAGGCAGTGCAAGCCACATAACTCCTCAGTTAGGAAACAGCTCTTCAGTCCACAAAACTAAAATCCCCTCTCCCTCTTACACCTCTCTAATTGGCAGTTTATTTATAAAAACTCCTGATACATGTGTTCATTTCTGGGACAAGAGCAGTCTCCAAAAATCTCATTTGTGTATTTTCATACTTCATCAGCTTTCTGAACTGTCTGAAATCATTCAAGACTGGTGAGGAGACACATGAAGCATGGCTAGTACCAATACGTACCACTACTACATTGAATATCCCCCACTCAAAAGAGCAAGGTGTTGTTTGCTTTTTTTTTTCCCTAATGAAGATTTGAGACTCTGTAAGAACGAATACCATAAAAGCCTTATCCCATGGAAAAAAACTAGTAGTTTTAACAGCAGTGAGTCTGTTCATAGCATTCTATTGCAAATGTCCTTGAGAAGTTTCTCTTGTTTGCAAACTAACTTTGCAGGAGGATTACTTTAGGGCAGCAGAAATGTATTTTATCTGTTGCATGAAATTTTTTTCAGGTTTTGCTCTATTCAGATAGCTTCTGGTCCACATACATGAATTTAGAAGAGTAATTCTGTTGCTGAAGGAAGGTAAGGCACACTGCTCCCATAGTACCCAAACTCTCTCGGTCTGTGGAATACAAAAGGGGAGTGAAAGACCTGGACTGACTTCTCCCTCATGACCACTTTTTTCATTCAGCGCATGAATGCATCTCTACATCACCCCTTTGGTTAGTACAGCTCTTTAGAAGACATCTAGTAGGTTACCATGAAAACAGTCTATGGTCTCGTGATGTAGTACCAGAGGTCAATCTATCCATCCATCCATCCATCCATCCATCCATCCATCCATCCATCCATCCATCCATCCATCCATCCATCCATCTATATCTGTAGACTGTTGAATTAATACATTATCAAGTTTACTTCTTGCTTTTGTCTTTAAAAAACACCAGAAAAAGTGTGTTCCTTGGTTAGTTGATATTTTAATGTAGATTTTGCATAAGATTTTAATGTTAAATTCTTGAAAGTTAGAAAATACTCTGAAGCTGCCCATGTAAACACATCGCTACAAAATAACAGCAAAGGAGTTGTTTACAACATTTAAAATGCTGCATGCTAATTGCAACATAGACAGGAATCCCATTAAATCTTCATGAGAGCATAATTTCCTGACTTTTATGCAATACCATCTGAGTAACATTATTTGTCATAGCTTAAGCATGACATACCTATGTCTTTGATGGTAGATAAAGCATCCAGGGTGCCCCTGGAAGTAAAATCACTTGTCACTGTAGCTACACTTGATGTGGAGGGTACTTGTTTCTTCTGCTGAACTAAGAAAAAGGGTGGGAGGTCATTGTACAGAATGAAGCGGAGAAGTGACATACAGAAAATTAAAACTCTCTACCAAGAAACTCAGTTGTACCTCATCTTAGCACTAGATTTTAACACTGAACTTTCCTAAAATAGGCCTAAAAGCCCTATCCAACCTATGGCCTTCTGAATAAATCATAGCTCGGTACTGCAAGCCACTGCCCAGGCTGTCCAGTTTGACAGTAATGCTAGAGTACCCTGAAGGTGACACTTGCATAATTTGTATCCTTTCTCTTTATGCATTTTTAGGATATCCACCGCTCTAGACAGCATTCAGCAATTCACATAGCCAGTAGAAGAAAGAAAAGCTGTAATGGAGCCTATTTTTTTCTCAGTTGAGAACATGTAAAGTGGACAGGTGACAATTTTACCTTTAGTAAGCAATTGTGTGTGGTTGTATGCAGTCTAGCGCTGGGGATTTACTTTCAAAAAATTATTCCAAATCCACTGTGCCTCGGTTTCCTTATGTATGAACCATGGATAACTCCCACTTCAACAAAATATTGACGATAATGTTTATGATAATGTTTGTGAAGCGTTCTTTAATCTTCACATGCCAGCTGCTCTATCATCATTAGTTTACTTGTTTTGAATTATCTTGTTTTGCTTTCCATAGGCTAGGAGGCTTAGAAGTTATTGTAAAAACTGTGCCAGTGAGGTTTCTAGTTATACTTATTTGTTTTCAAATTGAATTGTGATTAAACCTTGTCAAATCCCCTATATTGCCTTTCCTGCTACTGCTGATTAGTTAAGAAGCAGAAGGGAACATTGTGCTGTAAAACATCCATTTATCTGCCAGTGTCAGGTTCTCCTGACACGAGGTGCTAATGCAAAGCACATTAAGCATTAGCAGTAGGTGCTCCAGATCCAGCAGCTCCTAGACAGGCATTAAGAGACCTCAAATGAGTCAGTGTCACTCTATGGTTTAACCTAAAACCAACCCCTTAGGGCACCCCTATCAATTGTAAGAGAAATTGAAGGTTTCAAAGACTATTAATCCCGGTGACTCCACATTAGAGGAGCACAGTTATTTGTCACAGGTCTTTTTATCATCACGTTATTGTGCTAAAATGTGAAGGATTTGGTATTCCTGAAATTCCTTTTTCCACCTGCTTAAGCATGAAGGTCTTTTGTTGATACACTTATAATGCTAAACCATGATACTTAGCAGCTACTGGCTCTTATTTTCTGAACTCCTTTTTTTTTTTTCCTCCTCACTGAGTTTTTCTCATATCTGCAATGCATGAAAAGTAGCAAAAACCTCCTTAGAAAACAAAGTTTGAACTGAAAGGAATCCTACATAAACAAGTAAGTGATCTCTGCCCCCAGACAGGCACCATTACAACATGCAGCAGAGGCACTGTATCAGCTGAATATACTGCAAAGTGTAAACTTTTACCATACTTGTTATCTGGAGCTGTTTTATTTCTAATGCAATGTATGTTTTGTTCCGTGTTTCTTACCTTGAAGTTGCTGAGGCTCAGGAATAATCGTGTTGTTTTAGAAATCTCTGATCCAGTGTTTGCATGGAAAGGTGTCTCAGATAGCTGGTTGTCTGGCAGCAGCTGATTCAAAGTGTCTGGCAGCCGAATGTGAGCAGCTCAGGTTTTACTGGAAGTGGTGACAGTTACATGACTTCAAACTCTTGCCAGGGTCTGAATTTGTACATTTCAAATTCACTTCACACACATTCAGTTGACAAAAATTGTCCGACCATCAGATTGCCACACTGGCAGACATTCTGGCTTCACGCCGTCTGATAAAAACCCAGTCCCTTTGGCTAAACATTCCTGCAAGATATTTGCAAACACATTCATGGGATACTGAAACTCATAAAGTGGTTTTAAACCTGTTGTTGGAATATGCCAGTCTTTGGGGGTTTTTTTGTTTGTTTTTTGTTTGTTTTAAATTAGCTTCCCTGCATTGTAGCAAAGATACACAGATATAGTGCGTTCATTTGAGCAAGCGCCCCGTGTATATCTGTGAAAATGTGCAAAGTGTGTACAATTGCTTGGCTTCAAAGAGTTAGTCAATATTTTAACCTTTGTCAGGATGCTCTGAAATCAATTGCAAGCATCAGTCTTGTGTGTTTATATATAAAAAGCAAACCTATTTATTTGAAAAGAGGCTGGGGAAAGTCCTGCACCTCTGAACGTAGTAGTAAAACCCAGTTAGAGCACAAGAATGTAGCAATGGCTGTTCCAAGCCACACCAGAGGCCCATCTGTCACAGTGCCTGATGGTAGCCAAAACCAGAGGCCTGCAAAAGAGATTAAGAACAGAACAAGTGTATCTGTATACTCTCCTACTGACCAGTAATTTGTGGCTCAGAGACAGGATTTACTTTAGAGATTTCAGTGAGGTTGCCCAGCTGCTTCCTGAATCTGCTAGTAGTGAGGGCTGTGGGGCAAGGTTTTGGCAGTTAAATCCCACAGACTGAGTGCTATCCCTCTGTTTCCTTTGTTTTTAAGGTACCAATTTAATGCTAGTTTCATTTGATGACCCATAGATTTGGTACTGGAAGGGCTAGCTATACCTAACTTAGCCATCCTCTTGTACTACTTCTGGTTTTAAAGACTTATGTCATATCATACTCTCCAGAGCTGTACAGAAGTTGTTTCATAGCTTTGAATGTATTTTTCAGACTGCTATCAGCCTTTCAAAGAATTCCTAATTTTCACTTTTTTTTTTTTTTTTTTTTTTTTTTTTTTTTCTCTTTTCCCCCCCACCCCACCATACCACTAGGNNNNTTTTTTATCTCCTTTACCCCCAATCACCTCTGAACACTAAGGTGAGTTTGTCCTCGGTCTGTAAGACCAGGATTTCACACCTCTGTAATTATTATCCAGCTCTGAGCTCATTCTTTCATACATGAAGTTAGAGCCTTTTCCTCTTCCCATGATCCTCCCTTTAAATTCACTGAATTTTACTATTTCCTTGCCTTGTCATGTAGTCCTTCTGGATTCATCCTAGTAAATGAATCAGGGCAACAAAAAGCTTTTAAACACTGTGCCCCTAGAAAACTTAATAGATCCAACATGATCACTTTTCCCTGAAGATGGTAAGCATTGCTTACAAAACATAGAACTAAGGTCTTTTCTACTGAAAAAAAAAAAAGAGGCTAGCCTTCATCTTACTGTCCTTCTCCTTGCTGTCTTTACAGCATATGTTTTCCAGTTTATACTAGAAAGCATCCCAGTTCAATTATGTTCCCTCCCAAACAGTAACCAGGCTTTATCTAAAAGTGTCAGGGAGCACTGCACTGTGCTGACAAATGACAGTGCCGGAAAGCCTGAGCCAGAATCTGAGGCCATGAGAGCCCTAAATTAGGCCACTGTTTAACTTCTAGCATGTCAGAAAACAGTTCCTGCCAACTGGGATAACTAGTACTCTCCAAATTAAGGCCCATTCAAGTTTTGGAGATGGTATGTACTGGGTGAGAAAGCTCTAGTTTTGGCTCACTCTATCTCACATAGTTTTCCAGCAGTATTTAATGCAGACGTTTTACTCTGCAACATCCATACCTACCTTCAAGCCAAATGCAAATGTGCATTCAGTATGTGCTTTTTTGCTACAGAAGTGCCACTCTGATAAAGTAGTTCTGCCCTCACATTTTTTATTCCCTTTGAACATAAATGTAAGAAAGAAACAAACCCAATTCATACTTTTTTAGATAGCTATAAGAAGATCAGTTAAAACTAGTTGAAAGTTCTGTATAATGTGGGTACTACCAGCCTGTACCATTTGGGTTAGGGCTGGAAAAAGTACCTCACTCTGTTTTATTTAGGAGTATTATAATATCCATGCAGCACTTCTGTTATTCTCCACAGTAAATGCAGAATACCTAATATTGTGAGTGATCTCAGTTCTTTCATCCTTTTTTCCACATTGTTTATGAATATTTTAAACAGTCCAGGCACCTCTGCAAATTCCTGTGGGAAACAACTCAAGGCTCCCTCTTACTGGGAAAGCTGACTATTTCCTCCCACATTGTTTTCTTCCATTCTACCAGTAGTTTATGTAGGTGAGGACCTTCCCTGCTATGCTATATGAGTCTGAGCTCCTAAACAACCTTTGGCAAAGGACTCTGACACATGTCTTATGGGAATTGCACTAGATTATTTTCTACTTGCTTTAGGACACCCTCCGTGGATTCCTGTGGATTTTATCATCATGAAGAGTGACATAAAAGTCTCTTTATAAAAGAGACCCTTCTGTTTTTCAGCATGTCATATGTACCCATAAACCAGCCAAATTGCTCTGTACTCATATGTACTCAGTGAATATGCTAGATCTTTTATTGGTCTGTAGTTTTCAGGTTTTCCCTGTAACTTCTTAAGACTGATGCCATATTAATTGCTTCTCAAGACTTCTGATAACAAGGCAGCTCTAAATGAGAATTGACGTGCAGTGGTAAATTGTACAGCTAATCCAACCTGAAATACTTTAGAACTGATGATATGTGACTATTCAATTGATCCATTTGATTCATAACCTCTTTTGTTAATAAAATCAGCAAATTGCTTGATCTAAGACAGAACTTCTGAATAAAAAGTGGTAAGAAATGCAAACTTCCTTGGATTCCTTTATACTGCAATGCAGATACAGAAAATTCTGTAACCATTTTTTGCTCTGGGCTTTTCTTCATTGTGCACTCCTCGATTCTGTTGACACTCTGGACTCTGCCTTTTGTTAAGGAAACTTAGCAGGTGAATTCCATATTCCAAGACCAAGTTGTACCAACTGCCTTACATCCAACTTGCTTGGCACCCTAGGGAACACTAGTCCTAGAGATAGGAGTTTGGGGCAAGTATAAACAGAGTCAAAGAATGAACAAGGAATTAAAGAGCAGAGACTACAGTAGTCCAGTATTTGACCTTGTTCCCTGCCCTCAGTCACATTGATTGAAATAGATGTAGGCACAGGCTCTCCAGCAACTTTCATGTTCTGATGTGCTAGAAAAAGGATTTATTGGAAGTCTTAATGCTTTTTTTCAAGTTCAACCTCCAACTTTTTTCAAGGTGATGTGAGATGGTTTTTTTTGCCCATGTTTCCTGGAGTGGCCTGTTCTCCCAGAAGTTCATCTTCTGCTTCCATTAGTGGCTGCACTTTGAGATGTTTATCTCAGTGTCTCCTGACATTCCTCTTATGGTTGTGCTGCTCAAAGCTTGAGGGAAGCAGCTGGTCAGACTCTGGATTTAAAATTATGGGAGAAAGGAGGCTTTCTCATTTTCCCTGAGTTAGCTCAATCACAAGTTTCTGTCTGGCTTTGGCCAGTCACATCTACTGTTTCAGCACTTTTAGTACATGAGTGGTTTCTTACACTTAGCCTAAATGCCTAGCACTCTCAATAGCTTTAATGATGTCTGTGATTGTCTGCAGTTCAAAGACAGGCTTGCTAGCAGCCATTAACACCTTACAATGCCAAGAAAGATAGCTCAGTAATAACTATAAAAACGTTGAAAATCGAAAAGTGCTACAGAAACAGTTGTACGTTTTTGTCACCTGTCCCTGTTTACTCTTATTTCTGCTGGCACGGAGGGCTTTCTTCTACTGGCTTGGCATGTGTTTATATTTTTTTTGTTTCAGTTTCATATGGCTTTAACATTATTTTATTACAAAATTAGTTATAAGGTATTTTACAGAGAAAAAGAAAACTCATTTTTATTCATTAAGTTTTCTAAGATTTTTTCCCTATGATATAGATTGTCATGAAGGTGTCCATGCAGCGTGAGCTTGATGTCTTTAACATGAAGAAGACAGCAGTGTGGGGCCTTTTGTATTTACACATGATGAAGGAAGATTCAAAAGGCAGCTAATTGACAGTCATCATAATTCCTGGGGTCCAGGACACCACAATTTAATACAAGATCATGACTTATATCACTGCTCACAACACCAAATTTCAACTTCATCTTATTCTGTATTGGTTGAAACCATATAAGAGTCAAAGTACACCTTTATTTTATACGCAAACTAAGCATTTCTGTAAAAATATCTCCTCTGTGAAAGGGATCACTACATACATCATATACTGAGCTTAATGGAGGCAACTGTGACCATAGAGGTTTTTAGGTATATGAGTAACTGAATAACTTCTGTCACATGCAGCTGAATATGTCATACACAGCATAAGGTCTTGAACTACAATGATTACCCTACTGGTGGTATCATAATATTCTTAAGTCACAGTGGCTAGTTTGTTGGGGTTTTTTTCTAGACATCTAATTCAAAGCCCACCAAGTCAATAGAAATAAGTTTTTCCACTGACATCACTGGTTGAGGTATAGGACAGTGGTGTGCTTATATCACCTTTAGACAGCATTAAATCCCTTTTCAAAGTGAGCTGAGAAATACACAATAAGGATTTCAATCTCGATTGAAAAATTGCAAGAAAGGAAGTTGTCATAACATTTCCCATAAAAAACTTTATGAAACACAAATGAAGCCAAAATACTAACAGTTCCCAAATGTGTGCTTAGATAGTAGGTACGCATTTAGATGTATTTACGACCTTAGCACTTTTACCTGCAAAAGAATAGAGTAAGAAACAGCATAAGAACTCAATAAATTTCAAAAGAAAATCTAATTGAGGTATCTTCAGAAGAATTAAGCGTTTTCTTTATGAAGGAGAGTTAACTCAGAGCTGATTTTTCTGAAAGATGAGGTATTTTTACGTAGTTATCTTGCTAAGGAATGAAGAGAATCAGAAAGTGAATGTATTTAAAGCACCATTTCACTGAAAGCTACACATACTTAAACAGAAGTCCTTGAAACAAATGTTTAGCAATTGCATGAACATGTTTTTAGTAACTTAAAAAAAGAAAAAATAAAAGTGGCAACTGAAAATCAAGCACTAAAAAAAATGTTCACCTATATCAGCTGAAACTCTTTAAGTGCAAACCATGCCAGGAGACTTCCCATAGCACACCTGACACATGAAATTAATTACTTACTTGTGAATGGATATATAACATGAAAAGCTTCCCTCAGGATTCTGCCATTAAGTATTCTTTTTCTCTTCTGTATATATTATTTGCATTATGTTTTCTAGCCTTTCCTAGTCACAGCTGACTTCTTCCTCATGCCAGTTTCTGCCACTGAGTCACACTGAGTTGTACATATTTGAACACTTGTTTGTATGCAATAGTCCCACGGAATCAATGGCATAACTACACCTCCACTCACTGGGAGCAAGGGAAGTAGACTAGGATTTCATATAAATGACCTCTTCACACGAAGAAGCAGCAAATAACAAGAGAATGTGCATCTGGCACCTCATAATCATGAATGCTGCATCCAGCTTTTGTAATCTTGCCATTAGAAGTCTATGCAGATGGACTGTAAAACTGACTGGAGTAGCATGCACTGTGGCAGAGTATAGGTACCCACATGAGACAACATATTAAAGCATAGAATTATTTGCAGCTTTATTTACAGGAAACTGGGAAGAAATGAACTCATAGCAGCAATCAGAGGTAAATGAAATCATGCTAGGATTGTCTTGTGAGACACGTGTTTCATTCATCGATCCAGAGCCCACTCCTTTTCCACTTTGTATTTCAGCTTGCAAGTAATTATTTTGCAAATGCATACGCAATTTTAGGAAAACATGGTTTTTGTTGAATGCTAGAAAATTTGTTTTTAGTTGTCTCTTAAAGAGCTTGAGCAGCTGAAAAAATAAGACAGAAGGTCCAAAGCCACACGGCCATTTGTACAGAGATGGCAGTTTGAGAACCTCTGATACTGTAAATGCCTGGCTGCTGCACCTGTTTACCTTATACTTTACTACAAAATCAAGGGTTAACTCTTTAGAGTGAGGATTGTGTCATCCGGAAACAAAATTAGCAAGATGCATTATGTTTGTTTATTAACTTTCTTTCAGCTTAGGTCACTTTGGCATGCAGGACATTTCACTAGATGGAGTATTGACAGTGCAGTATGAAATGCGCTATGAAAATTGTCAACAAAATGCCAATTTCTGTCCTGCAAGATGATGCCAGGTTATATTTGAGAAGCACACATTTCCATTCTGCCATCTACTTTAGACTGCCAAAGATAAAAGGTTTCAGACAACAGAAGACTTTAGCAGTGTCAAGAATAATTCATTACCCAGCACTGTGACATTCACTAATGAATATGAGGAATTTAGCATCGCATCTTGCTAACATCTCTGTTGCAGACATTGTTTTTGACTTTTGAAAACATTGTTCACATGCATGAAGCAATTACTGAGTCATACCATTGATTGTGTATCTGTCTTTATTTTTTATGAGCCTTCCAGTATAGCTCCGTGATGCCTATTAGCTAAATTTGCTGAGCAGTGCCCTTCTTTCCTTGTTTTGGTTTTTTGATTTGCTTGCTTTCTTCCCTGGATAATCAGCTCTTGGTTAATGTGGAGGCTGTGTTGATGTCTGTATGGAACAAATCATCTTCAGCTTGCTTCAGCAATGCCTTTGGTTCAGTAAACAAGCAAGCAAAAGTATAAGCTTGTAACCCTGTGGAGTAGCCCACAGGTTCAGCTGTTTGTGCTCCAGGGCTTGGGTTTGTGAAGCACAGCTGTGTGACCTTGGCTCAGATTTGCAGAGAAAAAATGTTGTTGTGCTGTGAAAAAATACATACACTAAAGCCAGCCAAAATATGAAAAATAAAAACAGAGAGAAGTGAAATTGTTGTGCTAGTAGCCGTAAGTCAAGGACTCACAAGAATACTGACCTGAAAAGGTCTAAAAACTCTGAGAGGAAGATTACATCACCACGACTGAGGATATGCCTGTTCTGCAGGGCTATAGGGTCTTATGCTTCCCCATGCTACCAACTGGCTTGAAAAGGCTTACCTGGTAACTTGTGGCAGGGGTGGCAAATATATGCCTGATCTCTCCTGGCTGGATTCTATTAACCAATAGTTATTGTTAGCTCATTGAACTGTGTGTATTTTTACCTTCAAGTTTCTAATCATGGCAAAAGATGCCCAAAGAAAAGCAGTGCAGCAAAGACATGAGTGCAGTGGACAGCCTGCCTGTTGAGGTAGAAAAGGGGAATACTGAGATATGACAAGGTTAAATAAAGTGAGGGTAGGTAAGACATGATGAAGGATTTCTAGGCATCTGTGCCAGTGAGCATTCCTATTTCTATCTAAAGATTTTGTTGAATGTACATTTTATGCTCAGTTAAGGAAGCTAAACTTTGAGTTATCCTACTTCACCTTACTTTTCATCCATGTTTTTAATGGAAATTTCTCTAATGCTCTCTGCTAAGGTACATACACACAGTGTTGGTATAGAGACTGTGCTTTGCCTGGAGAGGTATTATACAAAAAAGAGAGAAATAGGACTGTATTCAGGTGGAAGCATAATGTTCAGGTATCCTAACTTATTGTGCACTGGCTGTGTCAGGATCCAAGGTCTGGTAGCCATGGATGGCAGCCATTCTGAATCACTCATTGCTTATTTGAACTTAGATGCCAGAGCAGCCTCCTAAACAATTTTTACACCTATCTGTGTCATTCAGATAAACTCACTCCTGTTCCAGTACAATGAAAGAAACACAGAATCTTTCCAAGAAAAATCACAGTTCAATAGTGTCTTTTAAGCACATTTATTTTTCATTTTGCTGAGGACTTCCCACTTGGAAAGGTATTATGAAGCCTGTCGTTTTCTAAATAGGGATATACTGTGTGGAGGTGGAAAGAACCAATTTGTTCCATTTCTTTTCCAAAATTACTAGTAATGTATATTACAGAGACTGTTTTCAAAATAAAGAGAATTCCTTAAATCAATAAATGTAAGCGGGTTGTTAAGAAAGTATATGATTCTCATTGACAGCAGAGATTTGTGGCTTCCCATTGGAGAAGAGATGTGGTTTATGTTTGAGTTCACTCAGCTAATGAGTATGTGGAGAAAAGGCTTTTGAAAGAAAGAAATTATCTTCAGAGAGGCTTTTTGGAGGATATTTACTATTATAGCAGAAGTCTCTTAAATGGCATTTGTGTCAGCTAAGGGGGATAAAATGTGTCACGTTTGTGATAATTTAAAGCATGTATCACTAACGAAGATAAAGAGAGCAAAGTATTTAAAGCTTAATGATACAGCAATAGCAATTGCCCTGCGATAATGAACATTGGAGATTGTCAGGCAAAGCCTAATGAGTGCTTTGCTTATAACAAGCTTTTTATAAACAAATACTGGTTGAGTCCTCTTTCAGAATTAGTGCTGATATGAAAGTGAAATGATTTAATTAAAATGTGCAAGATAAATAAGAACTTGGGCAAGGATGCTGCATAAAATGGTCTGGAAAGGGTTTGCTGACAATAAGGCTTCCAAACTTGCCAGGCAGAGTACAGTATGTATCTGGTTTGATCCACAAAATAGCCTTAGTACTTTGAGGACAAACTGTGGCTCTACCTACAGCTCAGCCCATCCCATATATGGGAGGAGATGCTTTTAGTTTCTTCCTCTGAGTTCCCACAGTTTCCCATATCTCCAAGGAAAAGTGTTGACTTGGTTGTCAAGGGGAGAGGTGAGAAATCAGAGCTGATATTAGCACCCACGATGAAGATTCTGCTGCAGCCAAGATAGCACTGGCTAGAGTGAGGTTTTATTGCTTATATGATTGTTTACAGTTTCTGAATTCAGGGACTGGCAGGGAGGAGAGGAAATTTCACTGCAAGTCTTGTCTGTCATTCACAGGGATTCCTTGCACCACTCATCAGCTTAGGGACTGACCAGGTCAAGAATGAATCTGAAGTAAAAATGTAGTCCTGAGGACTCTTTTATTAATGCCTTAAAACCATGTTCTCAAAAGCTCACAGGTTTCAGAAAGCTGTGTGGAACATTAGGAAAAGGTGCACAAAGAGCTCCAGCTTTTCTGCAATATCTCCTTTCTATGATAACCAGCATTACTGAACCATAAAATCACGCAACAGTGAGGTTGACAGGTATCTCTGGAGGTCACATAGTCCAGCCCTCCAGCTCAAGTGGTGTGACCTACAACAGATAGCCCAGAATGGGTCAAGTTTGGACTGTCTCCATAGATGGAGACTTCACAACCTCACTGGGAAGTCTGTTACAGTGCTTGGTCATGCTCAAAGCAGAAATATTTTATGTCTAGATGGAACCTCCCGTGTTTCATTTTTTTCCCATTGTCTCTTGACGTGACACCACTGAGAAGAGCCTGGCTTTGTCCTCCCAGTTTTCTCAGCCTCTCCTTTTATCAGAGGTGGTCCATGCAGTCCCTTACTCACCTTCTGGTGCTTTGTTGGACTCTTTTGGGTGTGTTCATGTTTCTCTTGTACTGGGGAGCCCAGAAATAGGTCCAGTGTGGGTGTGGCTGAGGCCCACCAAGAGAGAGAACACAGCACACACCTGACTCCAAGATGGATGATCAGGAAAAGATCCTTTTATTTACATTGCATGACTATTTATAGAATTCCAACCATGATCCAGGATTGGACAGCTGAAGATCAGCCTCTCAGCATGACTGGCTGTTCACAATGTCCATCCATACTTCCCTCCTCCAGAGAGGAATGCAAAACAACCCTCTGTTTATCAGAAAAAAATTATGGGAAAGTTGGACAAATGTATAAACATCAGAACATCAGAAGACAAGGAAAATGCAGGGGCAACAGTCCTGAATTTCAATAGAATCTCAATAGAACTGAAGGGAGGAAAATTATCACCTTGACCTATTGGCAGTGCTCTTCCTCATGCTGCTCAGTATGCTATTGTTTGCCTTTGCTGCAGGCAGGTACTGATGACACCAACTTGACCACCAGGATGCCCATTCCTTCTCTTTCATTGAGGTTTTGGCATTTTTCTTTGTTGAACTCTATGAGGTTGCTGTTTGCCCATTTCTACAGTTTAGGGAGGTCTTTTCTTTACCTAGTTTGATGTATCATCCACTGGTCCCAGTACCATGTGGTCTGTAGACTGAGTGCAAGCTTGATGCCATCATTGATGTCATTAATGAAGAAGTTAAACACTATTTGACTCATGGGGTACACCATTACTAACTAACCCATGACCAGACTTTGTGCCTCTGTTCACAGCCTGCATAACCTGGCTGTTAACTCAAGTTTTGATCCACTTCACTGCCCACCTATCTAATCTGTATTGCATCCACTTTTCTACAAGTGTGTTACAGGAGACGGCATCAAAATCCTTACTGAAGTCAAGATAAATAACCCTCATCACTTTTCTCTAACCAGCCAAGCTAGTAACATCACTGTAGAAGGCTGTCAGGTTGGACACATTCACAAATCCACGATGACTGCTCCCGAGCACCTCCTTGTCCTTCACGTGTCTGGAAATGGCTTCCAGAATTAGTGGCTGCATCGCCTGTTCATGTATTAATATGCATCGACATCTGCTGCTATGCTCAGATTTTGGTTGGAGCTGCAAGCAGAAGTTTGTTTTGAAGGCTGATGTCATCTGGGTGAATATAAGATAATTAATATAATGATTACTTAGAACACAAATTACTTTACGCAGAGCTAATGGCTAGTTTTGGCCGTCAGAGCAGGGCTACAGTGAAGAGATGCCTTCTTGCACATGTGAGAAATATGGTTCTAAATATCCATGGATATTCTACTGCCTAAAAATGTTTAAGATAACCTTTGGGGTTTTATTTTTTTGTTTTGTTTTGTTTTGTTTTTACTGAGATTATAAGTAACTTCATCACTATAAAAAAAACACTAGTTACAAACAGAATTTATGGTCAGATATAAAATCCAGTTCTATACATCTCTGGGCTTATGAGATGTATACAAAATAATGTCATAAGCTTTGAGGAAAAGGAAATCCTGTTTTCAGTGGCAAATTCTGTTTATGTTAAAATTGGGGCCAGATTCTGGTATATTGGGGTCAGAGAGCGGTATAAAGAAGGTAGAGCTTGTGGACTCTGCCCATGGTGAAATGCACATGCTTCTTTCTGTCTCTGTCATTTTGAGAAGAGATACAAAATGTCAGATTAGTCCTACAGAATTTTGTGGGAGTGGGTGTCAGTTAGCAGGTGATTTAATGAAACGGAAAGGGCTGGAGCACCGGAGGAGAGCACAGTAGGAGTAAAATATCCATTCAGCCTGTTGTTTGCACCCTTCCCTGTAGTTCCAGAGGTCTGACTCTATTTTCTGGTATTTCCTACTGTTTAAGCCACTAAACAATTTAATTTCTTTTGACATCTTTCTTAAACAAAGAGTCATTAGCATGTCAGCTGATCTCAGGATGACCTGTGATAGCCTAGAGATCCTGGCTACTTGCCATCAGCAGCCTCTAGCATGAGAACACACACAAAAATCTAGACAGCTTCAGTGAAAAGAATACTTCAATGGAAAAGTGAAAGAAAGAGAGATTTCTAGGAAGTAAAGGCTTCCAAACTGTGGAGGAAGTGGCTTTAGGAGAAAGGAGAAAAAGCTTACATCTATTTCAAAACCCTTCGTGTATTTCTTTAGTACTCTGAGGGGCATGTGCACCCATGTGGGGAGTCCAGAGTACATTCTGAATAGAGGTGGAGAAAAATTTTTTAAAATAAGCCTCAGCATACTTGCACATTCACACATATATATGCACACACACATATATAGAGATATAGGTAGATACATGGCAAATTACAAAATGTTTACTGAGCTTTACTGAGTCAAGTCTACTGATAACACTCCATGTGCATTGATATGTTAGGAGGGGGAAGGAAAACACTAACAGCACTTTGTAGCTCTGAGAGAGAGAGCTGCTGTTCTGACACATTACAAGAGCCATTACTGGCAGCTGCACATGGATAAGAGACAGTTTTTTACCACTGAAAGTAAGCCTTCTGAGAAGAGGGTGACACCTACTTGCAGCGACTCCCTCCCCTCCCACAGGGCACTCTGCCTGGATCTTCAAGGCCAAAGAAGGTGGTTACTTTTTCTTTTTTCTGAAATTGATCCTGACTCAATAAAGTTATGTTTCTTCCTCTCTGGAAGTTCTCTGACAACCATTTTGGTATTGCTGGAGCAAATAAAGCTGTGTGTGGGTTTTCTATGGTAGTGTGTGTTTGTTTCTTTGTTGGATTGGGTGTTTTTTAATGTTTGGTTTGCTTGTTTTTTGTTTGTTTGTTTATTTTTTTACTCAATGGCTTTTGAGTGTCTTTCATTTCTTTGTGCAGAAGGGATCAGTATTCTAAAATAATTTGCTAATAATAAAAAAGGAAAGAGTAGGTTCAGCCAGCAGTGCAAGTGACTTTTCGTGCATGAATTGCTGCTAGTCATGCCTACCCTAAAAGTCAGGTCAGATTTAAGATATTCTTGGTACCACAAAAGGAATTATGCTGCAAAAACAAGGCAGACATAGGCAAAAATTATAGTTTCACAAAGAAACTGCATTTCCTTCATGCTCTTTTGGAAGCCATGGAGCCCATTCAGAATAGTAAATTGAGTTAAGTGAATATATGTTGTGCATATTAGATTTTTTTTTATAAAGGCATGATGTGCTCCTCTTTTTCTTATTTCTTATACACATCAAGGTGTACTGTAGAGCTTTTAGCATAACCCTACTGATGAGTAAAATTTTGGAAATAGGAAGGTTTTTGTAGGGAAAGAATAATGGCTAAGAGAGCTTAAGTACATGTAAAAAAATTAGAACAAAAGTAAATTTTTGCAACTTATAATACCAGGATTTACACACAATTCCAGGCACTCAGTCCTAAAGTTAACCTAAGAAAGAAGTAACTGGAATATTTGAAGAGACTGCTTCTCTAACAACTTGAATCTGGCAAAGCAAAGAGTGCCAGTGACTTATTTACAATCCAATTGTTGGACAATTTTTTTTCCTGAATGTATTCAGTCAAATTGAAATGATGGCTAGATTCAAGATCAGTGGATAGGCAGTGAGAAGGAATGGGAAGAAAAATGAAATTAGTAAAATAAATTGCTTGCTACAAGTTTCTTCTTTAGCTCCAATTACAATAAACACAAAGGAAAACCGAGGCCTATAAGCCATCTGTGTGTGCATAACCTCGAGGCTGGCAGTGACAAGCTAAGTTAACAAACAAAAATCTGCCAAGGGGGGTTAACAACTGCTGACAGTGTGGTGAATGCTAAGGCAGGTGATACTCATCAGATATGGCAACAGCAGAAAGTAATGAAAATTTAAGTTTCCTGGCTGAGTGTAAAGAAAAAACAAAAGAAAAAAGGCCAATGGAGGCTTCATTTTGTTTAGTCAAAGCCAGGCATACTTCAGAGCAAAAAAATGGCAGTGAGCTTTTGAAAATTTTAAGTAACTATTTAAGGGTTGCTATTTTATGGCAAAAAAAGTGTGCTAAGAGTACAAGGAATCAACGGCTTCCAGAAATTTTCTGTGGCTGGACCAGATATGTTCTCCCTCCATATTTCAGGGTGGACCAGGCACTGTGACTTACTGGCTGAAAGCAATGGTGTTCCAGTCTTAGGATCTAGATTTCATCTTCCTTGGGATGTCACAGTATCAGTGATATATATTTCCGTTCCAACCTCCCCATACCTCCAGAGTCACCTACAGCTCAACACCACCCTACTGGTGATCAGTCCCTTCTTTTCTAGGAAAAGAAAACTGTACATCTCTGACACCACAAATCTGACCAATGAGTGCTATATATGAATATAAATATAAATATAAATATAAATATAAATATAAATATAAATATAAATATATATTTTTTACAAGTTTCAGAGTGGAAAAGGCCGAAGATAGCACAATTATTTTTTTTTAACCAAGGTCAATTTTCCACGTTAGTGTTTTTAAATTTTTCTTTTTCTCTTCTATTAGAAATGGCTCAAACAAAATAGTTCCTCCTGGTACATATGTATGCAATAGATTCTTGTTGGTTAAGAGCTCTTTGTGCATCTGTTGTACAAACAATAAAATACACAAAAGCAGGGGATTGAAAACAATTAATGTAGTCTTGTTGAGCTGCAGAGTAAAAGATAACTTGATTCACAGTTAGCTTATATGCCTGTTTTCTTCAGTATTTTGTTTTGCCTGGTTGACTGTAGTTTGTATTAAGTATGTAGTTTTTAGGTGTAACACATGGACATTTTGATGTTTTATCAAACACTATAAACGACAAAAGAGGACAGAAATAATAATATGGAAAGAATACTACCTCCTTTATGTTAACAGGAAAATAGATTACGACTTGAAAACCTGGGAACAGTATTCTCAAATCTGTCAGAGTAGGAATACCACAAGGAAAAAAAGTTGTGAAAACTCCTCCCCAGAAAACCCCACCAGTGAGTATGCTAGATATAGCTAAACTCCTGTGTCATATGTCCACAGCTCAAGACAATTCTGAGCAGATAAATGCATAATTAAATGAATGATTTGTCTTTCCTATGGGGAAAATAATAATTTTGAAGGGAGATTGTTCTAAAGGTTACACATACACTGACAATATTGATGCAGAAAGTACAGAGCCTTTATCCATATAAAGGTGTTTGAAGATTTGGGCTCTACAAAAGGCATCAAATTAAAGTTCCTCAGCTTGTGAAGTGCTCACCTCTCAGAGTGCCATTAGTATTAAGGGAGCAGATTAAACACAATTTAGATCACATTGAAAGACTAAAGTCAATTTAGCAGGTATATAACCATGCATGATAATGGTCTCTAAATCTACAGCAACAAGGTGAGGATATGCTTGGATATGCAGGATAAAATGTGAAACTAAAATAATTTCCTTTGAGGACTGTAAAAGAAGCAATGACGAGGAGACAAATTTTAGATGCTAGTTTGTTTAAGTATGTAAATTCAATGGACTGATCTAGAAGGGAAATAAATCTGATAGCAATTTTATATATATCTGGTCTGCAGGGTATTGTGAACTTGACCTTTGTTGGAGTAAATGGATTCTTAGCTGAATGGTGTAGTATTTCATTATGATTTGCATGATAGCAGCATGCAGTATGTGGGACACATGAAAATCTTTCTCAAAAAAGCATGCAATCTTCCAGCCTCTTCCCACTCAAAATTGGAAACTAAGTTGGTTTTTTGTTTTTTGATTGCTGAGGGGTTTGTGTGTGTGTGCGCGCGTGTGAGTTGTTTTTTTTCTGTTTTTTTTTTTTTTGTGGCTTTTTTGTTTATTTTTGTTTTTGTTTTGTGTTTTTTTCTTTTTTGTTTTGTTTTGTTTTCAGTTTTGTTTTTGTTTTTTGTTGTTGTTGTTTTTTTCTTTTCTGGTTCTAGTTTCTTATCTGTTGCCAACTATGTGCAAGAGTGTATAGGAGACTCACAGGGGAGAGGAAGTTTTAAACTGCAGGGAAGTCACATTGTAGATTAGAAGGTGTATTGATCTTGGCAACACATGGTTCCAAAGAACATAGAAAACATGAAGAATCAAACTCATAAAGACTTCAAATTTACATACTGCTGGGATAGCAGGTGGGCTTAGAAAAGCAAACAAGCAATGCAGCTGCCTATGGAAGTCTTGTTTGAATAAGTTGAAAAGTATCCAAATTCATTTGTATGGCATAGCTTGACAGTTTGCTCTTACAGGCATAAGAAAATATGTGATTAAGCACTTAATGTTCAGTCTGATCTGACTAATGAAGATGCTTAACTTTTGCCTGCACCTTAGGTAGGGAGTTGGGGCAGAAGCATAAGAAGAGAGAGGAAAAGGACACATTCAAGGAAAAATGAATCTGTGACTGCACATCTTTCCAAAAGATCTAAAATACAGAAAAAAAAAAGTAAATATGTAAGTAAGCTGTCCTTGCGTGTAGTTATTGACACTACTGCTTTTGCCTGTGGATTGACTTTGCCACCTTATTTACTGGGAACTCCTGTCATGAAGTGGAGCTCCACTACCACCTTCAATAGGCCTTTCATCATCCCTAATGGATAAGCCATCAGAGAAAGCTTCCCAAATCAACCTCACATTCCAGCTACCTCCTTCTCTGTGGTCCACACCGCTGTCTATCTCCACCAAAGTCCTTAAGCTCTGCCCAGCACTCTGGTGTTGTGTCTTGTGACCCTGTTGCATTCTCCTTACCACATGTTTTGTGTTTAAGGATGTGTTACAGGATGTGTAGTAACCAGCTTTAAGGATTGTAAGAGCCTGCTGTGTGTCAGCTTTCTGAGCCCACAAAAATGCAGCCTTTTCAGAGACTCCTCATTGACATATTGGGTCAATATTACCGGCTATTGAGAGTTAATGGAAGTTTTCTTTTGTTCATTTCTGAAAGAGTGCACTTTGAAAGGAGCATAAAAACTGGAGAGTGTTCTTTCATAGGCTAAAAAAAGAAAAAGTCATGGTCAGAAAAATTAATTGTGGTCGTCTTTTGGGAGGGCCTATAAAATTATAGAGTTGGACTAATGCTCATCTGGCATAAGACTCCTGTTGCTAGCTTCAGTGTAACAATTAAAACACACCTCTAAGTCCATACGAGCATTCCAGTACAGCTGTATTGCTCTGGTTTTTATGCTTTAATATGTGTTTTAACCTCCTGTGCTGTTGATATACATCTTAACTCTTACAAAAAGGTGGAAAAGCTCCAATGTTGTGAATTAACGTCCTGATTCAGTTAGGTAGTAAACTGTGGGCTTCATTGGAAGTAGTAGTAGTTATGTTGTAGCAAATGGGATTTCTTGCAAGCACTAAATTAGAAATGTACTTAAAAACCTTGCCAAATTTCAGTCTGAGTTTGCATATTGCACTCTTCCTAATAAACAGTATTGTATTCTATGTCAGGGTGTTGCATGCCACAAGTAACCCATTATCACATGCAGTAAACTGAGCAGAATTCCAAATGTAAAAACTGTACAGAAGGCAGGGAGTTAATTAAGTGCTGTATCAGGTTTTTTATTTTGATCAGGACACAAAATTAAATATAGGTTGCATGGCACATTAGTGTGTCTGTCAAAGACGGTGGCTTTGACCAGGCAATTAAAGGGAGCAAAATAATCTAAATGAATTTTTAAATTGGTTCTTCCAGTCATTAAGCACAGTTATCACATCCATATTTTGTAAATGTAAAACACTGAAGTTCTCAAAAGTCTGTTCTCTGCAGTAGTTTTTATTGATGATCCATCTGAGCTTCATTTCCTAACTGAAAACCCTTGTCAGTCAATTTATTCCAACATAACACTATTTGGTTGGGTAGTTATTAATCCTGTAATTGTTCATGGCATGCCAGGAATAATTCAACTAATTATTACAATATGTCTTACTTTGCCATGCTTCTATATGTCAAAATGACTTCTACACATATTGGAAAAAATCAGTTTCCTAATTTAACTGACGATATAAAAATTGATTATTAATTCCCTAAAAAATTGAGAACTGCCTTTTTTTTTTTTTTTTCCCTCTGCCCCATAATCTCTACTGGTCTGGATATATTTTTGACAAATATTCTGCTGCTAACATTAATTGATCCATGAATAACACTGTGCAACAAAAACCTAGGAGTGCTGCCCTCACTCAGCATTAGTTTCAATTATAGGACAGCTATAACAGAGCATGTTGGATTCTAATAAAAAAGGACTGCATTTTTTCCAGTTCCTCTTAGATGAAAAAAACCAAAACTATTTGAAATGGTGAGATTAAGAGGTTGGTTATCCTTGCAAAAATAAAAATTGGTCCATATATAAGTAGTCTATTAATTACCTGCTATAATGCATTAAAAATGCATATTTATGCATGAAATGCACTATATTTAATTCTCTACTGGTGAATTCCCATCAATAAAGTTCAGTTTGTGCATCTTTGCTTTTTTCACATTTGACAATGTCTGATGTAATTGAAGTCAATCTCCAATCTCTCCTTGGCCTAATAAAAGTAAAAGGCTCTTATGGACTAAAATATCTTTTTAGTTCGCAATAAATGCAAGAAAATTGGAAGCACGGTGAGTATCACAGTACTTGCTGTTTTATAGTTCTCATTAGCACATTTCCATAGTACAAAATTTTTAAATTGTATTCTGTTGGGGCAAAGAAGATTCTGAGCTCCTAATTAATCAATGACTGTATATATACTGACTAGAAAAGTATTTTTTACACAGTGGAATTCCATGCTGTGATATATTGAAGTAAGACAGGATATGCGAAAATGAGAACCACATAAAAACTCACTAACTTTTATTCTTGTGAGAATTGTCCCAGAACATTGTTCTTACAGTGAATTTCCTCCAAAAAAGATGGCTCACTCAAGGCTTCATATGTTGTTTATGTTCCACACAGGGACTTATCCAGAGATGTAGCAAACAATTTTGAGAACTTTCAGATGGAGATGGAATATTTTTTCTTGTAATGTATAACTCTGAAGCTAAAGGAAGAAGAAATAGAAAACAGTCTAAAAGAACCAATCACCTCAAAATTAGAGGTTGAAACAAATGGAAACAATCCTGTTATTGTGGCAACTGCTACTTTTACTGATAATGGAGGTTTAACTGGAGGAACTCCAGAACTGCAGTGATTAATCTGCATGATCCAGACTCAGTATAAGTGTCTACAGCAAACTATTCTGCTCTAAAGAAGGCATGGGACCTTCAGAATTAGGTCAGTTTCAGTGACCATATTTTTGTGGGATGAAATCTGCTAGTTTATGAAACCATTTGAACCTCTTGGTTGAGTAATTGTTTTAAAAAGCTTTGCAATTCACATTCGTTTTTGACACACACTGACAGAGACTTAAGATGTCTGTGTGATTTATGTGAATGGTGCAGATCCTCTGAGTTTCAAAAATTGGATGGTACAGGATTTAATCTAAGATTTTGTTACATTTTTAACTGATAGCTCAAAGTGTTGTCACATTGAGAATCACTGTCATGATATTTTGGTGTTTATTTTTGTGATCAGGAACAAATACAGCAAAAACACACTAACTCACAAACAGAACAAAACAGAAAAGTCTAATGCTACAAACTGGAAAAACCATTAGGAGCACAGATCAAGAAATAGAGAGCCATGAGAGCAGTCTGCCTCTAACTGAGCATAATTCTAAATTAGACTTTTGAAATGCTGCAGTGTCTAGACACTGTAAATGTGGTTACTTGTGTCTATTTTCCCTCTCCTGCTTGTAATGGGACTACCATTCAATGCTTACGTTTCTGCTAAAATAATTCTACTTTTATCATTTTTCTTTTTCTCTCCTAACAAAGGATATTGTGTTCTAGCATAATGTTCAGGGATGGGGTGATGCAGATCTGCAAATGCATATCATCCTCAGTGTCATGTACCACAGATGCTCTTACTCATTGTAAGAACTTGTAAAGTGAGAAAGAGCACTCTTAGGAGCACTTGGAAAGGGAGATGGCTAGAGAACAGGAGAAAGGTATTCCATTCTTCTAGTCTTATTGATCTTTTCATGTAGTTTTCACCTCTAAATAAAAAGACTTAAATTTGTACATTTCTCATAAAACTATGACAAAAGTGGGTATTCTTCTAAACTGTTGGGCATTACATAATTTTTTGTTGGATGTGAAGGTATGTAGCTTCAAATATTAGAAAGTAATACTGTTTATAAGCATAGATAAACATCACAACAGACAATATACTGTGTACAGTCATATAATGATGTAACTTATGACTTGCTTTAATAACAGTTCAATACTCAATATTTCAAAAAATATTATAGAAAATTAAATGAATGCAAAGTAAATATCTGAATAAAATGGTTAATGAAGTTACCAATTATTTTAAGTACAGTAGAAATTAACTGAGAAAGTCAGAAAATGCTGTAAGTTTTCCTATGCTCCCATAAAAGAGTTCTGTTTAAATACAACCACGTTTTCAAAGTTCAAACCAAAGAACAGCCAGGTCAAATAAGATATTTGTTAGAAGTACATAATGTTATGCCTGCTTCAAATTGATCATGTTTCTTCCATGAGAAATGCTTTATTCTGAAAACAAATAGAAAAGTAGGAAGCAGTCCATCTCATACTCTGACTGGGATTCAGCATCCTTTGGTTTCATTGTGCCACACCAGGGTCTTAAGGCTGTGACAGAGTGGACATGAAAGCATTCACATCTATAATCTCCATTGCCAAATTCATGCTGCTCCCTAATGCAGCCAGTTCAAATCATTGCTTATGCTGTTACAGAAAAATAAGTGCATAACTATTTGCATATAGATTGTGTATCTGCCAAAGTGAAAAACTTAAAAGAATAAGACTAGCAATTTCTTGTGTGCATATTGAGCAGAGCCTTTCATTTAAAGTACAGGCCTAAAAATTAGGTGTAGCACTGGTCTATTCTTTGTTTTGCCCTAAACTTTCTTTGTGACCTTGAATAAACAACTTAGGACTCTTTTTCCATAGAGAAAGTATGTGTGTGCAATCATAAATGTGCTGCTGCTCCAATTATGCCAAGTTTAAAACATAAGGTCCTTCCTTTTCTATTTTTCTTATGTAAAACAAGGTTAACATCACCTAATTTGCTTTGTAATAACTAGGATGGCGTTGTGTTGATTCATTAGTTTAACTTTTTTGTGCAGTGCTTTGAAAACTGCACAGTTTTTTGACAGTTATATATAATTATCATCAAAGGCAGGTAATTTTTCTTCCTTGATCTATCCTGATGCATATTTATGCCATTGTTTTTATCATGATATTAGGACAGAAAATGGATCTTTTTTTTAATGCATCTGGAGTTGATAAGGAACTTTTAGGGTACTCAGGGGGAGGGAGAACTACCATGCTTCTGGCCATGGTGCACACCATAGACTGGTTACACACCTGAGCAAGGCCTGAGCAGGCACTACCTTCTGTCTTCCCCTGCCATGTCTCCAACCTATGTTATGAAGAAATAAGACTGCATGGTACAAAGTAAGCCATAGAAAACCATGGAAAACTTCAACAGATGCATGCATTTATTTTGATAGTCAAGAAACCAACATTTTGAAACACATGATTGGGTTCATCACCCCCATAGTTTAGAATTAATTTCTGGATAAAATATTCACATCGACTTTTAGAGGACCCTGGTGAATAGTGGTGGACGGATACTTTGGAGATGTGGGTTCTGTCTGACAGAATTATTCTGAGAAAAATATTTTCTATCTGTCTTTGGTATTTTTTAGATGGACAAATACCAATGCAATTGAAGAACTGAATAATGAAAACCTCTATCAAATTATCATTAATATCACTGTTATTGGTGATGTTACTAGTTGAATTATGGGAGAAGAGCTAGAAATTCTGACAGCTAGTGGATCTGCTGGAATTCCTGTACTCATCAGGTAGTCATTAGATGAGTCTCTATACTGCAAAAGAAAAGTAAAACACACCAAAAACATACCCTGCACCATAAACAGTGGGTGCTGTGGGATAGATTCTCCTGTTTTTCAAACTTTTTGTTTTTGTTTTTGATTTTGCCAGAGACAGTGATATTGCTTGGAAAGGATGTTGAGTGTTAATATTCCAGGAATAAGTGTGCAAGATTCTGGTCTTTCATTGTTAGTGCAGTTATGAAACCATGTTTTTCTACTATAAAAGAAAAATTCAGGTTCTCAGTTAGTGTGCTAGAAGTACCTAAATTGTAGTTTTCTGTGGCACTTGTGTTGACTTTATCTAACTTACATTATAAATGTTCCCATATTTTTTGTCCTTGAAAAGCTTCAGGCATCAACTGTGTTTGTGACCTAAGTGTAATCTCAGACTTGCTTTCAATTATTTCTAGCCCAAGAGGCCTGGACTATACAAACCCAGTTTGAAAATCTGAAAAAAACTCGTGTTTTTATTTTTTTCCTGTTTGATACAAGTTATACATAAGTGCCATTTCAGAGCAAAACATTTGTCTCTAATATCTGGCAGTATAGTATTTCAGTTTTTATGTATTAGCCCAGAAGCTTTGTTGAACTTGGAGATTATTGTTGTAATTATTATTTATAGTTTGTATTGCCACAGTACCCTGGACAGTCCAGCTCCATTTCTGTTAGAGACAGTAGAAGAAAAGCACGAAACAGCCCCCCCACAAAGATCCTAAATCCTGGTGTGATGTGGCCACTTCATGAGACACTGGTGTGTAAATTTTCTTCTATATACTACGTATTACACAGACATTGAGAATCCCTTGGAAGAGAGTCAAATGCACCGTGATGATAGAATATAAGCTTTTAAATAGGTATAAAGTGGTGTTTTTGTCTGTACAGTGTCTGGGAAACTTTACTTTAATTTGATTGGCTTCCTTCTTGAAATGAAATGCTGAGGTTTCTTCTGATTTTTTTATTGACTGGTGTATAAAATAGGATATATTGTATTTCATAAAAGCTTTTTATGCTTGCCAAAATAGATTGTACAAAACCTAACAGTAAATAGAGATAGTTTAGTTCTGTCTTGGAGATAGAGCACTAAGAAATTGGGTCCATCACTGTCATTTTTCTCAGAGATTCCTCTCATCTGTCACAACACAGTAGTTATGAAAAATGAAACCATAAATTCAATTTGTAGCTAATCTTTGGAGTAATTCCAGTGTGAATAATGCAGCAATTTGGATGCATGGTCAGTCAATTCTGTTTCTGATTTATTAGGATTTAAGATTTTTTTTTCTTTCATTAATGATAATTACCCAAGAAGAGAAAATGATTTCTCAAAAATTATCTAACTTCACATCTGTGGCTTCAGTTTTGAGAAAGACTGCAATGTTTTTTAAACTTATTATTGTAGGGGGGGAAGGTTTTTACAAAAGATATATGAGGTATTTAAATTCTGAACTGTATCTCTTTACAGCACATGTGTGAACTGATCAGCACTGGTTTATGGCTGCTTTTATATGACTCCCATTAGAGCTAACATTTTGAATATCTCAGCATAAGGACACTGGGATTTGCTATTGATTTTCCACACTTCTTACACCTTGAAGATTGCATTAAAATCCAGCTCAAGTAAGAGTGACATCTTTTGTTCCTGTTTAAAAGTCAAATTTATTATCTAGGACTTTTTCTACTTATTAAATCCCCACTTTCTCTGATACATTATTTATGTATATTTTTTCTATAGCTTTCCTTCAGCTCTCAAGGTCTTCTCTTGATTTTAGCAGACATTATCTCCAACACATACATACAGTAGATATTATCCATACTTTTGTGTCTGTTGCTAATGAAGGGTGTTGGGACTAGGCCGGAGGGAAAACCAGCTCATTTAACATTGTCTTTGAGCTTTCGTAAAAAATTTTTAGACATCTGGAGAAGTACTTCTGTTGAAGAAAAGGCCTTTAAAAACCTCTAGAGGAAGACTCCAAGCTGGATGTTTTGACTTACTGTGCCTTCAAAGCCTCCTGCCTGTCTCCAGTGCTGATGAAAGAATGGGGTACTTCAGGGGTCCTGGCTCTCGAAGCATCCAAAGAGCAGTGAGCTTGTCAGCAAAACTGAAGTTATCCTAGGGCCACACACGTCCTGCTTCATTAGCTCTATGCCAGGTACCTCTGCCACAACATTTTCCTCATAAGGAAAGTATTTCATAGGCAGGAGGTCAAGAAGGACTGATGCCACTCTCCCACCAGAACAAGGTGCTGAAGAAAGGCTTAGCCTGTGGACAGAGTTTTTAATTATCTAAACTTGTTCCTTCATAGAATAAGAGACTCATACAAGGACTTGTGTTGGAAAGGACCTTTAAGATCATCTAGGTCCAATCCCCCTGCCACGGGAGATGCCACCCACTAGATCGGGACGCTTGGGTCCCCCTCTAACCTTGCCTGGGATACTTCCAGGGATGGGAACATCCACAGTTTCTCTGGGAGAGCCATCTTCCAACCATGGATTCCTATTTTTATCAGAGTAGCACATTATTTTCTTTGTTTCCTTGTTTATTAAAATATTGCACGTTAAATGTTTGCTGCTTTAGGGTTCAGAGCACCAGATTCTGAGCTGCAATGCCAGTCAAAGCCTGAGCTGCAACCCCCAAACTTGTACATCCAGGTTTTCTAAAGTTGAGGGTGATCTTTCCATCTCAAAAGATGAAGAAATATTTTCTTCCTGAAAATACTATCTAAACAAGAGATCAGGTCTGTTTGGCAAGTTTGTTTCCCTGGAATTAGTAATGCTGCATATGAATTGGCAGCATCTGCCAAGTGAAACATACTTCCCATGTAAAAGAATTTTGTGTATTTAAAATGTGCTATTAACATTCTTGCCGCTTTGCTTTTATTTACAATTATGTTTAGCCAATTTTAGTTGAATTTTGCACACTACTGAATAGATTTCGTATATATGTGGGGAAGAGGAAAAAAAAGACAATTACCTATTTTCACACTTCCTTTACACTAGAGCCTTTTAAAATAGGTCTGTAAAACTGTGAACTTGGAAATGGTTTTTGATTGCTGAAGAAAGTGTGTATTTGCCTACTTTGAGCACATAATCTTTTTATACCTATGAGGAGAGTTTAAATTGGCTTCACAGGAAATTCACATACTGATAGCAATTTTCAAATTATCATATCACAAGCCTACTTTTATTTAAAAATAAAATATTTGTATTATGTTTTGTTTAAATAAATTCTATTATTTAGTTGCTATTCACTGAATAGGTTTCCAAGAATATTTTTTTCTTACTTCTTTTTACAGATTTCTTCATGCATACTTTTCAGTCTTATAATCTACTGGTCTTTTTCATTTCCTCTCAGCTAAAGGTCAGTCCTTTTAACAGTTCTCTCTATGTGAAGATGTTAGAAGAGGCTATTTTGCTCAAGTGACGCAACACTGTAGCTTCCAACCTTCATAATTGATAGATTCTCTGTAGTCTTCTTAATTTTGCAATTATGCTTGATAATGACTTCAGACTGCATCACAACTTCCTGCCTTACTTCAAAAACATCTCAGTGAAGCAGTATTTAATTTATAATTAGTCCATCTAAATAGTTTCCCTAAGCATGTCTAATTAAGAAACAAAAAAAACCACATAGTATTTATTTAGTTCCAGTTCTCTGAACATTTCAAATCTTTTCCCAACTGCAGTGAAGCTGATGGTTATTCTGTGAAGTGGGGCCATTTCTGAGGTGAAGCCACCTCACTTCTTAACTACCAGAAATTGCAAACTGACTTTTCTGCCTCCTGCCTGATATCAAGGACTTCTGATGACTTGTTTTGTGTTCAAAAAGTGGTTGTGAGTTTCCACTCACCCTCACAAGCATGTGGTGGCTGCAAGGCAGCTGTGCATGTGCAGTAGGAGAAGTTTAGGCTGGGTTCATCAGGCTTGCTGGGACGTTGCAGTGAATATTCATCTAGCAACTCAGTGGATTTCCATGTGGGGTCCAAGGCTGCATATGATATTGGACATACAGGCAGGTGTGATGCCTGTGGTAGAATTTGGTCCTGATGTGCTGGGCCACTCCAATGGATCTGCAGAGGTTAATCAGCAGTTCTCTTCTCAGCACTTCTAAACTCCATCTAAGCAGAGAGTGGGAGCTGGAAGCAGAGTAACCTTGTGCTGGAGTCTCAAGGCAGGTGATTTATTACAAAGGCAATCTACTAAAAAATCTGAGCCTTGTGTTAAAGTTGTAAGTGAAAATAAATGGAAGGAAAAGGAAGATACAGCACATTGTTTTTCAGTACTTTCCTCAATATATCTCACCTGCTAGGTTAACTTTTTTCTGGTTTAAAACCTTTTTAAAAATCAAGCAAGCTCTATGGCAAACTACCTCATAAGAAATCACTGAAGCAGGGGATGAACTGCTCTTTCAGATCCCTGCCAGTCTGTAAAGTCTGAACAGAATGCAGCATGCAATCTTGAATTTACAGTGACTTTGTGCATTGTGCTGGTTGCTAAATAACCTCAAATTACTTTAGGCGAATGCTTCTGGGAACATTGCTCCTTTGTTCACTTATTTAGGGGTTTAAAATCTTCATTAGTCAAGGGATAAATACATCTGTGGAAGTAATTTTTAAAATTAGTACATGTGTCTTTGGGCTGCATTCTTTTGATTGGTTATCCTAACAATAACTTGAGGTGTGCAGCCTAAGTGATATTTGCTTACAAAATATGAGATTTTTGTAGACACAGTAGGCTTGAGATGGATTCACAGTGTGCATGAAATTACATGCAAAATTAAATTATGGATGGTAATGTGTGCATGGCATTCTCAGCTGAGTGTCTTTAAGTGTAAAATACCAAATTACATGGTCTCTTTTATTCCAAACCACACATAAAGGCTCTTTTTTTGTACCTAGACATCATCAACTGATGATTTTAAGGATCTGGAACAAGTATTTCTATCATTCCCTAGTATAATCTATGCAAATACCTGTGTACTGAGTGAAAAGGGCTGTTCAAACTGAGCATTTCTACTTCACAGGAGATGTCAAGATTTTCAATTTTTCTCTGAGCCTGGTTTTCTAAAAGTTAGTTTTCCCCAAAGCCATTTATAAAGAAAGTTATAATATTTTACAAAATTTCAGTTTGAAATTAAAATTACCATCAGAAATATGGCTTTCTTTTTGAATATTTTTATTACTTCGTAGCACACAAACAGAATTGCATGTTATGCTATTGTATACCAAGTAGAATTGGGGAGAGGTTAATTTCTCCTACATTTTAGTTGTAGACATCCAAATCAGAGCTAGGCATTTAGAAACTGGCAAAGGAGATAGGAACGTCTAATGTGTGACACCTGTCAACTCAAGCTAGACAACTTCAGTATGTCAGAAAAATCATGAAACACCAACCTCACCCTTTTAATCTAAAGATAATCTAGATAATATGTAAATATTGTCATTATTGTAGGTATCAAGGTGAGGTGAGAGAAATTGCCCCTTAGATGTCCAGCTATGACATCATATAATGACCAAAGTATTTAAATATAAATGTGTAGTTAATACGTTATGTATTTGGTGGCACTTGGTACTTGGTACCTGGTACTTGATATCCATATGGTATGTATCAAGCACAATTTCTTATTTTGAGCATCCTCTTCCAAGTCCTGGAGTATGAAGATAATGGAACTAATCAGGTTCATGTATATCTCATCTAACTTAAAGCTTGACTTAATAATTAACTTAAAACCTCAATTGACTCTGTAATCAATGGTGGTGGGCATCTCCAGAGTCACAGTCACTATTCACAGGGTTGGCTGAATAATCCTCTGGATGTACCTCTTTTTCTAGTGACATTCAGGTGCACAAAATAATAAGAAACATCAGCCAAAATCCCTGCATATGGGAATACAGTTTCTTGAAACTTTTTTAAGTCCCAGGCATTATTTTAATTGTCCAGATTTTCAGGACTGTCTAAGCTTAACTTACAGAGTTAGCTCTGTACTTAGCTTGAACCTTGGGCATCTAACTCTAGGGACCTATACATGTTCATACTTGGGAGCTGAGCACTTATTTCCCAGTCAAGCTCTTCTTCAAGCCCTGTTGAGACACCTAAGAACTACTCATATTACAGAAGAAACTTGCTAGAGAAATCTGGAGTGTTAGATACTTCTACCTTCATTTTTTTGCCTGACTGCTGAGGAGTTATACCATTCATCATAGAAGTAAGAGTTGGAAAACAGGCTCTACTTAAGCCGTCGCTCCTGTTGCAGAAAGGTGTGTAACCACCCTGGAAGTAGCCTTTGAAATAGAGTCCCTGTGCTGCCAGTAAAACAAGAGTCAGAGAAAATTAGCTGGAAGGAGAGAGTCTTGCTCTGATCTGTTAATGTACTAAAGTGAAACTAAGAGATACAGGCACATCGGGCTAGTTACTATTTTCTATGGGTTCCTTGTATACATAGTAAACATGTTTGACAGCTTTCATAAAATGAACTGCAGAAAATTCCAGATTTGTAGGAAGAAAAACCTTCTGTAATTAAAAGATCTTTCTATGCAGGGTTCAGCTATGGCATTTCTTTTCCTGTTGTCTTCAAGGAGAATATAGTTTTAAAGAACCCTATTTTCCCCCTGCAATCTTTTCTGTCTATGGCCCCACCCAGTTAATAGATCTGTGAAAGAAATTATAAATTAATCCAGATTGCAATTTATGTCCAGACCAGGATGAATCTGGGCCGATAAACTTACCGGTGGTCTTTCCAAAATGTTGGCATTGGCTGAGAAACACTTTTCTAGGATGCTGCAAAAAGCTGTTCCTTCAACTAACAAACAGTCATCTAACTTTTGAGATCAAAGATATGGCATTTTAAAATTACAACTTAGCTTAATTTCAAAAGATAAGATATTTCTGTCTGTCTTGGGTAATAATGGTTCATAATAACCCTTCAAAAATTGGAACATTTTAATTATGATATTATTCATGCTAAAGAATGTTAGCAGCAATGTAGATTGTCATGTCATTACTTATATTACTGAAAATATATATTCTGTATTTCATGTTGCTGTTTGTACCATTAAATACATTAATAAGTTAAAAAATCTGATTTGCCATTAAATTTATTTCAAAATAAACTTCAAAAAATATTTTAAAGAAATATGTCCATAACAGTTCATCAGAAGTCAAAACTACACTTTGGACACATCTGTTTGAATATTGGATTATGGAATTCATCTCACGAAAGGGAAGTGTTTACATATTACATAGGGCAATTGGTTCAGATGAGAACACCTCCAGTAGAGGTATCTATGATGTGGTTCAGCTGCCTAAACATAAACTTCTAGTCCCATATGATGTGCTGTAAGGTACCTGTGGGTTGACCCTGGATGGATGTCAGGTACCCACTAAAGTTGCTCCATCACTTTCCTCCTCGGCTGGACAGGGGAGAGAAAACATAACAAAGGGCTTGTGGGTTGAAGTAAGAGCAGGGAGAGGTCACTCACCAATCATTGTCATGAGCAAAAGAGACTCGACTTGGGAAATTAATTTATTACAAATCAAATCAGAGTACGATAATGAGGAAACGAAAGCCCATTTTAAAACACTAGGCTTAAATTCACTGACAATTTCTCTATTTGCTTCCTGAAAGCAGCATAGGGTGATGGGGAAAGGGTGCTATGGTCACTTCATCCCACTTTGTCTCTGCTGCTCCTTCCTCCTCCTGTAAGGAGGACAATGCCTTGCATTCTTCCTCTGCTCCAGTGTGGGGTCCCTCCCATGGCAGACAGTCCTCCATGAACATCTCCAATGCAAGTCCTTCCTGTTGGTTGCAGTTATTAATAAAATAATCCATTGTAGATCTCTTCCATGGGATGCAGCCCCCCAGGAAAAGACTGGTTCAGTGTGTGTCCCCATGAGTTCCTACGTCCTGCCAGCAAATTTGCTCCTGCCTGGGATCCTCTCACCATGGGGACGTGGGATTGTCAGAAGCCTGCTTCAGCACAGGCTTCCAAATAGGTCACAGCTTCCTTTGGGCATCCCCTGCTCTTGTCTGGATCTCTGCTCCCTGAGGGTCTCCATAGGCTGTAGGAGCACAGCTGCTTCACCATTGTCTTCACCAGGGGCTGCAGGGGAATCTCTGCTCTGGTGCTGGAGCATTTCTTCCCTCTCCTTCTGCACTGACCTGGGTGTCTGAAGGGCTGTCCCTCTCATATGTTGCTCCTTTGGCTGGAATTGCTGTTGTGCAGATTTTACTTCTCCTTTGTAACTCTGTTTCCCCAAAGACACTGCCACCATCACTGATGGGCTTGGACTGGGTTAGTGGAGTGCCTGTCTTGGACCCAGCTGGCACTGGGGAAACTTCTGACAGCTTTTCACAGAAAAGCTACCCCTGTAGCCCCCTCATTACAAAAGCCTTACCACACAAACCCAAGGCAACAGCAAAGAAATGGCATATTCAACACAGGAATTACAGGAGACTGTCATGACAGCTGCATAGACCCAGACTATGCCACCTATGTTGAGGCTGCTAAATTGAACCCCCAAAGAAAAATGAAAGGAATGGTTCCCAATACAGCTTCCCATGTCTAAAATAAACAATGTTTTTAAGATACAAAACTGCAAGCCTAGAAATCCAGATTTTAGAGGCATCTGTCATGTCTGACTTCTTACTGTATGGACCAATAAAGAAAGGATGCTCACTATAAGAGCTGGAAATCAAGCTTCTGCTGTGCCATTAATGTACTTGCAGCAGATGGAAGACTTTAGAACATGTTTTGCATTAAATAACCATTTTTTAAAGTGGTAATAAATAGAAATTAGAATGGATTTGGAGAAGAGCTGTTAAGATGACCAAAGAGACAAAGCACTCATAACCTGTAAGAGAAATTTTAAAACTTCTTCAGTTCAGACAAGTGCATCAAACAGGAGTAAGCAGCAGGGAAAAAAAGAAGAGCTACTTTACCTAAGAAATAATTTTGGCCTAAGTACAAGTGTATATAAATTGGCTAGGAATAACAGAGCTCTAAGCTAGATGAGTGTTTTTTGATCAGGGTAATGATTTTTCAGAACATCCTTCTGAGTGGTTGCCAAGTGGACTTGTGACATCAAAACTCCCTTCTGTCCTTGTCCAGAAGTTTAAAAACAGAAGATTATGAATTTATGAATCAGATCATCTGCTGTAATCAGCTGTGGTAGCAGGCAGTGAAATTCCCCAGCTGCCTTCTTGCAGCTAAGTGGAAGAGGGTCAGCATGGCCTGGCTCATTCCCTCACTGATGAAGTTCAGTCTCTTCCAAGTAGACTCTCTGCATGGTGTGGCACTCAGTTTTGGCCTCAGTTTTCTAGCCCATGTGATGTCCCTGGGAAAAAGTAGCTATGTTGTGTGAATTTGTTTGGGTTTTTTCACTTCAAAGGCAGTCAAATGATATGAAGACTGGGTTGTCACCCAGCAGAGTGCTGTTTTATTATAGCATGAAATAGGTACTTGTTGCATACCTAGGGTTTTACTGTACTGCACATTGTACCTGAGAGTGCAAAACCTGCTGAGCTATTTTAGTTAGAGTTTCTTTTGGTTTAGTTATGTTTAATTTACAGACCACATTTCAAAGCTCAGTACCTCAGTGGCCAGCAAAACAGTGAGAGAAAACTGGGAGCCTCAAAATTTTTGTTGATGACTGTCCATAAAGGACCTCATATGCTGTGGGGACTGTGTCACTTCCAGGGGAACAGAGATGGAGGGAACCAAGTCTGGTACAACATCATCCATCCTGTGTCCTGGGATCTGACCTCGGTGTGATGGCTATCCCAGGTCTTCCCTTATGTTGGGAAGAAGCTTTGAAGAGCTGAGCTGATGAGAAGGCTAGCAGAGAAGCACTGTCAGTGATTATGGGTGCAGTGCTTGATTGTGCTCCCCAGCTGTCTTCTGTACACCATGCAGTGTTAGTGTCATCTCCTGGGTAAGATGCCTTGTCCTCAATAGAGGTGTGCTTGAAAAATTCAGAACAAAATTTAAGAGACACAGGTAACTTAGTAAGCATGGTAAGTCTAAGGTGTACAGAAAGTATTCCTAAAAATAAAGTAAGAAGAAAAATTAATCTTACACTTAATGTTATTGTTCCTGTTTAATCACTCCCAACCCTGATGGTAAAAGACAATCAGTCTAAGGAATTTTATGGATATTTTAGTGAGATTGAGAATACTCCTTATGAAATGTATGAACTTCTCAATCATAGGTGTTAATTTTTACTGGATTTCAGCACTGTTTTTGACAACAGAAGTGGCTATGAACTCTACTTCGAGGGTAAACTGATTTTATTGCTTACATGTGGTTGTTCCTTCCGTGCGGGGGAGCAGCATTTTGTTCCTTTCACTCAGACAGTTTAGTGTTGTGGACATGATGCATACTAAAAACCCACTGGTGGCTTAAATTAGAATCTGGCAGCTCAGTGGGCTGGCCCTTTCTCTCATGATCACCTGTGTTCACATAGCTAGCATGTAACTTACCACAGATAACAACATGGGACAGTACTAAACCAATAACTGGGTTTGCCTCTTGTCTTTCCTTCAAGTATATTTATTTTAACAAATATTAATTATATTACACTTGTGCTATATGTGGGCATGAAGGGCAGAAGGGCAATTTTGACAAGAGAGATAAGAGTTGTGTGCAGTATTGTGGATCAAAAACAAGGTGCAAAACCAATAATTGATTAGAGTTTTTAATATATGTGTCAAGACCAGAGATGGAGGTGAGCCAGTCCGCATCACTTCTTTTCTAAAAGAAGATCTCCAACTCTTTTAAGGGAGAGAAAGGCTGAGGAAAAGAGAAATGGAAAGAAGAAATATAATCTTTGTGTGACTAGAACAGATGAATGCATGAAAATGAAAAACAGAAGAAACCTACATTTTGGCAATAATAGTACGAAATTATTCCAATAAGGAGTACAAAATTATTGCATTAATAACAATGGCTCCCAGACACGAATGAATGGCTGCAGTTGCCTGGATTGCATATGCTGCCACATACAGACTCAACATACTGAGGTGTATTAAAACTGTTGGTAATGTTGATGGTGTAACATAAAATTTGCCTTAAAACTCCAATATTTATCAAAAGGTTTGCCAGAGTTCATGGGCCTTTTGAATGAACTTGAACAGAGTTATGGCTTTGCAATGACATGATGAAAAATTTGTGATGCAATATGAAACACAGTAAAACTCACTTTCAGAGGCAATTTTTAGCCAGGCAGTACCTAATACCTTCTGCATGTTAGTGAGACAAGCATATTACAGCCCTTTTGCCTTTGAGAATCTCTTCTTAAAAAAAAAAAAAAAAAAGTTGCAATATAGTGTTTCTTTGCAGCTTTGAATGGCAGATTGTAATTAGTGTTTAGAGCATGTGAAATGTGACTTGGGGAATCTGCTGTGTTTGGATTATAAATTCTGATTAATTTTATAAAAAACTGTTTCATTTGGTGCCACCATATGTGATGAGTCACCTAGAGCTGGCGAGATTCCTGACACATATTGCCTGTCCTGTCTGAAAGACATCACAAATCTTCCACAGCAAGGTTGCTAGCATTAGGGAATGAGAAGTGGGAAAATAATGCTCAAGCTAGGGAAAAGAGTTGGAAAAATCTAATTTGACAATGCTGTTGGAGGGAATGTGAATAGAAATATACTTTGAAACTCTACACAAGAATGAGGACCAAAGGAGTAAATGCAGGTTTCAAAGGATAAGGGCAAAAAGATCATGGGATTTTTACTAGACCACTTCAGACTCAATGCACAGAGACTTCCAGCTACCTTGAAAAGGATATCCTATAACACATATGATGCAGCTCATCACTCTATGATTTATTCAAGAGAAAAAATCCCACCTGAATGACTTACATTAAAATAAAGTATGAGAGGTGTTGCTTTTTTTGTTTATTTGTTTGTTGTTTTTTTTTTTTTTCCCAATAGTTGCATCCAAACCTTTTTTTAGTCCTTCACACTTGGACACAGACCTGATCACATATAGACAACGTCAGATTCAATACAATGGGAAGCTGACAAGGCTGGGGAATGTGTGTAAATGAATCAGTACTCCAGAGAAGTTATAAGGTGAAAGATACAGATAGTTAACCTTTTGAACTTGAAAACACATTTATGTAAATCTGAAATCTACTCAGGACTTTTCAGGATTCTGATGTATGGAATGAGGAATAATATTTACTCCTGTGTATGGAAGTACAAACATAGGCACATATTTCCTAAACTGTCTGTGATTTGAAGTGATCAATTTTACAGAATTTGGCAAAGTTTGTGTGGTACGTGTTCAACTCCCCTTATGTGCTGGAGAATATGATCAGCCCTATACATCTACAGAAAACATATCCACACTTGTTGAGTACGAATACAGATGAAGAATTATATTGTCATGTTTTAAAACGCTAAAGAACAGCTGAGTAATAAATACTTACTTTTAAAGCAGAATAATTTTTTTTTTTTTGTGAGGGAGGAACCCCAAATATTCTCTTAAAATAGAATAAATGTTGCTATATATAGATTCTTTGCATTTCAGTTTTAAGTGGCAGATTTTAATTAATGTTTAGAGCATGTGAAATGTGACTTGGGGAATCTGCTGTGTACAGATTGTGAATTCTGATCAGTTTTATGAAAAACTCATGGCAGAGGCATTTTGTGTGTTTTTAAAGTACCAAAAAAAAGAAATTCCTGCATTATTTTGTTACAAGAATGCTCTATTCCTGGTCATGCTCTTTTCCTTCATCTGCATTAGCAAAATGTTTCCTCATTCCAAGGACTTAGATTACTTCATCTGACTGTGTAGTCTTTAAAGTAATCTCAAGTAAATTTTCTCTTTCCTTGAAATATTTTTCATTTTCTTATCTCAACATTAAACACCTTTGCTACATTCAGTCTACAGAGGTTACTAACAGCCCTTTCCAGAAACCAGAATCTTTATGTTTGTTTCCATATTCTCTTCTTCATGTGAAGCCAAATAATACTTGCTTGATGCACCATGGCTCTCTTTAAAAATAAGCAATCCTTATTTAAAGTTTTCGATGCGGATTTTCCCCAAAGAGACTGATGGGAAATGTGGGGACATGGTTTTCAAAAATCCATAGGGAACACAGAAGTAATGAAGACTGAGGCTTAAAGAAATTTGGAGTCTCTTGAGTCCTCCTATGAAGGACTACTTTATCCTCAAAATGGAGTGACAGTAGCAAAGACAGGACAAAGAAATGCCACGTGTGCCTCTTTACTACATCCTTGTGGCAAAGGTTATTAGGACACAAGTAACACATATTAAATTAGAATGTTTGTCTTTTGACTGGCATGATCTGATTCTGGCTACTGGATCAGCTTCAATCTCAAATGAGAATCATATTTCTAAAACTTGATTTGCAGTGTTGGCTCCCAGGAAACTGACACTAATGGGAGCAAGATAAACTATGTAAAAGAACCATTTAAAGAAATGCTGGGGTTTTGTTTGTTTGTTTGGGTTTTTTTGTTTGGTTGGTTTTTGTTGTTGTTATTGTTGTTTTTGTTTTCCTTTTAGTCTGGTTGAATACTTTATGAAAAACTATCCTGATTTTCCATAAAGCAAGACAGGAATTCATAGTAGAACACTGGCAGAATCTGGGACTTTCAGACCTTTTTTAGTGCCTCAAAAAATCAGTTCCTAAAACTGCTCACTGGACCTGCACTATCTTGAAGTGGATGTGACAGCTCTCACACTGTCCTCCAGAGGAAACTGTTCTCTGAACAAAAATAGATGTTAAGTGGTGCAAGGAGGGTTTTGATTTATATCCCATAGTGAGTAGGAGAGTTAGAATCATAGAATCTTTTAGACTGGAAAAGACTCTTATGACCATTGAATCCAAGTGTTAACCTAAAATTGCCATGTCCACTACTAAACCATGTTCCTGAGCACTGCAAGGGGAATTTGAAAGGAAGTGCCACTATGTGATATGTTCTGAAATATTACAGCTGGGTTGCGTTCTGTATGAGAATTGAAACAAAATATTTTAAAATTCTCTGAAATTCTCTGAAGGAAATTTACTTTGAAGTTTAATTAGTTGGCTAGAAGCAGTTTGTTTCAAGAATATTGAGGCATTTAATTCTGAGGTTGACAATTTTTGCACTATAAAATATAGTAAAACACAAATAAAATATTCAAATTTTTATAGATTTTAAAAAATACGTTGATCTGCATACACTGTCAAAAATAATTCAATCCTCTGGGGAATTTTCTTCCTTTTTCGTTTTCCAAAATAAAATTTTGGGAAAGCTGACCTGATTTTACAAGGGTTTTGAAGGTACTGCATATTCTGATGGGAAATGGTTTGTTGGGAATGTCCCTGAACAGCTCTGGTAATGAGTTTATCCATGAAACATTTGCTGAACAGGTAATGTCCACTGAATTGAATTTCTCTGTTTCCTTTATAACACACTGATCTTCAGATTCATTATTTCATTTGTTTACTTTCCTGTTTTATGGCTAAAGTGAAACTAATCAAGGAATAAAAAAACCAGGACAGAATACTATATTTACATGCAGTTTACATTTTCTTATTTGAAGATCTGCAAGCTTTTCAAAATTATGGCAATAGAAAATTAACTGTTCTGTTGAAGGATGCTGGGAATTGCTCTCAATCCCACCAGGGAAGAGTTTTATCTTTTGAAACATGAACTGACTTTAGTTTTTATTCTAATTAAGTCTGTTAGTAGAAGGAGGAAAAAAATACCTGCCAAGAAATTATCTGTGAGACCAGTCAGTTCATTAAAAATAAATAAATAAATAGATAAAGAAATAAATAATAATTGCCCATTCTGTCTCTGCAATATATCACAAAGGGGAGAAGAGATTATAAAGAGGAAAAATAAAGTGATTACTTTTATTCATTATAAACTGTACTTCAAGTCATTCTAACAAAATAAAAGCCACAAGTTTCTGATTCACCTAGGTAAATTCTGAATATATCAATTTTATGTCTTTAGAAAATGAATCACTTTGCTGTATAACTTTTTTATCTTTTTCATTGCCTTGACAATGTAGAGCACTGAAATGGTAGGAGTGGAGTATCAGAAATAATTAGTGATCCTTACTCTGTCACAAATGTCCTTGTGGTAACACCATAGGTTACCACCAGTTCCTAAGAGAAAATTTTCAACACTGCTCAACTATGATTTATCTTTTTGGTCTTGCCTCTCCCCCTACCATCCCCTCCAACTACTCAGTGTTTGTGCTGCTCCCACTGCAGATAATTGTGAGCTGCATGTAGCAGGGGCACAGAGCAAGGATAGCCTCTGTTCCTAAAACCTCTCAATCAGATGGGGAGCACAAAGACAAAATTCCACCTTGCTATTTGCAGGTTTGGCTCATGTGTACCTTAATCACTGTCCACTGTTCTCTGCCAGGACAAGGAGAATTTTGAAGAAGAACTTCCAGTAGATCATGGTTTTAGTACTTCTGTGTTCCTGTGTAATCTGCAGGCACCCATATCCTGGGAATGTTGTGCAAAAAGGCTCAGTGAGATTAGAAAACACATAGGAAAGATAGCTGAAATTATTCAAAGCTGCAACAACAAGGAAAGGAATAATCCAGTATCCATGCCCAATATTGCACTTTGTTGGGGACATAGGGGATTTCCACAAAATGAAAGACTCTGTCTTTATATTAAGGGAGGAGAAACAATGGAATTGAGTGTCTAGAGCAGATTTGGAGTCCCCAGTTTGGGCATTAAAAAAACCCCAACAAAATATGAATAATACCTGTTGTAAAAGCAGATACAGCATGGCAATTGGATCAAAGAGTGGAGAGAAGATCTCTCCGGTTCACTTCAAGCCTATCTCTCATAATTCTGGGATTGCCATTTTATGAGCTTGTGGGAGCCAGAGGGAAGTCAATGCTTCCAGCTGAATTACAGCTTCTCATCACTGACTGGGCCCCCTCATGCTCTCTGGATCCATTCGAAGGAAGCATGCACTGCAGATGTGTATTTGCTTTCCAGTGTGTTTTCCTCTTTCTAATCCAAGTTTGCTCAAGTTTGGATGTATTAGAGGTTTTCCAAACCGGGTACATGCATGGCATGTAGCACTTGGCCCTGTGCCTTCCTTGTGCTCTGCATGTTGTCCTTCTAGCCCTAGGATACACTCCCTATGTTGCCTTTGCTGGTGTAGGCACACTGGTGTGATTGATCTGACAGCCAGAGTGACCTGGGGAGGGCAGACTTTTAGTTCCAGAGGGCCTCAGGAATAACCAATGGCTAAGCATGTGAAACACGTCGAGTTCAATAATTGCTGGGCTGCTGCTGAGCTCTGTAAAAACACTCCTCTTGCTGAAAGGCAGATTGCCTTTGACTGGCACAGGCTCATGGAAGAGCAGAGCCATTGCTCCCTCCAGGGACATCCGAATTTCATGTCTCTGAATAGGGCTTTCCCAATAAAAAGGGATAAGGGATGTTGAAAAAGGCCACCATGGGGTTACTTGCATTCCTGCGGCAGCCCATTTTCTTAATCTGCTCCTTGCCTCCCAAATGTGATAACATAGAGGTATTGCCATTTTCTGGACTGTTTTAATGAAGCCAGTAGCTGGAACAGCTAGCCAGGTCTCCTTATCTGTATGGACCTTTAGCAGCAACTTTAGTAATTTGAAAATTATATGAGTCTTCTGAGACATATGTTAAATATTTTCCTTTGGGATCCTTCAGAGCTGTATTATGCCTGTAAATTTTGCTAGGGACAGGGTAGAATAGCTTGTCTTCCTGTGTGATTCTCCAGTCTGCATGTTGGATATCCATATGGTGTAAATACTGTTGCTCCATTGACTTCACAATAATTTCCTACTGAGACAGCTGCATCTCCTGGCTGTGTACAGCAAAAATTAAGACTTGAATGAGAAATATATGAGGGAAATTCAGCTTCTGTCAGAAGCAGTATCAGTGGGCCAGGGAAAACAACTTGCAAGTTTGGAGTATAAGGGGATATTTATCCTCCCAAACCAGATGCTTTTGACAGCAAAATTACTACAGTTAACAAGTTCAGTGCTTTGTTAAATCTCAGCCTTGTATTTCTGGAATCAGTTTACTGGGCTGAAAATATTTTGTCGGCAAAGACTAGGGGCTGGGACTTTATTTCCCCCACTTATCTCTGGCTATGAAGCTGCCATCTATTCTTCATGCATGTACTATCCTTCTCTTGTCCCTTCTTCTACCAGGTAGAATCTTAGGTGATCTGAGGTGGTCCAAAGTAATCTTAGTTTAATTCTAATAATGAGAATGGTTAGGAATATGACCTTTTCCTAATTTAGATTGAGTACTCCAAACTGTGCACTGACTTTAAGTTCAATTGTGGCAGAAGTTCATGGTGCTAGTATTTCTCAATGACATCTTTGGCTATTTAGACTACTAGTGTCCTACGGGTCATCTTTACATTTCTTTAGCTTAGCAGTTTGAGAATAAGTGGTTTGCTCAAGTTTATAATTCTCACAGCTGCTTTCCTGGGATTGAATCCCACAATGTATGGAAAAATACCCTTTGCTTCTTAGAAGTACTCCTTGTTATTTTTTTCCTAGTGGCCTTGCTAAGTCTTTTTGACCTTCAAAACAGAGATGTAACCTGATCTTTTTTTGGTTCGGTGTTCAAACAACAAAAAGAGTCATTTTGAGTCAACTCAGAAAGAAAATTTGTTTGGTTTCTTCTCTCCCAGCTCCTGAGAATCAAAACTAAAAATAATTTTAGATTGAAGTGAATATCTTGGTTGACTCCAGAAAATGTTGGATACATTTTTTGCCACTATAGTAACACAAAGGAAATTTGGGAGCAAGTATTGAATTGACAAAGGAAATTAATTCGAAAAAGTGAATGTATCATGCTATATTTTTTTCTTTACCACCATTTTCTTGTCTCCTCAATACTGATGTTTGCAGCAGCTTTTGGGAAGTGCAAGCTGCAGGTTCAACTTCCCTCTCTCTCTGATTTTAAATATATTTTAAATACAGATTTTCTATCTCTCTAGCATGCCTATTGGTGCATTTCAATCTCGCTTGCTGAAGCTGCTCCACTTTTTGTAAATAATTGAGTATTCATTCTGACAGACAGGGAAATCAATGTGAAAGCCTGGTTCTTTAGTTTGTGGGTTATGACATTTTAGCTTGGAGGTATGAAAGTCAGTTGAAGTCCTTGCTTCAGCAATGGTTTAACCACTTCTGCTGGCTACCAGGCTTTGGAAAGAGACCTCACTCCTAGAAATATTGGAATGCCTGATAGTATGAGTACTCTTTTGGTAATAAGGGAGACTGATCAAGCTCTGATGAACACAGGGAAGAGGAGAAATAGAAAACAACTTCCTGCCCTCCGGCCACAAGTGTTTCCATGAGGGGCAGTACCAGTTTGCACTGCATGGTTCTCATGGGGCTGCCATAGTGTTTTGGTGGAGTTTATGAAATGTTACGTTGCTTTGTCTGATCAACAGTGCTTGTCTAAGCTGAGCTGAAACCACAAATGGTTTCAGATGTTCCCAAATTCATTCTTCGGTGTAAAGAGACATCAAAGCAATGTCTAGCATTAATTCAGAACTCTTAGATTTAATTTGATAGGATTTTTTTAGGTACTAGTGGAGTGAAGGAGAGGCTATATAAGGAAATTATCAACTTGATTATTTTGTTTTTGGCATGTGAATTAAAAAAAATAATCCAATTTCAGTCTTGTTAGGCCTCAAGACAGTCATATTTTAGAAACAATAAATGTGATCACGAAATGCTTATAAGAACTTTGAAGATGTAAAGTGCTAAAAAACAAAGAAAAAACAGAAAGAAGTTCTAAGTTCATGTCAAAGGAAAAGTCTCCAAAATTTTGACAGTTTGACAGTCTGACAGTCATTTTCCATTCTGGGTGCTCCAGTAAGTAATATCCCAGACTTCCTTTTAAAGGCACACCAAACAAATGCTGAGTCTGTATACCAGTGAATTTATTTAAAATAAGAAAAGGTATTTAAAGTTGGGAGATAACAAGCTCATGAAAAATTATTTTGCTATAAATAGCTCAATGCAAAATATTTTTAGGAGAGCACATGTTCAAAACCCTGAAGACTGAGAAAGGCTATATGGGTCATTGAGTCCACTCACTATCAGTAATATCAAATAATGAAATTATACTATTGAAGGCTAGTCCAGAGATCACATGCTCACACATCTTTATACCTGTCATCCAAAAATGCCTCCCAACAACCCTATATTAATTAAAGATCCAGATTATAAGTGTAGCATTCCACAGTCCTTTTTCAGTGTTTTGCTCTTGAGGGACACCAGGACAGCTACATCTTGGCATTACTGCCCATGCTTCAGGATAAGGAAGAAAGAAACCGCAAAGGTTCCTAATAATTTAACCTGAGGAAAAAAAGCCCTTTGAAATTGCATGGTCAATATATGCTTGAGGATAGGAGACCTAGAAAGCACTGCACTTACCTACCTGGATCTTGTTTTATGACACCTCATTTTATAAATCTTTTATGCAAAATCCTATGTTTGAGCTAGTCACAGAGACTACCTTAAAAAAAATGCACAAAAATGAACATTTCTGGAATGAACATTTTGGTGGTTTGGTATCTAACATATCTTGGTGTGGGCTGTGCATTGGAAGTGACTCTAAAGGAAACATTTGTTCTTGGCTCAAATGTAGGCATCAATACCCCAGGGGTACTCCAACCATTTTAATTAAACTTATTTTATGCCAGGATGCCCACCTAAGATGTCTGCCTGACAACTGAGACATCATTCTTTAAATTTCTTTGAACTATAAGTGTCCAATCTTCATCAGTTTTGCCTCTTTTATTGTTGCCTGTTCAGAGCACAGGAGGTTAGCAAGGCAATGCAAGTGTTTGCTTTACAGAACATTGATTCTGAAAAACTCTAAGGTAGTGGAAAAAACAAAAAACTGAAGACAAAGAGAAGAAAACAGAAAGGGAAATAAACATTCAGCTGTGTAAAATGTCCTATTATGTGACTTAAGATTATTGAGAAATAATAATAATCTTGAAGCACAAAATATGCCATTTGCTTTATTGCTGAAAAGCTGCAAATTTATCTCCTTGAGAGTTTAAAAAGTCAATTCTTTAATGAACAAGAAACCCTGCTGATGTTATATTCTCTCCCTTGTTTCTGTACTGTTATATGCCAAGTTATTTCATTAAACTGAGAATGTAATACAACACTATTTAAAATTTTGGAGTCTTATTTTATTAAAGCTAATATTCAGAAGTTACTGGGAGAATGAGAAGGCAATTGTTTCAATTGCATTAAAGCAATGGTAATGTTAATTTCAACTCCTTTTTTAATTCTTGCCTTACCAGAACCCTATGCCAATCAAGAAAAACTCATTAATCCAGTTAACAAGCATAACAACAGGTTTTTTTGTGGAATCAAGTAGGCAGAACTCTGCTACACATTGCCCATTAGCCCAATATCCTCTGCCTTTTCCTGTGAAAAGCTTATAACTCCACTTGGTAGAATATTTTCTTGAATTAATATCATAATGAAGTGCTCCTTTCCCATTAAGCAACAGCGAAGAAAATGGCCTTTGGACAATTTCACATGGTGTCTCTGAATTCTTTGAGCACAGACAGTATTTCTTTAACATGTCTTTCAAGAAAAGAAAAAACAACAAAACACATCAAAGCAAAGATGCAGAGAGGAGAAGAAATTTGTCTCCTCACAAATCAGCTAAATAGCTATCCAGCTATTCCAGGCAACAGGGTATGGCTGGGGATGGTGCATGTGTTGGAAGTGTGATATTTTTCATGCCCTACAGATACACAGGAGATGGGCCTCCACTACTTTAAGGACAAGATTCATCAGTCAGGTAAGGAGTGCCACCTCAAAACCATAACTGAAAAATAAGGATATTTGAAAGTACCTACTGACTTTCAGTCAAGAATAGGTTGCTTTAAGTATAAGTCACCTCTTAACAATTTTTCTATATTCTCACTTCTCCAGTTTCTCCAATTTAGGCAATAAATCTTTAGAGATGTAGTATTCATCACCTCCACAATTTCTTTCATTATGACAAGCAAGGACTTCTCAGACACACAAAGTATTCCTTAATATCCTCCATGATGTGGAAACACTTTACATTTTAACTGGAGGTCAGAAAATACGGCCCCAGATTTTGATTTTCTCTTTCAATATCATAATAGTTGCTTAAAACTGAGTGCAAGCTGTAAGTAAATTGTTGGAAATATAGGCTCAGCATTTGATAGATTCACATATTCCCATTTCCTTTAGGCGGTCTTTCCCCCAAAGAGATTTGAATAATTGAGTTCTACTGGCAGAAAAACAATACTTAAGTTCACATACAGATGTACTCATGCCCAGAGTGCAATACTCACCAAACTGAGAAAATTAAATAAAGTCACATGCTTCACCAAACCAATTACGATGTACCAATGCAGGTCAGGTAGCATGCACTGTATATCAAAGGCTCACAGGGAATTGTTCAGGTTCAATCCATGAAAAAAAAATATTTACCAAAATGATCAGATGATTTTGATTAACAAATACACTGGAAAGTAGATTTGCTACCGGATATTCAGCAAGCAGAAAATAAGCTTACATTCAGCAGATGAATTATTCATTGTGAATTATTTGCTCAGTTCTAATAATTACAGCAGGGAAAAATTAATTAATGTTACAGCAAATACTTTAATTTTTATAATAAAAAGATTGATCATTGAAATGAGTCTCAAAAAGAGATTTCTAAATGAAAGAAAGAATGAGACATGAGCAAGAATAATATGAAGCTTCAACCTGAATAAAATGTACACCTGTGAATAATTTTGCACAGCTGTAATTCCATATACACATAGTTCCAGTAGAGAACTTGGACATTTAAATAGTTTCTTACTTTCCTTGGCATTATAAGAAATGTCTTTTTCTTAACTATGGCTTATAGATGTATTCAGAGGATGGTAATCTAATATTCTTGTATTAAGTCCAGGTTTAGTTTTGATTATTTACTGCTAATTTTATTGTAATTTCTTTGTTTCTTGCAGTCACAATCCTAGAAGTTTTATTGAATGGAGGTATTCCCAGAAATGAAGCAACCACAAAATTAGTGTTGAAGTCATTGAACTGGCAGTATGAAGACTATCAAGAGACTGGTGACAGGAAACTTTTGCACTGGCATAAGAGGAATATTCTCATTCAATCTTAAAAGGAGATAATGGAAAACAATGACAGTGAAAGCTGCTTTATCTCACCTACACTTTTACTGGTAAATTAAAAAAAAATACATAGATTGTGCTGGACGAAGGATCTTCCATGTAGGAATAGTTTATAATAGGATTTTATTTATTTTAATTATTGTATCAATAACTTTACAGAAGGGTTATTCAGTTATAGAGATTAATTTCGGCAAACATCTGTTTTGAGGCATTCACAACTTTCATTGAACCAAAGCTGCTTTCTATCAAAGTGAAAATTTTCACAGAAAAATGTGGCAATGAATTTTTTCATGTTTTCATGAAAATAAAAGTGGCTTGTTTTTGTAAAATTTGGCATCAAACGTTGTTAAACAACATATGTTTTAGAGGAAGAACTGTAACAATATTAAATCAGTTTAGGTTGGCTTTGCTAACTTTTTATCAAGTGCCAAATCTTTTCCTGACCAAGTCTAATAGAATCTCCTGATAATTTCTGTAGGTTGTTTAAAACTTGAATATAAAATGCTTTCTGCTGCTGTAGAGCTGATTGAGAAGTATACACTTAATTCCTCTGCTGTGTTGTTTAACTAACAGAAGTTCTATGCCATTATATGTTATTAAACTCATAATTTAAACCTGTGCTCCAAAAACACTTTGTGAAAACATGGGTTCCCATCAGCATGCAGCTGCTTTAGAGCTGAATATCTGTTTTATGGTTATGACTCAACAGGGTGGAAGACAAGAGCAGCACCCGTCAACATGTGTATGCCAAAAGCTGTCCCAAAAATACAAAAATAGAGATAACAGTGGAATTAGAGATCCACTGTGCTGAGGAGCCTAGCAACACATAGCAAAGGTGTCTCTGCTCCAAAGATTTTTCCACTATGATATAATCCAAAACCACATCATCATCATGAAATGAAGAAGCTCTGCAATGGAAGGCAGAGATAATAAGACCTTACAGGTCTTATTACACAAAATACTTACATGCCTGGTTTCACAGGCTTATGTTTAAAAAGTGAAAAATACATCAGGAACAAGGGACATTAAATATGTCAGGATCCCTACTGGCTATCTGCCTAAATGTTAGTCAAAGTGCTTGTTAATGCAGCCTGAATTCAAAGAGACGCAAAAAGCTGCTTGAAATCAGAGTTCAAACAAATGCAAGGCAAAAGGATTTTCTACAGACTCCCGTTCCTTTTTCCCAGGGAAACTCTGGCCGTTGGGTCTGTCCAAATTTAGAATATGAAAAAGTATTTTTTTTTTTTTGGTAATGTGTATTTCCTGGCTTCTGTCCCTTATGGAGCAATTAGCCTCATCTGTGTGCCCTGATACCGTTTCCCATGGCAGATCTCCACAGCAATCTCTGCAGTAAGTCAGACATCTGCTGAAGTCACTTGCTTCTGTGATTTCATTTAACCCTTTTCTTTGCTACATGAGAAGGACATACAGCAGAGCACCAAGAGGACTCAGAAGCACTGGCATTAATTCCATCCAGAACAATTCTTTGTAGAGCCTCAAATGTGATGTTTTAATCCTCTGAGCCTCATTTACTAGATATGCCACATGGCAATTCCTGTTTTCAGTTTGAAGGTAGCATTTGGGATCAGCAGCTCTTTTAGCCCTCTGCCTTCCCCTCCTCTGTTAGCCTCCTCTGTCAGCAGCATGTGCCCTGCTGGATCCCCTCTATGCTCCTCTGAAGCATGTTGAAAGTATCTCTGCCTGTGTGCCACGTTTCTCCTTTTCACATCTTTTGTCTCTTCTTTTTTTCTTTTTTAAATGAAATTTTGCCTAGCCAGTGGCAGCTGTTGGATCTTTAATTGGCATTGGAATACCTCTCAAATAACAAGACTGTGCCACATAGAAAATATCAATGTTTCCATAATATTGTGACTTGGCAACCGATATATTAGCTTGGGAGGCTTTGTGACACAGGTGCTACAAATCATCCCTTTAATTTTCCTTAAAAAATACAACTCAAGAAAGAAGATTTTTTCAATCACAAAGCTACACATTTCATTAGTATTCTCATTACAGTTCATACTACTTATTTATGGAGTGCTCACAAGTCTGATAAATGCTATACGGCTCTGCAGACCTTAGGAGCAAGCTTTACATACGACAAGGCAAGAGAGACCTGAACAATAGGTGAATCAGTCAATTTATTTTTGTATTAATTGGATCTGTAAGGAAAACTGAAGAAGAGAAAAAATCCCTTTGCTATTCAAGTATCTCTAAAACTTCCACCGACTTTAATGGCATTAGAATTGAGGCTTTAAAGACAGCCTCGTTCTCTTTGAGAAGCAATGACAATAATTTCTCACTAAGACTCTGTAAAACCTCCTGCTTATTTTTCCTTTCTGTACCTTTTCTAGTAAGATTTTTGTGTCAGCTTCCCAAGCGTGCCTAGTGGGGAAAGCCTGATTTTCACTTTCAGTGGATTGGTGGTGCCTAACTAACAATAATAAAAGCGGTTTGTGTCCCTGAACCCTCTCAGGAGCATTGCAGCCTGTATAGGGTGTTATGCATTGCAGCTCAGCCTTTTGAAAGTGTCCACGGAAACAGGGCACAGAGCCTTGTCAGCCGCTGTTCAATTCTTCAATTAAAATGTGAGCTGTCTCTTTTATAGTTCTGTGTTTTGTCTCCATTCCTTATTGCAGCACTTCTACCTGATGCAGGATATTTTAACACTTGCTTTCTGGCAGTCAGTTATATATTGAAGATTTTTTTGTCCTCTAGGAATGAGCTCTGTTGTTTTGATTGATTTTTCACTCTTTTTATTACCTGCAAAATACTAGATTCTGAAAGTAATAGCAACCATCGTTAAATAGTATAGGAAATAAAAGATACTTCAGTTGTCTTAAGGCTGTTTCAATCTCCTTTTCCCTTTCTACAGAGGGACATAAGTTTGTCTATGGCTTAGCAAAAAAAGAAAAAAGCAAGCCTTTTTCAATGTAGAGGTTTTTTTGTCCTTTAAAGGCAAGCTTGAAAGGCTATATATTGTCTGAATAGAATAAGAAAAAAAAGTTAGGCTCTTAGAGTCTACTTTATTCTGCCCACTACATTTATTCCTGCTGTTAGCAGGATTAAAATTTACTACTAGAGAGAGGCATAAATAAAGACATGTTCTTGGAAAATATATGCAAATGTGAGCACACCTTTCAAAACCTCATTTGGCAGTTCAAATGCCTAAGTGCCTGAGCTAGAAGCTACTGTAAAATTGACTGCAAGGTGGAGAAAATGCATACAAAATAAGCCAGAGGAAGAACAAGGCTGCAGTCCACAGAATACCAGTCCAGGATAGCATCCTCTAGGGTACAATGCTGTATATTTGCCTTGGTTATGTTTGTGGGAGGGCATTTATCTTTTCAGGATAGTTAAAATTTGCTGGATGGGGAGCTGAATCTGGATTTTAGGACATAGTCCCCCTCTTAGGAATTTTTCCCAGCTGTCCTTCCAGCAGTGGTAAATAACCTTGCAGGATGAGCTATGGAAAAGTCAGATTGCTGCTGGAAGAGGAGAGAGACAAAGGACTAAAGCTGCTTCTGGAAAGGGTGGGCAGTGAGTTGACAGCATCATTTTCCATGTCTGGTCCCAGGGGAGAAGACTAACAGAAGGTGGCTGTAGAATTTGCTTTTGGAGTCCTCCAAAATCAATAACCCAAGTCTGTATTCAGCACCAGGATTTCCAAGGCAGGTAATTTAATATGGCTCTGAAATCCTCCTGTTTAAGTACCCCAGCTGTGGATGTTTGAAAATTGCTTGAACTCTCAGTCCTTGACATGCAGCCTTGTTGGGAGCAGATTCTCTAGTGATCAGTTTAAATTTAAATTGTACCCAGATACTTAACCCTCAGAGGGCTGGGCACACCTTTATCACACAGAGCTGGTCCTGGCAATCCACACCACTCCTGGGTCCTACTGCTGGCCACCGGTAAGCAGAGATATGAGAGAGGAAATGGTGTGGTGGCTGATATGCCCTGTTACACAGGTGCTTGATCTCTTTTCTGGGCACCTTGTGAGTTTAAAGGCCAGGGTAATTTAGAACAGCCAGTGGAGTGCTCAGACACAGGCCAAGGGAATGCCTTTCACAGAGCAGCAGACCTTTCTGCACAACAGCCTCAACCTGTGCAATTTGATTGCACCTTAGGAAAAAAACCCTCTGAATGACAAGGGCAATGACCTGAACCTGGATTAAAATAGACTGAAAGCTGGTTTTAATCCTCCCATTATTTCCTCTCAGAATGATTTCTACAGAGGGGCCAACCTGTGAAAAGTGTATCTAGTTAGAATATATTTCATTCTTCCTTATGTGTTTATTTGCATTATTTTCCAGGCATGTGAATGAAAGACGTGAATAATGTGGTTTGAATGCTTCAGTGACTGGGTCTTTTAAATAAAACCAAGAGGGGATTGATCAGTGTCACAAAGAGCTAAAGAATCCCTTAAACAGCAGCTCACATAACTGTGAATTGCATAATTCAACGCTATCCTGGGGCATCTTTAAATGATGCATAGATTTTGTTTTCTTACTTTACATTTTTGAGAGGAGAAAGTTAGACGGAAGTTTGTCATTGGCCACAGTGGCACTGAGAGGTACGAAGTGTTTCCTTGAAGGAGAAGATGCCACCCATGACTGCCTGCTGTCTGAAGCAGGGAGGGTGGGGGAAGCAGCTCAGCTCCGTTCAAAGGAGCCGCTGCCTGAGCGACGCCTTCTCCCTGGTCAATTAAGATACGGGGTGGAAAGGTAATGGAGGGAGACAAGCTGGCTTTTAAAGCCACTATCAGATATTGTTAGTGAGGATGGCGTGAGCATCCCCGGCTTGCAAGCCCAATCGCTGTCTGGTGCCGGAGGGCTGCCGGAGCCTCGCAGAACTCCAATGCTCCCAGTGCTGCTTCCGTGCAGCCAAACCCAGAGTGCCAGGCATCAGATGGCGAAAGGCAGCAGGGACGGTGAGGAAATCCGAGATAATGATTTTATTTGTTCAGGACATTTAAGTTTTTTAAATTGGCAAATTAAGACAACATAATTAGTTAACAACACACAGCATTTGCTCAGCCCGTGTGTCTGAAGAGCTGGCATCATTAAAATAACACCTGTGGATTATGTCTAATTACCGAATTTTTTGAGACAGAGGTATACATTTTAATTTTCTGCCTTTTAAAACTGAAGTCAGAGTTTAACAAGTTGATATTTATGAGAGAAGAGATTTTAATTTGTAACGCGAGCAGCGGGTTGGGTTTTTTTCCCCACAACAGCCACAAGGTGGCACAGCCCGCCCGCAGTTCGCCTCAAGCAGGGACGGGGATGGGAAGGGGGATCGGGATTGGGATGGGAGTAGGATTGAGGTGGGCATGGGCCGGAGCTGGGGCTTGGCTAGGGGCCGCTGCAGCCAGGGCGAACAGTCGTGTAAAAACAAGCAGGAGAAATGGCAGCGTGGAAAACGGTGATGGAGGCAAGAAGACTCCTTCAGGTACGGAGCTGGGCTGTGTTCATGACCCCCACTCGCAAACCTAGGCGGAAATTGCTCGATGTAGGGAAGGAAAAGGTTCCTGTAAGCGGTGGTGTTAGGAGAAAGGATGCAGGGAGAAGAAGGTGTCTGTGTGATCTCTCACCACTGTGCCAGTGTGTTACATCTGGTGTGAGTGTATGACTGGGGGTGCAGTGTTCAGTCTCTGTCTGAGCTCCCTTTGCAGCTTCATTAGAGATATTGTAGGGTTTGATAAGTTTCTGGGTGAGAAAAGTGGGCCACACCCCCAACCCCCCCGCCCCAAATCTGTCGTGCATGGCAAACATCTTCTTTGGCATGCAGCAGATTGGAGTCATACAGGGATTGATTCTGGAATGCCCTTTCTGTAACCACATTGGGGCAGAGACTTGCTTTGTTCATGTTCAAGGCAGTGGCAACTGTGCTGGCAGTGCTTAAACAACACATGGCTTTTCATAATGGAGCCTAATTTTAAGTACACTTCAGTGATACACTGCCAATAGATTAGCATGGGGCATCCCACCAAATTATTCCCTGTAGCTTATGATAAAATACATTTTCTAAAGCAACAAGCATTTGAAGAGAGGAGGGAATGGTGAATGCACTTATTTGATTACCCATTTAAAAAAAATGTTCTTTCAAAGCATAGAAAGGAACTTGGCAAGTGAACTGGTGGGAAAGAACAGATTCCCTGATGTGTTAGGGCTCTGCTGCCTGTGAGTGGGGTTATGGATCCCCTGTGAAGCATGACTTGCAAGGGATGCAAGGAATCTCCTTTCTCCTCAAATACAGGGATTTTCTAGACACCACTCTATACCATCTCTGTACTGCCTTATCTCAATACAGAGGTAGTTTGGAAAAAGGAATGACCAAGGCAAAGCTCTGGTCTCCCGTAGCAGTTCTGGTGCTCCTGGCTGGATCTTACACAGAACCACCATGAAGGAGCTGTAAGGCAGCAGCTCTGGGAGAGTTTCTGCCTGGCAAATGGGAGTGGTGATTGAGGCACTGATAAAGTGGGTGTCTTTCCTGAGGGCCTGGGGCTTACTGCCAGATTCAACAGCCAGTGTGTGTATAGCTGTCTCTTCCAAAAGAAGAAATAGGGTATAACACACCCAATGCTTCTTAGTTCCATCAGTACAACATTTCATTCTGTATTTTCTGATCCTGAAGGCTGTATTACAGGTGGGTTAGGTCTTTCAGGTACAAGTAGCACAACAGAAACCTGAAATCAAGCTTTTTCTTCTTCTTCCTTAGATACTTGGGGAAAAAGATTAGTTCAGATCGTGTGCTCATCTACAGTGCAGCTGCTGATACAATTCCATCATCCCTGCAGGTATCAAATATGCAGATGATTGGATCCCAAGGACTGTGCCTGGCACATGTGCACCTACACCCTACCCAAACCTCCTCTTTCCAGGGTATGAGGTACCTTGAAGTGAGCTCAATCCACTGCTGACGCTGTGTTACCAGCCGCTAAAAGTGATGAGATCCCAAGGAACAGCAAACATAATTAATTGAGTATGGCCCAGGGTTTAGCATACACCTTCAGGGGTTTGGTGGCCTTTTTGTTCTGTGGTTTGGTGTTTTTTTTGTTGTTGTTGTTTTGTGTGGTTTTTTTTTGTTTTGTTTTTGTTTTGATGCAGTGACTGTTTCATATAGAGTAGGTATTAAATTTTGCATGCTCTATCATGGACACTTATGACAACACAGATGGTGTTCAACAGGCATTCCCTGGCAGGAATAGCCCAGATATCTTCAGATTGAGAATGAATGACATCAGAAGTTGAAAACCACACCAAAACTTCCATCAGGATGGGAGCAAAAATATAGGCCAAAGATGCTGGCAGAGGGGCCTTTTGGCCCCTTTCATAAATTACCATTTGTAACCTATCACACTTGGTTTGCACTCCCTCCCAAATGCTGAAATTGTAAATAGTAAGACCTACTTAATCAAAATGTATGTAGTCATAACCTGAATTTTAAACAACTTTTGGAATTTGCACACAAAAATCAGTCACGTAAATGTTTTTTAACGGGAACATTGGGGGTTAAAAATGACTAAGCAGAAATAGAGCCAAATGTCAGACTATATCACACTCATTCATTTCAATGCAATTGAATTCAGAAAATATACATTTCATTCCCCTCACCTGAACATTGAAATTTTACTTGTGAGGGTAGCACTAAAAAGTAGTCACATTTTAGTTTGTATAGCTCCATGGCTTCACAGCACAACTTGTAGCTTTGTAATTAAGGTACCATTTCTTTTTTCCATTTTTTTTTTGGAGCGACACTAGTAGTTCCTATGACTATAGGATTTCAGCCTGTATTTCTTGATCCTGAAGATAAACCATCCTGGGCAGTGCAAAGGGGTTAGGCATAGATCACTCAGGAATTAACAGGTTAGTTAGTTTCAAGTGATTGAGCTTTAAACAGCATTTGGATTATCCAATGCTAAAGCATCTCAAGCTGTAAATCACAGTGATAAAACACAGTGAATCTTGAGGGTATATAATTTGCAAACCTTCCCTAATGATTTTAAAACCTCCCAAATGAATTGGTATATTGACACAACTCTGTCCACAGTGGGGAATATTTGTAGTTCAGCAGCAATAAATCCTAGAATAGTTGAGTAATCTTACACTAAAACTAACTCTGTAAACGTTATACATACCACTGTGCATTTTCAAGCCATATTAGCTTATTTAATAGCTCTAACAGAGAGTTGCCATCTATTATTGCTTTCTCCACTGGCAGGTTCACAGCAAGGGAAGCTGCAACTGCTCCACTCTCTTCATGGATCAGGTACCAAATTTTTGTGTAGGGACCCAGCTGCACACACTAGATGAAGGAACTGGGAGGTTTTTGCTCCAGCTCTGCTGGGGAGTATTGGCATAAGTTTTATATAAAACTTATTGCTGGTCCTCTGCCTCCTGAGAATTCACCTTTTCTGACTTATTGGTATCCTTTTTTTTTTTTTTTAAACACTGAGTCCTTTCTCTAAGCATAATCTTGGAGGAAAATAAAATAATTCCACCATATATTGACAGCTAGTAATTTATGCTATCTACAACTTGTTACAGGTTGTAGATACAACCTGTACAATCAGGAATATTGTCAGTATGAAAGAGACCAGGCTTTGATGGAAAAAGTCCAGATTTATGATGGAGTTTGAGATTCTCACAGTGTAGTATTCACTTATGGTATATGTTGATAGATTTAAAAGTGGCATCTCTGGTGTTGTGAATAAATGTAGCATGCTGCATGTAGCTGCAAAAGAACATTTCTTCTAATGAAATTATATACATAATTGACGCTATAGACCTCATTATATATGAAACAGTGGAATAGTTCTGAACTACTTGAGACATCTGTCTAAACAAATCAATGAGAAATCTTGGGGTTCTTTACTAAAAAAAACTTCTTATGATACAAATATAAGTCTTTTCTATTAAAAATGGTGATCTTGTTGATCCTTTTAACATTTACATTTTTAGAGATTGAATTAATACAGTAATGGCCTGATCAAAATTCCCTGTATTGTAATTACAAAGATCTGGTAGGGCTATATCCTTTTTCTAAACATTGTCACATCATTTTATGCTGATCCCTGATCCCACTTTCAATATATCTAGGATTACCGTACTGAACAGTACATAAAGCAAACATTACCTGCAATCAATACTATAAAGGCCTGTCTGAGTCAGCTGCAAGTGCACTTTAGAAACTGCCTCTTCTTAAATCATGGCATGGCACTGGAGATCAAACACAGCACTGAAGATGTTAGTCCCTGAATTTACATCTCAGGGTTTCATAAAAGGACATTTACAGTGGAAGACCCAGCAAAAAACTCACATACCCTGCACTTTAGCAGAAATGTCAAAGTCTGTTTATTCACCCTTTTGTTCCAATGGCCTGATCCTCAAATCTCACTGAAGTTGATGAAGTGACTCAGGTTATAATGGGGATTGGATTAGAAATTTATTGAAATAAGTGTAAATATTTCTATTTCACTAATATAAAGTTTCTCTCTAATCAATTATACCTCTCAAGTCCTCAAGATGTTGAGATTTAAGAGTATAATTGAAGTTTATTAATTAGTTTATGTTCTGAGAATGTAGTGTCATTTCTGTTTTGGCATCCTGTGATTGTTTTACCACATATCTGTGTAAATCAAAGCCATATATAAAGACACTTAGATTTCTCTACTATTTGCATATTGCTGTTGAAAAATACGGAAAATATTGCTTTCTCCTCTTCTTCTCCACAACTATTCTTTAACATTTTTCTTTACTACACAGATAATAGCAAGAAATAAAATAAAATCTGATTATAGTCTTTTTGAATTAAAAGATACAAATATCAAAAATATTGCTAAACAGAAAGGAAAAACTGGGTAAGCATCTGTTAAAAACTACGTGTAAAATCTCAAATGAATTGTGTATATTTTCACTGAGGACATATATCCTAATTCAGGAGAAAGTTGCTTACACTAACACACTGAGGTGTACATAAAATTCTCACCTTATTTAGCCCTGGTCAAAACATAGAAACTTAATTTCAAAATATATGTTGCAAAGTTGAGAGGGCAACATTAATTTTAGTGATGGAACTACCAGAAAACATTTGTTAGAGTGCTGTAAGCTAGTCTCTCTGGAGTTCCCCCTGAGAAGGGCTAATCTGCATGACTAATATTCAGAGTGTAATTCCCTCCCCTGGGCAAGACTTCCCAATGCACTGACAGGCCTTTCCCTGGCTGTTGCTTTGAGTGGTGTCTTCTCCACTCCCTCTGGTCCTGAGGGAATAAAGCTTAGTGGCGGACGATAAAACAAACAGGACATCAGCACGCTAAAACTCTCATGAGGGATAGCAGAACCCCAGACATATGCAGGTTGTCTGCACCACTCAGAGAGAAATAGCTCATTTCAGGTCGTTAAGGTGGAATATTTTAAACTTCATTCTCAAGAAAACGTAACTTTTGTGACTGTGACCATTATCTGTCTACCCATTCCTTTTTTCCTTTTTTTTTTTTTTTTGGCAATGCTGGCAAAAAACCAAACCAAAACAAAAAAAAAACCCAAAAAACCCAAACCAAACAAACAAACAAAAAAAAAACCAAAACCAACCAACCAAAAAAACCCAAATTAAATCCCTTCATATTTCATGAACATAGATAGCTATGTAGAGAAAAGGGGCCCAAGTAACAGAGAGAGAACATCTGAAATCCAGTTATCTCCTCTATTTTAACAAGGGGATTCCCATCACCAAACCCATCAGTCAAAGCACACCATAAATAGGGGCAAAACTCTGCAGACAGTTAAGGTACTGTAAGGAGAAAGTGTTTCGAGTGAACCCTTTAAAGTTCAGAGGAGAAAGATCTCCATTTTGCATAGCAAAGGACTAGACCTAATCAGTTACTGTCAGCAGAAACAGGTAGGCAGCCAGCACAAACGTGGAAAACAGCTGAATAATGGGAACAACATCCAGAATTCCAGGAGAGAAAATATCTTATAAAAATTAATGTAAGATATATGAGGAGATGCACCCACCAAGTTCAGTTATGAATCTGCACAGACACTGCTTCTGTGTACCTCTTTTACAAGAGCTGCAGCACATTATCAGTTTTGACCGACACCTGAAGAAGAAGCATACCCCATAAATTATAGTTCCACATGAGAAAAATGGCAGTTATCTTGGAATTTATTTCTACATTTGTTGCTGGACCAGCTCTATTTTTAAGTTACAGATCCAGACATTTTAGTATCAGTCCAGGCTCTGCAAAAGCACTGGTCCCTCCCTGAAGCAGCCTTGCAGAAATCCTCTTTCAAGAGCAAATGTGTTTATATAAACTAGTACAAAAGTAAAACAGAAGAAGAGTATTCTACTAAACTGTAGCTTTCTTATGAATTCCCTTCTTATGAGCTTTCTTTAAAAGGGAGTGCAGAAAGCAAAAGAGCTCTTTGCTTGTAATATAGTTCATCCTAATACATATATTTTCATTAATACCAAGACAATTTCCAATGACGTGCTTGTTTTTTTTTCTATCGTTTTTTTTTTTTTTTTGAGCTGAAAGCAATGGAACATTAAGAAAAGTGGGAAATGCAATAACTGCCGCAACGTGGAGGTTTTCTTTTTCTTTAAAAGAGAAACTATTTTTGACAGATTTCAAATATTATTATATTAGGAAAAAAGAAGAAAATGTCCTTTGGACTCCTCATATTCCTGAAGCAATTACAGTAATTCTATTAATGTGTTATGAGATGCTTTTCTGATTTGATCCAACATAATTGTACCAAATTGCTAGCATTTTCAGATTTCAGTCTCTAGTTCCCACTTAAATGGCTAAGCTTTTCATCGTCTCTGTTTTTTTTATGTGGGAGTCACCTCTTGGCTATCTGCAGAGAAATATTCCCATGTTCTGTGAACATAGATAATGTGGCTAGCATATGCTTTTGTACATCAGATAAAATAAATCTCCCCATGAGCCAGCTGAAGATGCCAGCCACATTTTCATTGTATATCCTAATTGATACCAACACCGAAGCCTTTTCTTGCCATCAAACACAGGGTCTTAAATAAGTCTTAATAAATAGTGGACTCTCAATTACTTGGTCTGAATTTATCACTGTGCACAGTTTTCATTCCTGTTTGCAGGGTTTAATGCAGGTATAAGCTGCATTCAGTCCAAGATACTTGCAATTGTCAGAGGACATGGAGAAAAATAATTCCCACATACCCTTGGGTAGTATTTCCTGAGACCTTTCTCCTGGTTAGCCTTCCTGCTGCTTGCTGCTGTATCACCTCAGAGAGTGAGGAACACTCCCCACAGTCTTTACAGTCTTTTCTGTGGAGGACTGCAGCTTTATGCAGATGTTTTATCTACCCTGCCATCTAACCTTAAACTGCCAGCCGACCTAGGCAGGTTAGGGCTGCAGTACCAGAAACATCCTGAAGGTTTACAGCTTTGTGTGGATTTAGAAATGAGGACAGCAAAAGATATGGAGGCTTTGCTGTGTCTCCCATTAAGAACATATCAACAATTTCCAGCATTTTTATGATCTCACTGGTGGTATAGAGCTGGAAGATCAGAGTCTAGATCTCAAATCAATCAATTGTCACTTCTGTTGATGATACACCCTCAGCGCACAGATATACTGAGTCTAAATATGTGATGTTCAAGCTGATGCAATTTGGATGAGTCACCATCCCTGGAGGGTGATGTGATGTGTAGATGTGGCACTTAGAGACATGGTTTAGTGGTGGACTTGACAGTGTTACGTTAAAGGTTGAATGTGATGATGTTAGAGGTCTCTTCCAACTTTAACGACTCTCTGATTCTCTATGAGGTAACTACCTGCTCTAAATATATATCAATATTGCAACAACGTCCATGATACCACATTTATTACTTGTTTTGCACTATTCTGTGATTATTAGACCAGTTTTGCTGTATGCCACCTCACCATGTGCTTAGCCCCTCATCCCAGCACCTCTCATAATCATCTCAAGAGAAAGATAGATTAGCGTTGGACATAACTCTTCACCCACTTCCTGATTCACAAAATTTATGCCTTGCCAGTGAAATGCCGGAGCGGACCCACTGTGTATTTTAGGTCAATTGGTCCCTGGAGAAGAACATATGGGGAAGGGAAGATTCTGGGCAAAGGTAACAGAAAAACATGGACTGGGAGGTACCCTTTGTGCAGTAACTTCCACCTGGCATACATTTCCCTCAGAACAGGTCTTGACAGACTGATAATACAGAGTTACTCTGATGCAGTAGACCCTTCTTCCATTGAAGGTCTTGTCCTACAGACCCCTTTGCCTAAAAATTTACTTTTATCCCTGATATTGTGAAGGGTTTTTTTGGGTATTGTTATCTGGAAAGACTTTAGTAATTAAGTAATTCTTTCATAATTTTTAGATTGCACATTTGGTATTTCCTTGGCTCCCTGACTACTAATGTTTATCATGCCAAATAGCTCCCTTTTTGAAATGTTCATTGTGGCATTCAGCTGTACTCTCTATTGTGGTCTGAAAGAATCTGGACCATGTTACTTGCCATCAGAAACACATCCAGGATTTTCTAGGATTTGGGAGAGTTTGAATTTGAGACTCAGGTTTTGCCTGTTAGACTGATCCCTAGGTGCCAAAGGGAAAGTCTGAGTTTACAGCTGCTGCTGTTCAAAGTTTGACAGTATTTAAAGTGGATGTTTTAGGCCTAACTCTGCTTGTTATATTTCCCAAAGCTTTCCAGCCATTGTGCATTCTGTGCTATAATAACCAATGCTCTAGCACTCGACTGCACTACTTATAATGCTCCCAGTGCTACTTGACTCTGCTACTAAAAATGCACCTGATGATAATGCCACTTGCCCACTACTTCCTAATGCACCACTGGTTGGCTCATTACTGGATGCCTGGAGGCAAAGTGAACTGTTCCAGTCTTTCTCTCCACCTTGGCAAAGATAAGGGTAGCATAATAAATACCATTCAGCCATTTGATTTCCCAGTTCCACTGAGTTCACGCATTTGGAATAGGTTGTAAATTCTCTTGAACACAATTCACTCGTAGATTATCACTGATGCACATACACTGAACTTTGTGCTCTTTATTTCAAAACAAGGACTATCTTCAACTCAGAAGCTCAGCTCATCTGCTTTCCCATTTTCACGTGCAATAGATTGTATCTTTAACAAATTATTAATGCTCCTATTACAAACTGATTTGATTTATATTTTTGCTGCTGGCAATGGTCTGATTATTTTTGTATTAATGTGTGGTCATAATGATAATTGTCCTCAATTTACACACTGACTAAGCATTTACTTTCACAGATTTGGAGATTGTGAGATTACTGATGAGAAAAAGCAGAGAATGTAGAAGTTTAATATAATTAGTTGTAAGGGAAGTCTCTAATAAGGAACCATAAAAACTCAATTTTCATTGAAAGGATCATTTTACACAGTATGGTTTCTGTGTTGCTTTATGGGTTTTTTGTTTCGTTTTTTTTTTTTCCCCCTAGAAGCAGAACAAGCTGATCTTACTGTCACAGTTATTTTATTTGATCAGTCTATTTATATGTGCTTTGTAGATTTTTGGTTTGAGCAATAATATGTAGAGGCTAGTGAACCATTTTAAGGACTGAGACCTAACTGTTCTGTACATCTTATGATATTTGAGGGAGAATAAGAGATCCTGGCCCTGCCATTTTCCACAGAGCCAGGATTTGCTTTTGGATTGGCAAGATACACATAGGTGTGTAAAGCATCCGCCAGGGAGAAAAGGGTGGATAAGATAACCACAAAATAAACAAATTATCACAGAAGAAGTCTGAGCTTGCTAACAGCTTGTCCATTGTCTGTAAGCCCTGTAGGTTTCACCAGGGAGTCATGTTGTAAATAGTGATTTGACAGTAATTATGTGGATTTGTGAAGGAATGTTTGCCATGCATATTGAAGGTGGCAAGTTAAAACCTGAGCTCATCACCCGAAGGTCTTTTTGTAGTTAATAGAAAGACACAAACATCTGTAAAGAGGAATTCATCTGGTCTTTGCTAGATTTCTGTCTGAGGCTGAGTACTTCCTGGCAGGTGTTTACTGCACACCATTAACTCCAAGGAAAGCAAGAATTAGACTGTATTTAGACAATAAGTTTAGATGCCTAATTTACAAGGGATAAATCCTACCCATAGAGGGTTTATATTACCCTCCTTCACTAATAAAATAGGGTAAAACAACAACGAAAGGGAGTGGGTTTTTTAACAGCTTCCAAGCAAAACACAACTGCGCTACTGGAGCACAGAAAAATTCAGCTCTCTGTTCTGTCTCTGTGAGAATATTTTTCTTCTCCATAAGAATAAAAAACAAACAAACAAGCAAACAAACAAACAAATAAAAACAAAACCAAAAAGCTTTTAGGGAAATTGTTAATTCCAAATAAGAAGAGTACCATTTCTGCCACATTATACCAGCTAAATAATCTGAAATCATTCATTCATGGCTGTAAACATTCTGCAGAAAGATATTCAAAATTTTTGTGCAAGAAACCCTATTTTAGCAGATTTTATATATTATTAATATATTTGCTTATGTTCACCTATACACTCCTGGTAGATTTTCAAAACTGCAGATTTTCATCATGTAACATCAGAACAATAGTATTTAGGAAAACAGTGCAATCTGTGAAGGAGCTGTTGTAACACAACTCCATTAATTAGAAACATAGTTTGACAAGTTATAACCCTTCTTCCTAATTTTAATTCTACCTGGTAGATCTGTAGGAATGAGTTATTAATGCTGATATTCTGAAATGCCACTTAGGTCTTGTGTAATCAAAGAACTGTATTCTCTCAGAACACAAAGGAACCCCTAGTGTGAATTTGTAATTAACGTGCTGAAGGGAATGTTTCCACCCATGTACTGAACAGAGTTGTTGGGGCTAATAAACAAACACAATGGATTCATCCTTTCAACATGATCAAAGAATACATAAAGGTACAGGCACATGTAATTTTGGGAAGTATGGAGACATTGCTTAGCATAAGATTATATCACAAGAAGGATGTTAGATCTGTGTTTTTGGGTATGAGCAATTTCCAGAAAATATACAAAAACATCTTGCCTAGGCTGGCAGAAAGATGCTGTGTGTATTAGACAAAACATGGGGTAGAACATTGTACCTGGTACCACTTTCTACCTATTGGAAAGATTGGGAAGACTCCTAAGCTAAAAGGACTCTTTCTAAGTAATGCAAAATATTAGGGAAAAAAACCCAAACTTTTATCAGATTAACAAAACAGGCAGCTTTCCAGGCACAGAGTCTTTAGATCCTTTCAGGCTTGTGTGTCTATGTCTTGCTTGGGAGGTTTGGATTTTTTTTTTCAACGTGTGTTAGTAATAAAACATATTGGTCCATAAAAGATTTGCTTTGTTTGTGTCCTTAGGACACTGTGGTTACTATGTATGCCACCCCAATGGCTGCCTTAAGGAGACTAACCAAAGGCATAGGTTTTCCTGTCTTACCTATGTCTCAGTAAAATATAACTCAAGCACAAAAATCACTGATGTTTTTATCAAAAGGTGAGCCATGGCCAGGGGGTGGCCTCATTTAGCTATCTCACAGTAAGAATAGTATAAAAATGGAAGAGGCTTGCCTGTTAGATTTGAGAGCAGGGTGGCTACTCTTGTTAGCAGATATCCTGCTGACAGAAATAGCCATCATTTTTGAACAAAGACACAGTCCAAAAGTGCTGTTGTGCAGCAGCACTTATTCATAACAGGCTGCTGCATTTTTATAATTGCAACAAGAGAAAGGGGTCTTGTTTTTATAGGAAAATTACTATAGGTTAGTTATTACTACTTAATAACTTATGTTTATGATTTAGGCTAGAAACAAAATAAAGTTTAGGTATATTTAGAGATGTATGAGAAACCATACCATTCTGGTCTCTGGTTATTTTTAATATTTTCCCCATGGATACTTGGTTATTGCCAACATTTGCAGAAAAAAGAATTTCCGGACTTAAAGAAATCCAGTTCTCCCCTTGAATAATTTCGAAACAAAATTATTGTAGAAGTCATATTCAGTTCTCTTAACTCTTGACTGTTGTTCCAGGGCTTAGGGATATGCCTTGTCTTTAAAATATCTACAAGTTATCAAATTAAGAAATCTATAACATAACACATTCTGGAAATAGGGAAAACTGATAAATTCTACTTGTCGATGAACAGTCAGCAAAGGCCTCAAAAGTAATAAAGTATTAGAAAACCTCAATAAACCCACATCCATCCATCCATCTATCTATCTATCTATCTATCTATCTATCTATCTATCTATCTATCTATCTATCTATCTATCTCCCACAAAGTTAGCTAGATAGTTTCTTAGTGGATTTTTTTTCCCCAATGTAGAGCCTTTTATCACAAAATCTAAACACCAAACACTCTAAACAACATGCAAACTGAAGAAGCTAACAAAACACTTGATTGGAACACTGTAAATCTTCCTATTTTGTGCTATGTTTGCAAACTCATGCATGAATACCCTTCCCATATTACTGAGCTTTTGTTTGTTAAGATAGCGAGGATAAATGAGGAAATATATATTTTGTGACTTGAACTGAAAGTGCAGAAGTATTTCCAGTGTTGCACGCTGCAATTTATTTTTTAACATAAAGTGTTATGGTAATGAGGGGAGTTCATGGACATTGCTTTCTCTGATTTCCAAACCTGATTTTATTTATTAATAATTTTGAAATGTCATGAATCCTCACTTTGCTATATATGACATTACTTCTGAAAAGGAAGTTGTGTGGATTGTTAAATTATCAATGCAATTGGTTTATCATTGAAAGTAAAGAGACCTGAAAGCAGAGAGAAGCCTTGGGGAATTAATAGTAAATCTAATCAGGTAAAAAAGCATTTGGAAATCTCAGTTCATCTTCACGTTATTTTTCTTTGTGGTAACCATATTTTCAGAAAAATTGTTGTGGTACTGTGCTGCAAAACTAGGAACGGTCAATTTTTATTCTCTAGCAAGGTATACTACATATGTATATGTACTCCTTCTCTCTCTCCCTCCTTCTTGTTCTCACTTTCTGAACAATATTGATTTTTTTGCTTGTTTTGTAGGATCCCATAATGGCCTTTCTTCAGCAGGACTCACTCCTAAAGTTGCATTCAACTTCTGAAATTAAATGCAGAATGTGGACCACCTTTCTGAAAAAGCCACTATTCCAACTTTGAACACCTCCAAATTCTGTATATTTTCAGTTTGGGAGCCTATAGCAAGTGGATAAACTCTGGCTGGCTGGTGTCCTGTATTCCACCAGAAGGGCTCAGGTTACAAGGCAAAAATGTCCACCAACTCTTTTTTTTTTTTTTTTTTCTTTCCTACCTTTTCTCTGGCCTCTCTCAGGCTTCAGCAGTTATGTACCTCAGAGTCAACTTCACACCAGTAGAGAAAAAGAACCTTCTTCAAACAGTTTTGCCATCTGTGAGATCTGTTTATAAGTCATTTACCTCTGCTGTTCTAAACCCATCAGCTGTTATGCACATGGATAATTTTATGGACTGGGCTATATCCTTGAATGGGTAGAGACACACTCTGACAGTTAAGCTACGTAAATGCCAAGCTGTTTGCAGCAAGAAGGCTTTAGCCTTTAGGATTCTTCTGGCAGGGACTATTTAAAATGAATGCTTTTTTATGGTTCTCTGCTCACGCCCTCAATTTTATTTAACATCCCACTTGCCCCAGTTTATAAATGTTCACCTTGTACAGTGATGGATACATCTTACTCAGGGGCCAAGTGAATGTTGCATCAGGAGTCTTGGGACCACCTAATGAACCACCTAATGAGTCCAGGTGCAATTGGAACAAATCCAGAAGCTATGGGTGGACACAAGGGAAATGAAAGAGTTGGAAAATTCTTGTTTGGCCCTGTTGTTATTATTCATGTGCAGGGAGAAAAGATATGTGTCTGTGACAATTGCATTGGTGCTTATCAGCAAGGAAAGTGTTTTTAAAACAAAGATTAAAAAATGGCATTTCCCATTCATAAAATTATATAAATTCTATCTATTTTTTATGGTATATGTAAATTATGTTTTGGATTTGATATAATCTACAAAAATATGATTAATTTTTTTCTGTTTTATTTCATTCTATCATCCATTATCAGATGACATCCCTGAACTGAAAAGCCATATTCATTAATAAATAGACCCATATTTTTAATAATTGCTTTGAAAAAGAAGGGTTTTATCCAAACACTGAGGCAAAAGCTCCAATAGAATTTCCTTTCTCTGCAAATAGGATAGTCATCTTTGGAGTTTGAAGTCTCCACTCAGTGCACACCATTTGCACAAAGCTGTGTTACCTCCTACAGAGCTTTGCTCTCAGGACCTGCCTTTCATCAGTTGTTCTCCACTCTGCATTTATCTTTCCTTTCTGTACTGACAACACAGAGGTAGATCACCCCCTCCGGAGGCAAACCCAACATCTATAGGATGAATGTCTAGCTGGGGTCACCCTGCACAGTGCTCCCAGCATCTCTCCAGGCAGGGTGGTCCATGCAAGGGTGTATATTTTTATGCCTGCCTGTTTGTGCCTATTTGTAAGACTGGAGATCGGCAGGCTTCAGGGGAAAGAAAACACAGCTTCAGTTTGCTGTTTCCTAGGAGATTCCGTCTAGAGGAATAAGGGCTGCTGAGCCTCTTTGGAAATCCTGATCCCTGTCTGAACCAGAAAGACGTGCTCATACATGGCTCCCCCTTAGAAAGCCTGGCACTGCTCGGGCTGCCTTCAGGGGATGCCTTGGAGCTCAGTGTATCCTGCTGAGACAACTGAACTCCTCAGGCATGGACCAGGGATTACTCAGCAGAGAGAGTGGCACACAAATTCTGGAATAATCTGGAGGCAGTGACTCCAGCTTGTGGTAAAGATACAGCTAGAGCCAAGCCATACTTGGTCTGTCTGAGAAAGGTATTAGAAATGGCCCAATAAAATCTCCTAATCTTACATTAATTGTATATGAAGATTAAGGACACCTTTTGTATTATGTTTAAATATATGGAGATGAATGAAAAAAATAGAACAGCTTGTGAGTTAGCAAGTGGATTGCATCTAACTGAACTTAGATAACTGAACTTGTCTAAAGAGATTGTTTTAGCACTTAATATACTTGGACTTAATGTGCATGGAAAATAATTGCATATTGGCAATAAAAGGTAGATTAACACAAGTTCACAGTGTGTGAACTACAAAAAATTATTCTAAAGTAAAAATAAATCATTGGCTGTAATTCCTCAAGAATCTGAATCAGACCAAATGTTATGGAAAGTATCAGCAATATCTTGAATACAAGATATAGGAAAGCGTTAATGTTTTTTTCAAGAAATACAAATGTAGCAGACATTGACAATATGGAAGATGATCACAATATCACATGGGAAGAAATGGATAGGCTTTAGAACTGGGACAAGGTATGTGATTTAATTAGTTTGAAATGCGAGGTAATGAACATAGGGAGCAATGAGAATTTCTTCAATCAAAAGACACACTGGTTGAAACAGGAAGACTTAGGGGTATTAGTCAGTCAAAGAATTATTATGCACCACCTAGGTGTATGTAGCAGTAAAAAATGGAAATACAATTCTCAGATGTATCCAGTGAGGCTTTTGCAAAACGAAAGCATTAAGTATTAATTATAAGTTGCACTGTTGAGACATTATCTGGTATGGAGTTTAGAATTCCAGTCATAAAAACTCAACAAGTTAAACTCCTAATGGAGAAGATGGAGAGAGGAAAAGAGTTAATAGCAGTGCTGTAGGAACAGAAAGCCTTTTTTGTGGCCAAATCTTACCAAAATTTTTAACATAACAAAATAAAAAACAAGAGTACTTTTGATCTATTTGTATAAAGATATGATAAAAGCTGATAAAAGTAAAAGAATGCCCATTAAAGTAAGGGACAATTTTGACCTAAATAAATGTGATATCAAAATTGAAAAAAAATATGTTCTACAAAAATCTTTTAAGTAGGAGTAGCAGAAAACCTGAATTAGTTTAAATGCTTAATGTTCTCAGTGAAAAGGATTTGATAATGAGATTGATTATGATGAAAGAAAGCTGGAGATGGAAAAGTGTCCCAGAGCAAGAGAATTCTCATTGAATTTGGGAAAATGAAGCCGAAAAAGATCTGGTTTTCCTGAGACCTACCTTGTCCTTATGTATATGGACCTAGTCTGTTGAAATCAAAGTAATATTTACCTGGACAAAGCAGCAAACAATGAGCTATGAGACTGAGACTTGCAGAAGACTAAGTAACAGAAAGGATAGAAATGCTAGATAGAAAGACATTACCCGATGTGAAATTTTCACTGTAGTTTCCTATGTTCACATTAGAGGTATGTATGACTGTACACCCGTATGTAGATCTCCCTCTATGCTGTTTTACCGACCCAAGCTGACTATCAGGGCTCTGTGGGCATCACTCCCTATCCAGGACCTGTCTGTCTGCTGGTCTGAGGGCCAGCTCACACTGTCTGTCTGTCCATGTTCCCACTTTGCTGGCCTGACTGCTCTGTGACCATGCTGGGCAGGACACTGCCCCATGCCTGCCCTGCCACCCTGGATCCCCTTCCTGTGCAAGCAGCCCTGGCCTTAGCCTCTCTGGCACTAAACTGATTTCATAATCCGGTATTACTTCTTTGAGGGGAAAGATATTTTCTTGTCTGGGAACCTAAGAAAACTTTGCTGTTGTTCTTTTTTAATCCGTAAATCTAGTTTTGCTCAGTGTTGAGGGGCATCAGGAGGGCTGTTCAGCAAGGAGTCTGGACCTGGGTAGGATTTGCAGAAAAGCCCAGGAGCTGGGAAGAGCTCTGGAACTCTCTTTGGCAGCTGCCTGCCAGGTCAATACTTGATGTCTTCTGTCAATACCAAGCCATAAAATATCTAAGCACATGAAATCCAGATGGTTTTTTTCCGAGCATGCAATCTGAACCTGTTAGGATTGCTGGACACAAGCACTTCACAACAATATGCTGAAGCTCTCCCTGGCATGCAGAAGTGCTGAAAAGAATCTGAGTGCGGATAAAGTGCTGGTGGATATATCAGGGTTAGGAGAGAGCACAGCAATTCCCAGGAGCTGAGACGGTGTGTGTCCTGTGTGTTTTAAATTTTGCTTTGAATATTCCACATAGCTCTATTTGGTTCAGACTCCCCTGCAGTAGCACTCTTATTTCAGCAAAAGCAGTACAGAAATGATTCACATTCCTCGGTAATTTCCCTCTGTGCTGTTGCACAAAAGAGGGAAAGGCAATTAATTTTCCTTTGCACTAACCAATACTTGAGACTAATGAACTTAAAACAAAGATTTTTTTACTTCTTCTCTTTCTCTTTTCCCTCCCGGAGTGTAATAAAAGAAATTGTATTTGTGCAAATAAACAGTGTATTGCTATAGCATTTTCCCAGTCCAAAGCTTTTTCTCAGAGTGCCTTTTTTATTTTGTATTTTTTTTCCCCCAGTGAAAATATATAGAATTATTCTGGTGTATTAGAGACCCCACCACAGAATTCCTGTATGTGGACTACCATAGTGGGTTCCACATAGACCAAAGAGAATTCTGAGCATTCAGGAAATATTTTAGTGCATTCTCCAAAAGTGAAGTCTTTTCTAAATAAGAAGTTACTAAGGTCTCAGTAAAGTAACTTTTACCAATCAATGTATTTAATTTTTCTGAATTCACACTTGTTTTTCTGTTTTTATTTGAATGCACTGATCATATGTTAGTGTTTGATTTATATTAATAAAAATGGTAATTGGATGATAGTAAAAAAGGGAAAGAGGAGCCAACATAAAAAGAAAAACGCTGCAGGGGAAGCAAAAGATCAAGAGAGTTGGATCCATTTCCTGTTAAGTTCTTCTGGAGCATTTACACTGATTTCACTGAGCTTCAGCTCAGAGTGGAAAAAAGTCCTTAGTGGAAAAAAAGATACTGAGGTTCATTAATGGCCTTTATTAAATAAAACTTATTACCATAAAAATTACAGTCCCACCTTTCAAAGAGCTACATGGAAAGAGAAAACAGGAATGTTACTTAAAGGTTTTTGGGATTTTGTTTGTTGGGTGAGTTTTTTGTGCTTTTTTTGTTTCTTTGATTGCTTATTTGCATGTTTTATTGTGTTTTAATTTTTTTTAATGCAAATACTTTGAAACTAAGGCTCTTTTTTTCTCAGAATTGCAGGAATGCCTGTGTTGCAGAGGATCACTCAGTTTATTTACTTGGGTCAGAATAAGAGGCTATGAAGTTCCCATGGCTGAAGGAAGGACACAAATCCTCTTTCTACCTCCTGGACCTGATTTCACGTTAGTATGTTCCCTGACACATTACATGATTATGAACATGGGTGTGGGTATGATCTGGAGCAGCCCTGAGTGTGAAGGACAGAGGAGCCATTCCATTCACAGGAAGGAGCTTCCTAACTGCGGGGATGCTGACTGTGCCTTGTCACTTCCCCTCATGGCCAGAGAACAGACAGTTTGACTCATTTCATACACTAGTATAGACATGCCCTGTGAGTTCTGAAAACTAAATGTTTTACCATTTAGAAGGCTTTTCTGCATTCTTGCTGCCAAAATTCCTGCCTGTTTTTAAATTGGCATAACATTAATCATTTCAACATAGCAAATGCTTTGCCAGGACTGAAGGTAGTGTCCCCTGACACAGCACCGATTATTTATTTTGAATCATTTTCAACATCACTTCTGTCTTGTGTTATGTCAGCTCTTACAGAGTGTCGTTTTCCTAATAAATTAATTTATTTAGAATTCACAGAAGTAAAATATGAATAGTGTAGAATGAAGCAGGCAAACAAACAAGAAAGGATGAAAATTGAAAATTGTTTGGGAATACATTTTGAAGAAAATGGATTTTAAAATACCTTCTTGCTTGTAGTGTTGCTTGAAAAGCAGTGACAATCCCAATATCTCAACAAATACAGAGCAAATCATGCTGTAAAATAACAGTGGAGTTTTTATATCTTCTAGATTCATGAGTGGAAAGGGGGATTGCGTGATGAGGAGTTTCAGGGTGTGGAGAGAGGGGCTTTGACTGATATTACCTCTCATATTACATGGTGAGTCATCCTAATGGAGAGAACGTATCTACTTGGCTTTTGGCTTGAGGTTTGTAACACCGAGACCGCAGAGACAAGGATTTCTTCTGGCTTTAGAGTAATTTTCCCTTTGTCTTTGTATACATACACGTACACCTTTAATTAAGTGAGAAAGGGGGTTTCTGAAGGTGAAAGGTGCCAAGCACCTTTTGTCTCCCTGACTTCACCCTATTCCTCTAAACCTTGGCCTTAGGTAGACACATACACTGCAGTTTTGTAAGGCAATGAGCCAGATGACTTTGGCTCCCACTGGAGTCAGGGGTCCTGTACATAAAGCATGGCACTAATGCCCACGAGTAGTCTGATTACAGAGAAACATATGCACAATGGGATCAGCCCCATAGAGCCCCTTGACTCCACAGGGATAGAGAGCATTAGGTCCCTTGGAGGAATCAGCCCTGAAGGCCTGGAGTTGTTGATATTGCCACTGACATATGCTGGCCATGCTGAGGACAGGGAGGGAGGGAGGGAGGGNGCTTAGGGCTTCAGAACATCATGGTGATAGAAGAAAGGACCATCTATTGCCTATTCCCTGTAAAGGGAATAAGGCTGCAGAAAGGCCATCAAGCTGCCCTCCTCTTGTAGCAGCTTAAGCAACAGCCGTGCAATCCAGCTCAGACAAGTGTTCTCAGGTCCCATGTCAAGGGAAGCAGACAATGATAAATTGAACGAAGCAGGTGAATTGATGAGAGAGAATGATGGAAGAAACAACAGACAATGGGGCAAAATAGTCCTGCAACTGTCTCTGCTTTGTCTCCTTTTTCCAGCAGCTGCACTTGAGGAAAGATATGACTTAGGTCTCAGTAGAAATGGTAAAGGCTGAGTATTATTTTGCATTAATGTTTTTAAACTTTCTCGTTCTCTCTTTCTTTTTCTTTTAGTTGACCCAAGCCACAATTCTCAATGATCTTTTTAATGTCTGAGGAAAATAAGCAAAGTACTTACACTTATATCAGTATAAATGAAAGCTATTTCTTTGGATTTTTATTTGTTATCTTTTTGTAGATATTATTTTATAATTTAATTTCTCTTTTAATCCTGCTTTGTTTCACTTGGCAGCTGCAGCAGTAGTTTCTTCCTTCTGGCAAGGAAAACAGATGAGTAAATATTCTCTGTCTTGAAGTTAAATGCATTGCTGCAGCAGCAGGCCTCTCCAGCTTTCCAGCTACCATGAATCCTGAGCCTATTCTTAAACTGGTAAGTCAGCAGCCATGCCAACACAACACATTGCCAGAATTGTTCAATCAGGCCAGTCTATATTGATTTATTTTTAAATGTATTCAGCATCAGTTCCTCTGTTTTCTGTCAGTTAGCGATACTGTCACTGCTTTGATTCACCACCCCTTCTACTGCAAATCGTACCAACACATTATCAAGCGGCCAGTGCACCTTGGTTTTGAGACTGACAATACAGGATCAATGTCCCAGGGGTTCAACCCTGAATTTCAGTAATTCAATTAAATTCCTTGAATACTGGATTCAGCCAGATCGATTCCACATTGCTTGCATGTTCACGTACAAGGCATCCTCCACAGAGGACCTGCATATAGTCCCCTTGTCTGTGTATAACAAAGGGAAAAGAGAAGATATCGAACTGGTGGAAAGATAATCAAACATTGAACCTGCTGAGCCTAACAGTAAAAAATTGTTCAAGAGAAATCTGCAGCAGCTAAAGCCACGGGAGGATACTGTATGTAAAATTGGGGTCCTATTAAAAATGTATAAACATATCCAGCATTAGGTTTTAAAGCTTTTGCTACAGGTATGAAATGAGCTTAACTTAGAACTCCTGGGTTCCCTCTAGGCTCATTTACAACTAACTAAGGGAAAAAAATAAACTCTTTTATTGCTTGAATAATTCTATGCTACCTATAACAGTAGTTAATAGTTAATAAGGATTTATGCCTCTCATAACTGAGAGGTGTATCTAGATTCTACAAGTGGATATATAGAGATGCTAGAAATTCATCACCCATACTTTGTTCACAAACAATATAGGAAGAAAGAAGAAGAAAGAAAAGTCTTTGCAAGGCATACATAGAAAGACTCTTCAAAGAATGCCCCCCTTTCAGACATCTGTGGAGCTGTTCCTTTGGATGCAGAAGCTTACGATACCATACCCTCCATCCTGCATGGTACCCTGCATCAGTAGTTATTCAGGCCAGGTGTAGGTGTAACACCTCCCTCCCACCTAGCACCTGCTGCAAATCTATAACTTCAGGATGTGCTGACTATTGATAAATGCTCCTCCTCAATCTGCAGCTGGAAGTTTCTTGGGATCCTCATTACTTCTTGGTGGATGTTTGTCCAACATCCAGAATGAGAAGTTATGATTTTATTTTAAGCTGTTGCCCTTGTGTAAAATGGAAGGAGGTAAAATAGTAATTGATAGTAATAACACTGTGAAATTAACTTCTCAAACAACAGAAAGTCTTCCATGACTAGACATTCTATATATTTTGGAGAGGATATTTGTCCTTATGGTCTAATTCATTGACCACTAAGGGACAAGTCAGTCCTCTTTAAAAAAAAAAATTACTGGGAACTCAGTTAAGAACAAATTCCAATTGTTTCTTATTAAATGTTACGATTATTGAACATTTAATCAAAACATCAAATAAGGTTTTGTGATAAATGGTCCATGTAGGACATATCATAATAATACCCTGGAAAGTAGTAATTTATAGGACTTCCAGTATCAATAGCCAGCAACAGAAACAAAAGCTCACTTTAATTTTTAAAGGGGAATTTTTTTTTTAAATAAACTACAGCAGTTTCCATTTCATAGGTTTCCTTTATGACTATTCTATTTCTTATTAATTTATTTGTTATAGTAACAGACAGAGACACATTCTGAGCTATTTCAAAAACACTCAGAAGCCTCCCAAAATTATTTTTATAAAATATGAATGAGGATCAATGAAAGCTGTAAAGGACAGAGGTTGGAGTGCATACCATTATGAGGTGGGTAAAACCATTTATATAAACAAAAATGAACAATGTTGGGTAAAAACTGTGTAATAGTTTCAGCTTAAAATTTTATTAATATGATGAAGGGAAGTAGGATAAATAGATGGCTATTTTGTTATTTTCAAAATAAAAAAATATTTTTCAAGAATGGAGTCTGATTTCTACCTTGAGAAAGTAGTCATATTTTTTTTTAAGCATTACTCCTTTTGTTGACATCTTCTCAAACCAGAAAGAAATTTTCATTGACAATATCTCTAGAGACACCATTTTAATATCTTCTGACAGTGAGGACCTTCCCTCTGACTAGCTGGCTTATGTAGGATAAGCCTCCATTCTATACCCTCATTCATCATACTGGGTTTTTCTCATTTCAATCATTATTTCACTCGTGCGGGGACTTTTTAAAAATCTGTGTCTTTTCTTATTTGTATCTCACAAACTGAATTGTAATGTTAATGCTAGTAATAATACTCGTTTGAATACAATTTCAGGATCAGTCCCCTACTATACCAGTGCAGCAATGGTTCATTATACAAATATGCTTGTGACACAGTGTTGTCCTTTGTGGCTGAAGCAGAGCTAATCCAATTAATTTGTTCATGAAAGACAAGCTGGTTTTAAAACAGGATCTAGCACAAAGAGGAAAGGACAGTGTTTTATTAACTTTCTCCCTTGTCTCAAGACATATTTATTGCTTTCTGCTCAAGCAGAAATAATAAAAGCATAAGAGTACAACCACTTGCATGAAAAATCTTTCAGCTCTTGTGCATGTAAATAGATTGGACTTTTGATTGAAAATACTCTATGCGTTTCTTGAAGCTTAAACTTTAAAATGCCTAATTTGGAAAGATACCAGTATGTGCAAAAGAGTGACTTTCCTAATACATGGCAGCAACATTATTAATTAAAGCAGAGGGCACTGCAAGGAAATGTCAAAGCAAAATAACCCTCAGCTAGCAGAAACAGACTGAGCTATAGGTCAGTTTTAGTGTGTTGTAGAGGCAGACAGTGTTTTTCACATTGTGTTACCAGAGATACCAGTGAGATACTCAAGGCAGGTTTTTCTAAAAAGAGAGACCACCTGGAAAGCCTCAGGAGTCATATATATATAACTTATGTGATGGATCAAGGATATTTTCTCTTACTCCATTAAAAACACTCTTACCAGTGATGATGGCCTTTATGTGTCTTTGAAATAAAAGTTGAAGCAAGCAAAGTGGAGTGAAAGTGTGAGTGTGCATTTACATGTCGCAAAGAGACAACATGTATTAGCAGTTACTCTGCTGGGAGACCTGTGAATTTGAGTTGCAAGCTCACAGTCATGGAAGATACTCCTGTTCTGGGTGCTGAGCATGTACTCTGACTGGGCTGAAAACCTCCAGGAGGATGCTGTTAATAAAAGTGCTTTTTCTTGGCCCTAAAAATAAAGACATATTTATCTGAGGGTCTGGCAGAAATTTCTTTCCCTCTGTGTTATGACACTAATAGTCATTAGCAGGTTTAAAAAGCTTTACATACTCTAGCAAGGTAGGAGGCAGCAAGGTAGCTGCTTCAGTATATACTAGGTCAGGAGTTGGAGCAGTATTCTCAAAAGTATTATTGCATTTAGAAATGGGGTCATGCACAGAGAGTTTTATTGTCTGTCTAAAACAGCTGCTTTGAGAAGTATTTGTCCAGTTATGAGCAAACTGGCTTCTCTAAGACTTGTCCTCCTTGACCTTTATATATTGCAGCTATAAACAGAACAGAGCTTCACCTGGCTTTATTTGCCATGGGCACACTGATGCTCAAATACTTAGAAAACTTTTGTTAGGCAGAATCTGCACTTCTGTTGAGAACACATTACTGTCACACTAACAGGCTGTCCCGAGTTGTTCTGTGGCACTGACTCATAACGCAGTCCAGTCTGGAATGGTGCTAATTAGCTGCTGCTGGAAACATTGATTGGGTAATGCATTGCTTTCAGGGAAAGTGTATGCAAACTCACAGTGCAGCCTGAAGTATGCAAGGTTCTGCTGTCCGGAGTATGATGTGGGGTCAGGTTGCTTTCTTATTATGAGCTTTTGACCTGTATTAGGTGAATATCATCAAAGATAATCCAATTGCAATACTCTTGTAGACTACTATGTGAATTGCCCAAATCTTCTTGATTTGGAGATAATAACAGAAAAAGATTAGATTGCCTGTATCTAGGCATGATACTCTGATAAAGAAAATAAAAGGAAACAAAATATTCTTACAGTAAAATGATGGTTTAGTTCTGTCTGTGGAATATGAATATGAAAGTATGTACATGTTTTCACAAGTCACAACCAGAAACATGGCAAAAATGTGGAAGTTGAGGAATAGATGAGATGCACAAGCCTCTGACTTGTCTCTGTGATGGTGCCACTTTTACTCGATGATTAAGAACCGATCATCAGAAACTGCTCACCTATTACAGATGGGCCTTGCAACACATCTTGTAGGGGGCCACCTCTTGTTGGGACCACTTCAATGCCTGTGCATATTTTCTCTTGCTTGTCTGACCTCAGTGTGTTTTGGATGAATTACACAGACGTGACAATGCTGTACACACTATGCAAAATGTTTATCCAACCCTGCAGGAGCCCTGTGCAGACTCAGTCCTGCATGTGATTCTTTCCCCTTGTGCTCTGACCTGTGTCACTTGCTTTTCACTTACACTGCTGGCTGAGGGTCATCAAACACAGGTGACTGGACATTCATTTTCTCAGTGCTCAACAGCAATAAACTTGTCCAAAATTATGCAGCAATCCATTTTCCAACAAATGCATCCCCTTCTCTCCTTCTGTGGCCAGGTTGTACTTAAAGCTATTCCCTCCACTACTAGCCTTGTTTAGAACTGCAGAGATGAATACTGAGGTGTAAAAAGCTGAGAAATATTGAAATGGTTATCCTGGTATACCTCATCAGCATTAGTGAGGTAATCAACCTTATTTTATATTTTAAGGAAGGTACTTTCCTCTTGGTTCATTGTATGTATCTTTTTTCTCTCTTTTTATTTTTTTCATCTATAACGGCATCTTAAATAATTTGTGTGCAGATTTTTGTGATCATCTTTTCTGCACATACTTTTTCCTGGGTCTACAAGTTTGGGTGGAGTGAAGAATATATTTTACAGGAGGTAGGGCCTGCAAGTAACAGAGATTCCACCATGTTGCTAAATAAATTCTTCTTCCAATTGATAGATTTATTTGTTAAAAATCACTTATTGCTACTCTAAATTTGTCTAGATTAATTTCTAAACCAGTGGAAGATTTTTTTATCATTGTTTGCTAGACAGAAATTTTTCCCTGACGTGCATAGTGATCAAACCAACTCATAATGTTTCCCACATACATTAACAGGACTCGGCTCTAGGCTCCTAGGAAAAGTGAGATTTTCCAGGTCTTAGGTAGCTCACATTTCCAATTTATAAACATCCTCTTTTGCAGACAACAGAGTTTTTATCTTTTTTTTTTTTTCTGTTTTATTGCTATTATTGGTTATATACCATGGAATAAATAGTTTGTACTTGCTCTCAGTATTATTTTTTTAATTTCTGAATATACTTTGCTGAATATTTCTGAATATGGCTTGGGTTGTTTTTAACCAGGACATCATGTTGGAAACACTGTCAATTTATCGCTTCAAAACCAGCACTTTTTCAAAACCATTCCTTCCTTCAACTCTGACCCAAATTCCATTTTCACAGATGCTTGTCCTTAAACTCAATTGTTTTAGAAAGCATGATGCTTAGATGATCTCATCTTGCTAAGTGAACTTGATTGCTCTGTCAAACTGACCTGTCCTTATCCTAATTTACCACTTTACTGCTTTTGTGTAATCTATAGACATTACCATTAATGATATTTTCTTCCAGATCATTGATAACAATATTGACTAGTGTGGAGGCAAAAAGAGATCATGGTGACATGTGACTAAAAATACTCCTATTAGATGATGATTATCAGCCAGTTTTAATTTATTGAATATGTACCACAGTGAATTCTTTTGGTAATATATCAAATTTATTATTCAGGATGTGATGAATTTCTGGGTCAAATTATCTGCTCTTAGATGGCTTTGTCATATTTGTGATCTCAACAGAATATAGCTCCTGTCAATTGTCTGTTTCCAATTAAGCCCTACTGATTAGCATTAAAGGTACTATGATTTCTTTTTCATCCTGCATGTACCATATATCCACCCATCTACTAATATTCCCCAGTGTGCCCCTGTGGGGTTATGTGTCCAAGAAGCTACTTCTAGGTTGAGATCACTTCCCCTTAGGTGAGTTTTCAGTGATCAAGTTGTAACACAGAACAAAATTTCAGGGGAGAAGTAGAGTGTGAGGGAAAGTAAGAACTGGGTAGAAGGGTTACATGATAGCGTATCCAGCACTTTGCCTTATTTTCATTCTGCTCCTTGGTGAGTTGTTTTGTTTGTTTGCTTTGTTGTGGGTTTCTTTGGTTGGTTGAAATTCTTTCCCCTATTAAAGGCTTTGTGGCTCTGGTTCTCTAGACTGAGACATCGGTGGCATTTCAGGATTTTTTTCAATAATTTTCCTAATTCTCAATAGCCCACAAGAGTAGATATGTCAGTACATGTGAATAGTAACCAACTTGCAAAGGAGTAGTTTTTTTTGAGGTACTGTGAGCTATATCATAGAGGTTTCATAGCTTAATGAAAACATTCAATGCTTCTGCATAGTTTTAACACCTCCCCACCCCCAATTAGTGCTAAATATTACAGGCTCCTGTAGGTTTTTCATAGTAAACAATCTACAAGAAAACTGGAGTACTATTTTAGAAATTTATTATAGATGCTTTACAGTACAAACATTTAATTTTAAAGACTTTTTGTTCCCCTCCTCCCCAGCTCCCCAACTCTTAATAATCTGGCCCCAAACACCCCCTCAAAATTATATATAATTTCTGGCTTAGGAAAGCCAAGAGCCACATATTGCTGGAGGCTGAGAAAGCATCATTGTATGCTTGACCTATTTCACTACTTTCTACTGGCATCTGTTGCTGGCCATTGTTGGAGATGAACTGTTGGATATTTGGTTTAACCCAGTATATTGCTCTAATGGTCTTTATTTCTACAATAATTAATACATATTCTTTGGGGGTACTAGCATATTAACTTTCTTCAACTTGGCTGCGCAAGTTTTTAAACCCTGACCATTCAGGCTAAACATAGCACAGTAGCACTAAAGTAAATGTCTACATGTTGTGTGTTTTCCCTTTTTCTGTTGCTACAAATGCAGAGTTCATTAAATACAGAAACACCCTACTTATATTGTATGTTTCAGAAATCCACCTAACCTCAAATATACTCAAATTCTCTTAATATTTCTGTCATGCAGAATAGGTGTCATTTTTTCTGTATGTATATTTTCAGAGAACAACAAAGTGGTTTTGGGATAAAAAGAACAACATAAAAGGTAGAAGGAAATTATAGAAGATGTTATTTTATATTAATGGAGGGTGTCATTAGCTGCCAAGTTTCTTAGAACGTAACCTGAATAAAACATATGCTATTGAGTTAAAAGCAGTAGTACTTATTATACTGCTTTTACCATCCTTCAAAATCTATGATTTAGTTCAGTTTAAATTACTTGCTGGTGGATGTATATATGAGTGCAGTGATACCCCTAGGCCACATTTGAGGACACTTCCAGGTTCACCTAAAGAGACAATTGTAATGACATTCAAGTCACCAAAAAACAGACTTTGAGAAAATTCAGATTAAGAAAGTCTTTAATTTGGCTGTTTAATTTTTTTTCTGTAGCAGTAAACCCATCTGGTACAGTTCACTGTTCTTGTGCTATAGCTATCTGAAAACAGAAGCAAATTTAGTATAAGTTAAATGGATCTATAATTGAATAAAACAAATAATAGCGATTCTATTTTCTACGTCACTTGATTGGAGATATGCAAGCCATCAAGATACAAACACACTCAGCAGGAAAACCACCAAATCAATAGAGCGCACTTTAAAGGAAATGTAGCACAGTCACTGTCTCATGAGTCCTTTGCAGCCCATACTATTGGCTTAGTACTCAGGCATACTGATCTAAGAGTGAAACATTGCCATGGATCTGTAGCTACCCAGGTGTGGGCACTGACAAAAAGGGAACTCTTAACACAGCAGTAGAAGCCACAGTGATGCAGTGAAATTGCTTTGTCAGTAATTTTGACCATTCCCTTTAGAGAAAGGAATATGTTATATTCATTCTTTGCACATTTTCTCAAAATATTTTTCAGTATGCTGCTAGGAGTCAAAACACTTTCCATTTCTACACTCTGCCTTCAAAAGCCAGAGTGGAAAATGCAGCTGGATGTTCAAACCTGCCTGTCAAGCACACTGAAAGTGCCAGCAGAATGAATTCTTCACAATATAAAGATGTGATTTATGCTTCTACTCTCCTACTTTGCACCAGCAAGCATACTGTGCTGTCCTTTGCTTTCATGCAAACTGTAATCTATACAAAATTTTCTGCTTTCATATTGATAACTGAGGTACCTGTTTACTTCAAGCTTAGATGTAAGTAAAATGAACAATCGAAGAAGTCCATGAATGTGACACACTGCACACAGGTTTGTTTTCCTTCCTAGAAGCCTCATACAGAGTTAAAAGTGTGGCAGCATGGCAGGAGGACAAGAATTTTTAGCTGTGCTTAATGTAATTAAAGCTGGTCAGATATAAACATGAGGTGGCTGTCCTGCAAATTGTTATACACGTTGATAATTACAGAATTGTATATGAATATATATGTCTGTGTTTTTATCAAACCTACAAGCTACTTCACTGAAGCCAGTGTGGATCTATTTGTGTGACTAAGGTTCAGCTCTGCAGGTCCAGGGAGAAGGAATTATGCTGTATCTTTTATTGATGGGAACTATGAGACATCTTTGTAATTTTAAAATAGCCTTTGGAAGAAAAGCAGAATCTATCACTAGACAATACCAAATTTATTTTCTACTTTCTTTTCTTCCTTTTTTTCAATCTTTCTCTCATCTCCAAGGCGGGAGGAAAAATCTTAATTTGGTGCACCACAAAAAAGAATATTTAGAATTTGGACACAGAGCTTATTTCCCGCTTCTGTACCCATTGCAGAATGGATCAGGTTGGAAGGGACCGCAGAGGGTCATCTGGTCCAACCTCCCTGCTCAAGCAGGGTCATCCCAGAGCACGTGGCATGGGATTGCATCCAGATGGTTCCTGAATATCTCCAGTGAGGGAGACCCCTCAACCCATTGCCTCTTGTCCTATTGCTTGGCACCACCAGAAGAAACCTGGCTTCATCCTCTTGGCACCCTGCCTTCAGATACTAATAGATATGGATGCGATCCCCCTTCAGTCATCTGCTCTCAAGGCTGAACAGGCCCAGCTCCCTCAGCCTTTCCTCATAGGAGAGATGCTCCAGTCCCTTAATCATCTCTGTATCCCACCCCTGGACCTGCTGCAGGAGCTCCCTGTGTTTCTCGTGCTGAGGAGCCAGAACTGGACACAGCACTCCAGATGTGGCTTCAGCAGGGCTGAGCAGAGGGGCAGAATTCCCTCCCTCAGCCTGCTGGCAATGCTCTTCCTAAAATAAGAAATTCTTATTATTCATGGCTAGGAAAAGAAAGAAATACTTTGTCAAAAATTTTACTTCAAAGTCAAACATAAGAAAAATAAAAATCAAGAGATTCTGGTTATGCTGCAAAAGGGAACTTGATTCCCTCTTACTGGTAGAACAGTGTGTGTTGTTCTCAAAAGCATGGCTTTTTTAGCACTAAGCAATAACTTTGTAGTCAAAAAGCTACAATAAATCAAAAATTTAAGAATTGACCCTCCTCCAACAAGCACTCTAAGATTATTTTCTTCACATCTTTTTTTTTTTTTGCCTTTGGGGCGTTTCTTCCTTGTTTGCAGAGTAGCTCGACTTTGTCTATAAAAGAGATAGAAACTAGTTATATATGCGGAAGTACCTTACATATCATGCAGAGTTTCAACACTCTTTAATAAAAAAACTTAAATAAACCTGTCTCACTTTTAAGACAAGTTCTGCAGTGAAAAATGCTGCTCTCCTAAGTAAGTGCTTGGGTGTTTTTACTTTCCTTTTAGTTCTCAATGCTTGCTTGCTTCTCAAAAATATTGTGACATTAAATTTACTTTGTAATCAGCTATAAAGGTATGTTATTATTGAAGAGAAAGAACAATTCCGGAAATGAAAATTTTAAACTGTAAGTGGTAATGTTTGCTTTGAGTTGCAGTAATTCACTTGTGGGAAAAGAAAAAATCTTAGCTCTATGTCAAATTCTTATATTCACATTTAATAAACTAATAAACTGTGGTTTATGATAAACCACATAAGAGCTGCTAGTTAATAATTATAAATTATAATTTTTGAAGTAATTCAAGGATTGTTTAGCTGTTTGCATAATGTATATCTAATCACTTAGGGACCTGATCCCTGACCATGCAATGCTAAAGTGTTATATTTAATAATCAGAATTACAATGAAATCCAACAATTTATCATGTGCTTCAAATAAGAACTCCAATTGCTTAGTGATCAAATGCAAAGTTTTAGATTTTGTCTTTTCAACAGCCTTTGGCTGAAAGAGTTAAACTCACATATGACTAGAATAAAGGCTAAACAGATACTGCTCCCAGGCAAAAGAGAAGACAAAAGAGAGTGAAAACATTAGAAGAAAACAGAGCACCTGTATTACAAGTGCATAAATGAGGAATCCAAATAACAAAGCATCTGGGCTTAGATCATTTCCAGAGATAATTGTAGGACTTCAGTGGTTTTATGGGTTCTCTGTTATTCTCTTACTCTTGTAGAGCAGCATCACTAGTGAATGGTGCCACTTTTTTGCATAAAAGTTCTCTTGAGTAATCACGTTTTTTTTCTTTCACTTTGTCTTTTCAATCAGTAAGGATTTGAAAAAAGTAATGATACTAAAATTTGCAGTGCTTCTATCAAGTTTCAGTCACCACTAAGCCTAACTGAAAACTACAAGGCAAAAAGCACCTCTGAAAACGTAGTTTTACAATCCAGAATTGGAAGCAAATACTAAAGTATCAAATTTCTTGGACATTTTTGACAGGTTTAGCCTATTATTTAAATACTAATAACACAATATGAAAGGTAGAAGGGGAGTTTGTGTTTTTGTCTTCTAATTTTTTTTTATATTAATAATCTCCATTTGCCTGCTATACTGAAAGATTTAAAACAAGGGAGCAAACAAGTAGTACCTGAAGACAGATTCCAAAGTAGTTTCCATTAACTTAAATGTGATTTGGTGGAATTTAGAACTTCTTAAAGTCAGACTATTTCATTATTATGATAACATGGTTCTGTGTACCTACATTTAAACTCGCACTTACGGAAGTGTTGTATCAGTACTAAGTTTGCACTTTAAGGTATTTCTGTAAGTTGAGAAGACAAGATTAAGATAATTAGCCAGCATATGTCTTTCTCACTGAGAAGCTGGGCTAAGCAATCTTTTCAGGTTTTTCCTGTAGGAGAAATGTTTTGGTTTTTCTTTTCTTTTAACAAATGTTCAAATATGAAAATTTAGTTAATTGAAGACTTACCAACAATTTTAGACCTTTTGGTCTTTACATCTTTGTGCAAAACATTTTACTTGACTTGAAAGGAGAATTAGTAGACAGTGATGTGTCATGATTTAAATGTAGTCTAATTTCCACCATATGGTGTTTTTGTTTTTATCACCATTTTTTGGAACAAAGGGTAAATCTTCCTATATTGTTTGGGAGTTTTTTGAGAAGATTTAAACGGCTGACTTAAATCCTATAAGTTTTGTTCTTTTATCCCTTAGCTTTTTTTTTTTTTTTT